>CM024268.1:20928399-21281575 GCA_013621005.1 Aeschynomene evenia
GGCTGTTGCTACCAGTCAGAAGTGTCACGACTTCTTCTTCTGAGTCATCTACCTCCTTGACCCATTCTGGGTCGTCGGCGATGACAGCACCACCATTCAAGGTCTTGAAGACTTTGTTGATGTCAAGGAGGAGAAGCGGATCTGTTGGTCACCAATCTTGCTCTTGACCCCTTTGTTGGTGAACCTTTCTATTTGCGAATAGAAAGCTCTTACCACATTTGGGTAGCACACGTCCTCGGAACTCATCATGGCTGGCCATCCAGGTTGCTTGAGGAAGGTGAATTGAATTTCGTCCACCTGATTGTAGACATTGAGAGGCAATACCCTTCCCATGGCTAGATTCCGTGGGAGATAAGTCTTGTGGAATAGGGACTGCATTTCCTCATTGTCATAGAGAATATCTTCGGATATCTCATTGAGATTGTTTCTCATTAAGCCCTTGATTTCTCCAGAGATGGCCATTTGGAAGAAGAGTTTGAGTTTTGAGTAGAGATAGAGAAGAACAAGAGAGAGAGATATAGCGAGAGAGCAGATGAAGATTGGAAAGCAAGGAGAGGTTGGCAGAGTTTTGGTAAGTTTTGAGCGTAAAGTGCTCAAATGAACCAATGCTATGAGTATTTATAGACAAGGCTTGTAACTAGCCGTTTCCTGCCACTTATCCAAAAGTTACCGTTGGTAACTTGTTTCTCGGAAGGTACCTTTCTGAGAGAGGTGGTCCTTCTGAGAAACTCTCCTTCTGAGAGATGTTTCAGAAGATCTCCTTTCTGAGAGATGAGTCTTCTGAGAACAAATTTTCTCAGATAGAGTTTTTCTGAGTTTTCCTACTTCTAGCTCAGAAGCTTAGTTCTATTGTTCGTCTCAGAGTCTAAACTAGAACTAAAGGGGGTTTCTAAGAGAGAGTTTTTAAATTTCAAAGCACTTAGAAACGTCTTAGATTGAGAAATCCTTTCAGAACATTGAAACGATCCTCGGGTAAAGGCTTTGTAAATATATCTGAGATTTGATCCTCAGTATTTACAATTTGAGTTCAATGTCGCCTTTTTGCACATGATCCCGAATAAAGTGATGTTTTATATCAATGTGCTTGGATCGAGAATGCTGAATAGGATTCTTAGCTAAGTTGATAGCACTTGTATTATCACAGAGGATAGGGATTTTGGTGTACCTTATTTGATAATCAAGTAGCTGATTCTTAATCCAGAGCATCTGAGAACAGCAGTTCGCAGTAGATACATATTCAGCTTCAGCAGTTGATAGGGCGATCGTATTTTGCTTCTTGCAGGACCAAGTGATCAGCATTTTCCAAAGAAGCAGCAGCAGCCAACTTGTGCTTTTGCGATCTATCCTATCTCCAGCGTAGTCGGCATCAAGTACCTACAACATAGAAGAACAACCTTTCTCGTACCAAAGACCAAGATTAGTAGTTCCACTTAAATATCGTAAAATTCGTTTAACTGCAGTTAAGTGTGATTGCTTAGGTTTAGACTGGAATCTAGCACAGATCCCAACGCTGAGTTGGATATCTGGTCTGGAGGCAGTTAAGTAGAGAAGTGAGCCAATCATCCCTCGATAGTTGCTTTCTGAGACTTTCTCACCATCTTCATCCAAGTCAATTACTTGAGAGGGATGCATGGGAGTGCTCATGGGTTTGGCCTTATCCATCAGAAACTTCCTCAGAAGTTCCTTGGTATACTTCTCTTGATGAATAACTGTCCCTTCTGACTCTTGCTTGATTTGCAATCCTAGGAAGAATTTTAATTCTCCCATCATGCTCATCTCGAATTCACCTTGCATAAGCTTGGAGAATCCTTTGCAAAGACATTCATTGGTTGCGCCAAATATTAGTCATCAACATAAATCTGGACAATCAAGAAGCCAGAGTCTTCTGAGAGTGTAAAAAGAGTTGTGTCCACTTCCCTCTTGAGAATCCGTTTTTAAGCAGGAAAGAGCTCAATCTATCGTACCAAGCTCTTGGAGCTTGTTTCAGACCATAGAGAGCCTTTGTAAGCTTGAATACATGATCCGGGAATGCATCATTCACAAAACCAGGAGGTTGTTTACATAGACTTCCTCAGAAAGGTATCCATTCAGGAAGGCAGACTTAACGTCCATCTGATAGAGTTTGAAACCTTTGTGTGCAGCAAAAGCTAGCAACATTCTGATAGCTTCCAATCTTGCGACTGGAGCGAAAGTTTCATCATAGTCTATCCCTTCTTGTGGTTGTACCCTTGTGCAACCAATCTGGCCTGTTTCTCACGACTTGACCGTTTTCATCAAGTTGTTTCGAAACACCAATTTAGTCCAATGACACTCTTGCCTTGGGTTTCTGAGTCAGTTTCCAAACTTGATTTCTCTCGAATTGGTCAAGTTCATCCTGCATGGCATTTACCCAGCTAGGATCATCTAACGCCTCTTCTATGGAATCTGGTTCAAGTTCAGAGACCATAGCAAGATTGTATAGTTCCTTCTGGTTCTTACGCCACTTTCTGGATTGCCCAAGACTTCATTCTGAGAGACGTTCTTCAAGTCTCTTGAACCTCTGATCCCTTTAGGAGTAGGGTTCTGAGAAGGAGACACAGAAGGTTCTCTTCTGAGTCATCAGAAGCTTGACCTTCTGAGAATCTAGGTTCCATGGATTTGGAGAAGTAGGTTCTCTAGGTTCTGGAGCCTTGATGATGTTACTAGATTTACTTTAGATGAGATGATTGTTCCATGGGTTGGAAGTCAGTCTCATCATCTATAAGAATTTTCCTTTTGGCTCTCTCAGAAGAGATGTTGAGTTTCTCAAACTCATCTTCTAAGTTAGCATCTTTCTGAGACATGTCCTTACTAAGTTCTTTGAACTTAATATGGATTGTCCTTCAACACATTTACTTCTTTTGTTATATACTCTGTAAGCTTTAGAGATTGAGGAGTATCCTAGGAAGTAACCATCATCGGACTTAGGATCAAACTTAGAGAGTTTGTCCTTTGTGTTGAGAATAAAACAAGAAGAACCAAATACATGGAAATAAGAAATGTTTGGTATTTTTATCTTCCACAGCTCGTAAGGTGTCTTTTTCAGAATTGGTCTCAGAAAGACTCGATTCTGAATGTAGCATGAAGTATTAACTGCTTCAGCCCAGAAACCTTTTGAAAGTCACTTTCTAAGAGCATTGTTCTGCCATCTCTTGAAGGCTTCGATTCTTCCTCTCAGCTACTCCATTTTGTTGAGGAGTTCTGGGAGATGAGAATTCGTGAGCAATGCCCAGATTTTCACAAAGCTTTTCAAACGCATGATTCTCAATTCACCACCATGATCTGATCTAATGGCATGAATGTGCGAATCCTTTCAGTGAAACTCTTTTCGCAAATGCTTTGAACTTCTCAAAAGTTTCTTCCTTAGAAGCTAGAAAGAAAACCCAAGTGAATCTGGAGTAATCATCCACTATGACAAGACCATAGCGTTTTCCAGAAAGGGAAGCCGTTCTGGTTGGTCCGAAGAGATCCATGTGGAGCAGTTCCAGTGGTTTATGAGTAGAAATACCACTTTTACTGGGAAAGGAAGCCTTGGTCTGTTTCCCTTTTCACAGAAGTCGCAGGTTGCATCCTTCTGATACTTAATTCTGGGAAGGCCCTTTACAAGTCCTTTCTGAGAGAGTTCAGAAAGAAGTCTCATATGGGCATGACCAAGTTTCTTATGCCATAGCCATTTGTCTTCTTGGATAGAGACAAGGCATTCCACATTTTGATCCTTTAGATCATCCAGATGGATAACATAAATGTTACCAACACGTTTTCCTTCCAGAACGACCTTGTCATTTGTGAGATTAATCACATGACAATACTTGGCATAAAACTCAACCTTTAAGCCTTTGTCACAAAATTGACTAATGCTTAATAGATTGTGAGTTAAGCCATCGACCAAAAGTACATCTGAGATTTGGTGAGAGGAATCCTTACCAACATCTCCGATTGCAGTGACTCTTCCCTTAGCTCCATCACCGAATCGCACTGTTCCGCCCTTTTGGGCTTGAGGCTTCTGAACCAATGCTTGCTTCCAGTCATGTGCCTCGAGCAGCCACTGTCAAGGTACCACTGCTCATCGTGGTGGTGGAGCAGCGCTTGATGATGTACCTGCAGTCACAAAGTTAACAGATTTAGGTACCCATTCTTTGTTGGGTCCTTGCTTGTTAGCTTTCTTGGACTTTTGCCTTCTTTTCTTAGAGGGGTCATGGTTTTGAGATTCAGAGACCTTTTGTTTCCCCTTTTCAGAAGCACTTGCTTTCTGAGAAGTTTTACCCTTCTAAGAGGGGTCAGTCTTCTTAGAAGATTTTGCTTTTTGAGTTTTCTTCTTAGCCTTCTGAGGCTTAGAGATTTTTCCTTTTTTTCAACATAGGGCATTTTTCAGAACCATGACCACTCTTAAAACATGCAATGCACATGCGGGGTGATTTAGTTAAGAGTGGATCAAGATTATGTGGTTCAAAGACTTCTTCATATCCAAGACCGCTTTTGTCTTTATAGGGTCTTTGACCCCCAAGCAAAAGACTTAGCATCTTTTCACCATTTACCATCTTAACTAAGTCAGAGGTTAGAAGTTCATTTGTCTTTTGCAGTTCGATCATGGCCTTTTCAGCCTTTTCTACTGTGACTGAAGACAAACTTTCTAATGCTTGATACAGGTCATGACTTTCAAGGTATCTACCTTTGAAGTCGTCTCTTTCAAGCCTTAGGTTCTGAACTTCTTGAGTTAGTCTTGCATTTTCAGTTTCTGTGTTTTTAAAAGATTTTTTGAGGTCGCTGAAACTGTTAGCTAACTCGTTTGAGTCTTTCAGAAGATCATAATAGAGTTCTGAGAGCTCATCGTATGAGTATGAAAGAGGAGGGGAATTTTGTACCTCTTCTGACTCAGATTCTGTTTCCAGAATGTAGTCAGTTCCTGCCATGAAGCACACATTAGCTTCTTCTTCCTCACTTGCTGCTTCAGAAGCTTCGTCTTCTGAATCACTCCAGGTTGCAGCCATTGCCTTCTTTTTCTTTCTGGGAATGAATTTCTTCTTCCCTTTGTTTTGTGGACACTCCGTCTTGAAGTGGCCTTTTTCTCCACATCCAAACCATGTGGCATCTGAAGGCTTTGACTTTCCTTTCTTAGGAGTGAATTCCTTGCTTTTGTTTGGCCTCTTTCTCCAGGCTTTCTTCATTTTCTTTACTAGGAGAGAGATGTCGTCTTCGTCGGATTCTGAGCCTTCATCATTGTCAGACTCAGAAGCTTCTTCAGCTTTGAAAGCTTTGGAAGACTTTCTGACTTGACTGTTCAGAGCCAATCCCTTCTGAGGTCTGGAGGAAGCGGACGGTCCTCCGAGCAACCCTTCCAGTTCGATCTCATGCGTTCTGAGCGAACCAAATAGTACATCCAAACCTAGCTGGTTTAGATCCTTGGCTTCCTGGATTGCTGTGACCTTAGGACGCCATTTTGCAGAAAGGCTTCTGAGGATTTTTCTTACCATCTCAGCGTTTGAATAAGTCTTTCCCAAGACTTTCAGCTGATTGATGATATGGAGAAATCTTATTGACATGCTGTCAATAGTTTCCTCAGGCTGCATGCTAAAGGACTCGTATTTGTGTACGAGCATTGAGATTTTTGTTTCCTTGACTTCGTCATTACCTTCGTGCAGCATATGAAGTCTTTCCCAAATCTCTTGTGCAGTATCACATGACACAATTTTGTCATATTCTACTTTGGGTAAAGCACAGAGGAGAATATACTTGGCTTTGAAGTTGAGTTGTATTTTCTCCTTCATCTCTTGAGTCCATTCGTCCTTAGGGACCCGTCTTGTGTAGGTTCTGAGTGCTGGAGGTGCCACTCCTGGCTCAGTGTCTGTTGCAACTACAGCATCCTCTGTAATTGTCTGCAGAGGCTGATAGTCTCCATTCTCGATCCTATCCCATAAGTCCAGACTGGTGTGCTTGATGAACAGCGTCATCCTGTCACGCTAGTAGTCGAAGCTGTCTCCAAGAAACATCGGAGGTCTGTTTATTGAAGTCCCATCTGATATGAATGCAGCTGGTGAATTCATATTTCCTTTCGTGGATCTTTTTCCTTGACACTGCTAAGTGCTCAACCCCTTAAGGACCGAGCTCTGATGCCAATTGAAAGTGTATGTGTGCACGAGAAGGGGGGTTGAATCGTGCAAGTTTTGAAAATTACCTTTTAAAACTTTTACTTAGAAAGCTGTTTTTACTCAGAAGGTGGATTTAAGAGCTTGCAGCGGAAATAGCTTTCTGAGAGGATTAAGTTTCTGAGAACTTAGTCTTTCTGAGAAAGTTCCTATCTGAGAAGTCTTAAGAAAATGACTTTGAGTTATAATCTTTTAAACGCTTTCTGATTTTAATCAGTAATGTTTTCACAAGACTTCTTAATTAAAACTGTGGTTGAGTTTTTCTCAAAGCTTTATGCAATTAAAGAGTAAGAGAGAAAAGCTTAACACAAAGAGTTTTATACTGGTTCGGTTATAACCAACCTACTCCAGTCCTCAACCTTCAGTTGAGAGTTCTTAGATATTCTTTTTAATGTGCCTTCTCAGACAACACTGCCTTTACCAAGTAAAGGACTTCCACCACTTCACAACCCGAAGTGGATTTCCTTGCCTCACACGAGAGGACTTCCTTGCCTTAAACACTTAAGGACTTCCTTGCCTCACAACAGAGGACTTCCTTGCCTTAATCAATTAAGGACTTTGAACGTTGCCTCAAACACCAGAGGACTTAAACTTGCCTTCACACAAAGAAGGACTTTAGCGTTTTTCGAAGGTTTGATTTGATCGAAAATAACTACCAAGACTAAGTTACAAACCTAGTTTTACACTTAGTAGACTTCTAGAATTAACTTACAAATGTAAGAATTTACACCAATTCAGAATTAGAAGATTTTGCAAAGTTAGAGAAACAATTTCGTAAAAATTGTCTTTCTGAGAAAGTTCTAAGTTTTCGCAAAATGATTTTCAATTCAACAGAGTTTTGGCACGTTTAATCAAGATTTTTAGCGCAAGAGTTTCGTCACATTGCTCTGGAATTGAACTCATATATATAGGCATCAAAGAGCCGCGAAATTAGAAGCTTTCACTTTGCTTATGTGGCTGTGTCTTTTTCAGAACGGCTCCCTGCTACAGTCAGCGCAAAATGAGGAACTTTTCAGAACTGCACAGTGCGCGTGTTCCCACTTCCTTGGCTAGTTGTAGCGAGCTTTCTGAGACTTTTTGTGCTTCCTTGAGTTCAGACACTTGGTTGCTTCTGAGTCCAACCTTCTAAGAGTTGTACGGACTTCTGAGGCAAACCTTCTGAGGGAAGACCCTTCTGAGAACTACTGGTCGCAAGGTCTTCTGAGACCTTTCTGAGGCGACAGTGTTCTTTCCTCAGAAACATGTTTTCACCTTCAGCGCTTCTGAGACATCCTTTCTGATATCTTTGGCGCTATGATTTTAACAATTGATTTCAAGGCTACTTGATGTTTTGTCTTGGTCTTTGCTCATGGCATTGCAATAATTTATAGCTTTCTGAGACACTTAGCGCACATATTAGCAAAACCTTAAGTAAAATTTTATACTTATGGCTTACCTTGTTATCATTAAAACTTTCATAACTCTAAGAGAATTATGCTTAATTCTCTCAGAAGGGTTCTGGAGCTTACAGGCACTACGAACCCTTCTGAAGCTGAGGATTGGTTGAGGGGTATTGAGGATATCTTCACCGTGGTCCAGTGCATGGAGGTTCAGAAGACACAGTTAGCCACATTCATGCTACAGATGGAAGCACGCTCCTGGTGGAATGACGCTCGTCGCGCTCCTGATGCGGCGGGTGTAGCTATCACATGGGACATGTTTAGAGACATGTTCTATGATAAGTACTTTCCTGAGACTGTTCGTCAGGATAAGGAGATGGAGTTTCTGGATCTCCGTCAGGGCACCATGACCATCCCTGAGTACATCGCCAAGTTTGAGGAGCTCATCAGGTTTTCAGAGATCTATCAGGAGAACCCGAAGGAGAGCTGGAAGTGCATGAAGTTCTGTGCTGGGCTTAACCAAGACATCAAGAGGATGGTTAAGCACACGAAGATCAGAGACTACAGAGAGATGGTGGACACCTGCAGGATAGTAGAGGAGACGAGCCGTGCAGTGGCTCCACAGAGGGTCGAGACTCAGAAGAGGGGTGCAGCACCTCAGCAGACCAGTCACGCCGCCCCTGCTCGCTACCATCCTTATGGTCCGTCACCCAGGACCCAGCCTCAGCCTCAGCCTCGACCACCCCAGTAGCAGCAGCAGCAGCGCCCAGCAGCGACGGCACCCCGGGCACTACCCGCTCTGCCACCATGTGCCACGTGTGGAAAGCTTCACACTGGGGCGTGTCGCCTCGGTCAGAATGTTTGTTATCGCTGCGGCCAGTCGGGCCATTATGTCAAGGATTGCAAGTGGATGGGATTCCAACCTTCTTCCTCCTCTAGGCCACAACATCAGGGGCGCGTGTTCACAGTAGGTGCAGAGAACGTGGAGCAGTCAGATGATCTCATCAGGGGTAAGCATTTATGTTTTTCTTGTTTAATGTATCACGGTGATGACTAACCTTAATCATCATTGTTTGGAAACCCATTTAGTGCGTGAGTACGGTGGGAATTGTGTGATGCATGTCTAGGCCTGACGCTAAGCTACTTATAGTTTTGTTAGGGTCTAGTTGAGGTTAGTTAGGGATAGTCGACCTTAGTTAAGAGTTGACTGCCTTGGCTAGTTAACCATGGATGGTTACTCATCTCTGGTTGATCTTGTCCTCCATATGTTTTCCTGTGTATTAATCACACCCTTGTGTTTTGTTTAGAAAACGAAGTGAGAAGTGTTTTCGAAAAAGGGTTTTTCATGTTAGCTACAAGACCTATTTTCAAACTTGTTTTTCACCTTTGTTTTCAAAAGGATGATTTGCGAAAGTGATTTCAATAAACAAGAGTGTTTTTGCTTCGGCCTCTTTCACAGCCACAATGGGATAACTCTTAGGAATGATCATGTCCTTCTAGTTGAACCCTTTTTCCTTTTAGGGATACCTTGCGACCTCATATACATTGATAGACGAAAACCTGTGCACCTCTAGGTACCCCCTCTCACGCATCAGAACCTATGAGCCCATGCACCACTATTAGGTTCCCGTCACTATCGACTACCAACAATACTCCTTGACTACGTTCTATCATGTTTCCCTTCGAGCTCCCGAAACACTATCCTCCAAGTGTCTTAAGTTGAGAAGGAACCTTACCTACCCACACCGTTTGCACGACCCTAGAGAGAGACCACACTCCCTATATATAGCCTACATCCTCTTAGAAAACGCTTCGACTACTCACATAGGTACCCACACAAACCCTACCACTACAAGCCACCCCATATATTCTGACTCTACCGAACCTCAGAATCCATTAGTCTCCCGACATCACATGCCGTTAGTGAGACCTAATAGAATCCTTGAGAAGCCATGTGAGAGATAGTTTTACCGTACCCCATCATGTCATCATGAGCACATTTCTCCTAGTGGCTTTGGATGTACGTCGGAGATGTTTAAACCTCTTCTTTTGTTTTGTTTTCAAATGATTGCGAAAGTTTGTTAAAATGACGCTTGGTTTTCAACTTGGGTTTTAGAAAACGATTTCATACCCCATCGACCTTAAGGTACGAAGTTCCTTAAGGCTCTTTTTGCAAACCGTTTAGTTGCGAACTTGAAAATTGTTTTTGTTTCGTTTGAAAATACCTTGGGGATGTCTTACGGTGTCAGTTGTAATTATGAGTCGTAGGGTCCAATGTGTTTTCCTAGTTTTGTGGTTATTAAGATTATGTGTTTTGGGCATGGGTAGATGATTTCTAAAGTAACGATATAATACAAGTTGAAAGAAGTTTTCGAAAGTGATTTTCTTTTATGTCATGTGAAAATGTATGTGATTAAAGGCCGTAGGAGTACAAACAATATGTTTCCATTAGAGTGGATGTGAGAAATCTGAAATCTATTTTGAGAGCATAGAATTGTCTTTGATCGCAAACAAGAAGGTTTTGAGCTTTTATTTAGTTTTTGAAAATTAAATAAACGTGTTTTGAACTACTAGGGATTGGGAATTAACTTGGGTTTTCGAAAATTCCTAGGATGATGTTTTGAAAATAGAGATGAAGCTTTTTGAGGAGAACATTGATGTTGGATCATGGACCCTAAGAACATAAGGATCAACTTGCCTTGTAAGATTATGGATTCATGCCTTTATCATGGAAAAATGTATTTCGGTTGTCTTTATGTATTTGCAACAGATGTTTTTGTTTCTTGAACTTGTTTTCTGCACGACCTGTTCATTCAGGTTAGCTGCTTGCATGTGGACCTTCCCTCGAGTCTCCGCGAGGGTAGGAGCTGTTATGTTTTGTGTTGTTTTTGTGTTAGAAGTGTCAAATTTCGAGGACGAAATTCTTTTTAAGGAGGGGAGAAATGTAACACCCCGACTTTTATTAAGTCCTAATTAAGTGAGATTAAGGGTAATTGGCCTTGGTTAGGATTTAATTCGGTTTGGGTGGATAAGTTTCTTCTAGTCAAACCCTTATGTGTGACGTGATTTAAGTGAGTAAATATGTGTTCATTCTATGCTATGTGAATTACGTGTATAAATTATATGTCATGATAATTATGTGTATTTATATGAGTTTTAATTGGTATTTAGATGATGCATGAGGTTAGGAATGATGATATAAAATATTTATATGAGTTACATGATGTTATTAGATAATGTTAGTGTTATATATTATTATTTATTTTATTTTATTTTATGTGCCTATGTGTGTATTTTAATTTATATTTAAATATTAGAAAAATTATATGAGCATTATAGTATTATTTGGGGGATTTGGAGTGTTTTAGTAATTTAAGTGACGGTGGGCCCCACAATGACTCTTGACCTAGCCACTTCCTATATAAAAACTAGTAACCTTCTCCAATTGAGAAAAACACTCTTCTCCTTCTTCTGAGCCGCCATAGCCATCTTTCTCTCAAGAACTCCCTAATAAGTCATTGATACTCCAAACCACGAAACACCCATCAAACCTCACCCAATCTAGAAAATAAATTCATATTCTTAATCCTCTCATCAAGCCGGAGCTTTCTACCGATTCTGTTTCTCCGTTAAGAGTCTCCGGCGTCACCGGACCGTTCGTGGGGCTAGAGAGAGAGGTTTCCAACGAGAGCAACGTCGGGAAAAAAAGGGTTTCTCTTTGCATTCTAGCATTTTGTCTTCAAGAGCTAGGGGTTAGGCATTCTATTTTCATGCATATTGGTGATAATTTTATGAGATTAATTTGATGGCCATTTTTCCCATTCGGGATTTTTGTGCCTTATTATTATTATTATTATTAATATGATACACATGATATATATATATATACCTACCTATGGCGTGAGCATTCCTGGAAGCTTCATGCTCGCAAGCTTTCTATATATATATATATAGAAATAAAAAAAAGAAAAAAAAAAAAACAGTTTACTAGTATATGTATATTACTATTACATATTATTATTATATAAACTTATACCTATTAGCATGTATATTAGTTAATAATAGGTAGATGACAGGTAGAAATAATAATAATAATAATAATATGATAATGATAGTAATATTAATATGGAAGATAATAATAAAATATTAACCCTAATAATAATAATTATTATGAGCGGGTAAGTACTGTTAATAATAGATAAGTATTATTAGTAATAGTTAATAAGTTTAGAGTAAAAATAATAATAATAAAAGAATAATACAGTAAGAACAACAACATGTATAATATATGATATGTAATGATAATAGTAATAGCAACAATAATAGTATAGAAGACAAGATTGGTGATGAATAAAATATAAGAGTTTACAAGATACGTAAGGGTAGAGTAAAAAGTACAAGTAAAACTAGAATAAAGTATAAGTAAGAAATAATAATAAAATAAACGAGATCATATGACATGAAAGGTATAGAAGCACTGAGAATAATATTTATAAGTAGTTGTATATCATGTTTATTTGATAAGGAGTTGTATTTATTTATTCTCCATGATGTCAGAGTAAGTAAGTGTATGTGCTATGTTTATTCCATGATGTTAAAGAGTATAAATTGACATGTTTTACCCTTTTATGCTCCCTAATGTGTTATACGACTTGTGTATTTGAATATATAATTATTTATGAGATATATATGTTATACTGAGTATATATGTTGTTTTTATGATGAGTTAAATTGTTGACATGATTATATGATTTATATAATGATTAATGATGAGATATATGTGATGAATGTTATATACCTATGATTATGTAATGTTAAAGTTTAATAACCAAAACGCGCTCAGTGACGCTACGTTAAAACGTCACGAAGTGACGCTATGTTGAAACGCCACTGGGTGACGCTATGTTAAAACGTCACAAAGTGACGCTATGTTAAAGGATTACCCCCCTCTCCCCATTAGTTTAGGATGAGCTCATGCCTAGGGGCCGGTGATGTGGAGGATAGGACAAGAGGGCGGTTATGTCTCACAGTTAAAGAAAGATAAAGATGTTTAACGTGTTGAAATGTATTTTATGATGTATTTATTGTTTATCATTTAAGGGTACTAGTACACGAGACCGAGACGTTTATTTATTTATGCGATGATATATGTATTAAGAAAATGAACCAGACGCAATTAGGTAAGACGTTCCGGGAAAAGATTATTTTAAACTTATATCTGAAATGAACTCATTCATGCTTCACTTATTTTATAATTAAACCCGGGGCGGCTTCCTCTACTGAGTCACTTCCCAGTGCTCACCCTATGTTTTTCCCACGTTTTAGAGGAGCAGACAGAGCAAGATGTCGGAGCACACGAGGAGCCCGGACAGACTTAATTTATGATATAGTTCCCTAGATATCAGAGACATGTTTTATTTCCTTATCGGATATTATGATTTTTATGCTTCCGCTACGTTTATTCATTTATTATGTTTTCTGAGTCCGGACCCTTGTTAGCCGGTATCTATTTATTTACTCGTATTTATGGTGGAGTCTCATAGGTCACAATTTTTGGCTTATGGGGCGAGACCTAGTATTTATTTCATGTTCGTTACTTGATGGGAGTTATTTATATATGATGAGGTATTTTCAGTAGATGTTTGTACCGCTTATATTATCGCTTATCATATGCGTAAAACCCTTATTTTCTACACCGCGAATGTTTACGAAAAATCTACTCTCGCCTATTTTTCGCGTATTATATTTTAAATATAAAGATAAAAACATGATAACAGGAGGTAACCCTTATGAAATAGCCTAAAATGACTTAAGCGTTAAGGGCTATCTAGTAGGGTGTTACAATTATTATTATTATTATTATTATTATTATTATTATTATTATTTCATGGTTAATGATATGATGTGGGAGACTATTTGTATATTGATGAAGTAGAGGACTGTGTGTATATTATTATGTAACATTGATGCATGATGTATTATAACGATGATATTTATGATGTTGCCCCTATTTTTGAAGTATGGTAATTGCGAAATAAATTCCCACGTATTTTTAGTATGAGTATTTTGTAAGAATATAATACGCTGTGATGTTCAAGAGTAACATTAGGATAATTAGTTCAAAATGACTATAACATGGAGGATTAATTATTAGGGTGTTACACAGAGGAGCCCGTATTCCCGGAGGACAACATTATGGAGAATCCTTTCTTATGGATTGATACTGATGAGGTCGTCTCTGATTACGCCCTTGGTGACTGGGAATCTGATGCTGAGAGCGTGCCCGAGTCTGTAGTGTCTTATCAGACGATGAAGGAGGAAAAAGAGGAGGATCCCGAGGAAGACGAGAGTACACGACCCTCGTCTTGTTAAGAAAAGTGATGAGTTACGATTGATGATGGATTGGTTTCGTGGGAATGCCGGGTGAATCCCGAGGTACATGCCAGGAAGCTCCCGAGGAGTACCCCGGAAACAACTAGATGAAGTTTAATCGATATGGTTGTGCAATTAGATTGGGTTCGTGGAGAATACCGGGTAACTCCTGAAGTACATGCCAGGAAACTCCCGAAGAGTATCCCGAAGCAACTAGAGGTAGATTTAAACGTTATGGGAAGTTACAATGGTTGGATTGAGTTTTTTTGTGACCGCTCACCGAGGCGAAGAGAATGATCGGTTAGTGCCGCTCACCGAGGCGAAGAGAAAAATCGGCTACGACCGCTCACCGAGGCGAAGAGAATAATCGGTTAGTGCCGCTCACCAAGGCGAACAGAACAATCGGTTTTTGACCACTTGCCGAAGTGAAGAGAATAATCGGTAGTGTTGCTCGTCGAAGTGAAGAGATTTAACGGGTGGACATAGGATGAATGTTTGGATTGTTGATACGCTTGTGATGGTATGATTAGATGCCCGGGAGGTGAGTGTGCATTCGCATTGAATGAGGGAACACGAGAACTTTGAGAGACCCTAGGTTCCCTTAGAAACGGATCAGTAAGATGTTTGAACCAGTCAAAGTAAGGACTCCACCATTTTAGAAAGTAAAGTACCGTTTTATACCCGAGTATTACTTTGACTGGCTAGAATCGATGTTTTCGGGCACGTAGATCTGTGTGCTCTGTGTAACTCACTAAGACGACCCCGTCTTACTCTTTTCTCTCTTGATGCTTCGATTCTAGATACGTATGGATCAGCCCCTGCCGCTGCCCCTGCCGCGCCGACCGACATATGACTTCGCAGTAGCGAGCTACATGCCGTTGATTGGCGCCGTGACCATGGTCTCCACCGTATCCGGGGTATATCGTTTCTTCATCCCAGAGCTCATGGCGAGATACCCCGCTCCTGCTCCTGATCCTGCACCCGCACCTGTCCTAACGCCCGCTCATCCGCCACCACTTCTAGTGCCCATACCCGCTCCAGAGTCGGATGAGTCAGACCTCGAGGGGGAGGGGTACGAGAGTGATGAGGCAGCCCCACCCACCGACGAGGGCGAGCAGATGGAGGATGAGCTGGAGGTAATATCCCTAGCGGGAGGACCAGCACCGAGCGAGGAGAGTGATGATTAACATAGGACGGAAGACATCGGAGCCACGACCGGAAGATCGGCTTTGTAGCCGCCCCTTTTTATTTATAGTTATATATTTTGGTCTGTATATGTTGTTCTGGAGCTTTTGTACCCCTGTGAGGGAGATAAACACTTCTTTGGTTTTTATATATCTATTGGGCAGCTTTGCACTCCACCTGAGTCCACCTTGTACATCCGGACCAGGACATTACACTGTCCATTTTTGGGTTGTAGCAGCTCTTTTCATATTATATGGCATGTATTAAACAGAACCTCTAATATACTTAAATATTCTTATATTGCACTCCTACGCATATATTATGTATTTAATATTATGGCCATTGTTGTATGGGCCTCTATTATATTATTAGCAATTTCCATTATTATTCTAGATGCTTATCCAGGATATCTAATCGTGCATGATTCCAAAGGTCATGGCTCTCGAGTATCGACAATGTTATTTATTCGTGATAAGGGTTTATGCACACACAAAAAAAACATGGGGTTTTTGGGTATTATGTAACATTGCAAGTTGTTAATTATGTCCATGACATAGTTAATAAATTGGGATGTTACATTTTTGGTATCAGAGAAGTTCGGTCCAATTGAGTCTGAGGACTGAGCTTGCTTCCTTCCTTTAGTTTGTCATTCTTTGAGCCCTGTTTTCCTTGAATCTATCTGTTGTGTGTGTCATTACTTCTCCAATGATCTGCATTGACATGAGCCTGATCAACTCATTGGCTATGCAGGTATTGATTGAACGTAATGCCGCCACGACGACGCCGGGATGTCCCTTATAATCCTGACCTCCAAGAGGTCTTAGAGGCCATTAGGATCCTAGCTGAAGCGTCAGTCAGAATGGCGCAGGCCATGGAAGCCGGACGTGTGCAACAACCAGCGGTAAGCGAAGAATCTCGTCGATACATGGAATTCAAGCAGCGGAATCCGCCAACTTTCCACGGGGAGCTTGACCCCGACCTTGCGGATGGATGGATAAGGGGTATTAAGCGCATTTTTGAGGACATTCCCCTGAATGAGGCGCAGAAAGTAAAATTTGCTACTCGTGAGCTGAAGGACCATGCCGAATCTTGGTGGGAGGTCGTGCGACCGGTCTTGCAACCGACGGAGGACGGGATATATTGGGGAGGATTCAAGGCAGCATTCTATGAGAAGTACTTTCCCAGAATAGTGCGTGATGCCAAGGACAAAGAGTTTCTTGAGCTAGTGCAAGGGGACATGTCTATCTTGGAGTGCACCGCAAAGTTTGACCGATTGTGCCGTCACTCCTACACCTACCAGCTGAATCCGGATGAGGAGTGGAAGTGTGTGAGGTATAAGCAAGGACTGAGGCCAGACTTGAATGAGAGGATGGTGAATCGTAACCTCCAGAACTATGCCGCCTTAGTGAATATGTGCATAGCACAGGAGCAAAGCTCACAGAGGAGAGCCGAGGCCGAGCGGGAGACCGGAAAAAGAAAGATGTTAGATGAAACGGGGCCTAGCCAGGCGCCGAGGGCCCAACCCCCCATGCAATTTGGTGAGCACCCACAAAGGCACCCCCCTCATTTCCCTAATCACCAGGGGCGATTTAGGGTGCAAGAGTCGCCAAGGCAGCCCCAGTTCCGTCCTCAGCCACCCCAGCACCATCTTCGTCATCAGCAACAAGGACCACACCAACAGCCACGACGGCCGTGGAGGAGGCCGCCACCCCCGCCAAAGCATCATGCGGCAGAGCAACCTCAACCTGCCCGTCCAGCGGACCCAGCGACGAGGCCACCGGCCCAGTTTGTACGATACCCTCCTTGTGATAGATGCGGCAAGAGGCACCAGGGAGATTGCTCGATTTGTTTCTCTTGCGGGCTGGCAGGGCATTTTGCAAGATCTTGCCCTCAAGGAGGGAATCAACAACCGCAGCGTCAGGCACGCGTTTTTGCGGTCGCTGCTGAGCTGGCGAGGGCGCCATGGGAGCTGATCCAAGGTAAGCATAGGTTGTAAATGGTAATCTTATCTATTTATATGATTCTGGTGTGCACATTCGTTACGGCTAATATATGCATTGTTGGGTGTGCTTTTGAACTGTTAGGGAGAGCCTGTGAAACTGATTTCATATGTATACCCCTGACCGGGCTAGATATTATCCTAGGAATGGTTTGGCTGAGGCTAGATCGGGTTATACTAATTTGAGAATCTAAAACGATCCTCTTCCCTGATGACCTAAAAAGGCTAAGCCAGTGTAGAAACGGTAACGTAGAACTCCCAATCTGGTTCCCACACGCCCACATGCAGTTGTAATAGTGGATAACTAAGGACTCGCCCCGTTCGCCTTGACCGGGGTTTGCAAGGAGTTAAGGATTGAGGACATCGGGGTGGTCTGCAATTCTCCGAAGGACAAGAAATTTCGAGGGATTGGTGTGCCTAAGAGCCAAGAACTACGAGAGGGCGTACTGCTGAAACCGCATCGAGTCATTTCAGTATATACCCGGGGGTGATCAAGACGTATAATGACCTGAAGGAACGATTCTGGTGGCCAGGATTTAAGAGAGATGTAGCCCATTTTGTGGAAAGTGCTTACTTGACAGAGGGTTAAGGCGGAGCACCCGAGACCAGTAGGCATTTTGGTTTCCCTCCGCATTCCAGAATGGAAGTGAAAGCACATCGCGATGGATTTTTGTGACGAGATTACCCTTGACACAGAGGAAAGTTGATGCAGTTTTGGGTCATTTTGGACAGATTTACCAAATCTGGCCACTTTTTCTCGATGAGGATGAGTTATCCATGGGAGAAAATGACCCAAATGAACATAGACTGGATCACCCGCCTATACGGAGTGCCTACTCCTATTGTCTCCGACCGTAATTCAAGGTTTATACCCAGGTTTTAGGAAGCATTGCCGCGAGATTTTCGGCACCAGGTTGAGTTGGAGCGTCGCGTGTCGCCCTCAGGCGGACGACCAATCGAAATAGACCATACAGTTACAAACAATCTAATGCTCGGATTCCCCGCCACTAGGGTTGCGGATTGCAAAGTGAAACTGAATCGCCAAAAAGAGGTTCCTCTGATGAGAGTTGTTTGGAGAGATCATGCAAGGGAAGCTCCAGTTAGAGACGCGATAGGAGCATCCCTACCCCCTTCGGAGAAAACGATCGGAAATTTCGGGACGAAATTTCTTTTTAGGGGGGTAGAATTGTAACACCCTGAAAATCATGTTTAGTATGTGATCGAGTTATGACCGTGTTTGACGACGCGCGACAATAACAAGATTATAACGTTGTGATTAAATGACTATTTATGGTTTCTTATGGCGTGACTGTGTATGATGTGTTGGTTTGAAGTTGTGTGATGATGATACTTATGTGGCGATTTTTGTGTTTTGACAGTACGAGCTGTGCTGAAATAAGGTATCGTAAAGAATTAATTATGATTGGTGATATTTGATATATGATGATGATAAAAATCAAATTGTTGTGGTGATGGATCAAGTATAATTTTATGAAATTTATTTATGACTGAATAGTATGATACTTGGACATAGTCATGTATGTGCAAAGGTGAAATGTATGAAATCCTATATTATTTTGGTGATGGATAATGTAAAATTGGTGTTGTCTATGATAGACATGTTCATGAGAAGTGAGAAATAAGGAATATAATTATGTGACAACATATGTATATGTGTAAGTGCATCCGTGTACATTTATGTGCCAAAGTGACTGGTGTATATATATATATACATTTGAATTTCTTTACTCATGATGAAGAAATATATATATATATATATATATATATTTAGAGTAATATATTTATGTATGATATATTAAATGTAAAGTGTGCCAATGGGGATATATGCATGTATATATATATATACTTGTATTTATGTTAGGTAATTTAAATGAAATATATGTGTTATGTGTTAGTACATAATAATCTAGGTTGCTTGTGGAGCAAGGCAAAACCTAGTGTTATTATTTGTACGAGTTAATAGAACCACAGAAAAACGCAATGATCGTTATAAAATTTAATGAGACCTTAATATTTATTTTAAAAGAGTTCAAATTGGTGTTTAGAAAATTAATTAGAAAATAATCTCACCAATATGGAAAATTATAATTTCAAGCTATTATTATTAAATTTCACATTAGTATGATTACTGAAAAATCCTTTTAATATATAAATAATGTGAAATGAATAATATAGAGAGATAATTATTTTAGACTTATAGAGAGTCTCATAATGTTGAGGAAATTTTTGTAACGATCATGTACTATTTTCTTATTTTATACATTGGATGTTTAGTGAGTAACTGAGTAACCTGAGGGAGAGCCTGAGCTCGATCCTAAACACAACCGGAGCCACTTTTTAGGACCCTAAGCTTCCCAAAATTTATTAAACTCTCACCACAAAATTTTAGTTGCAATTTCTTACTCACATTCATACTCAAACACATACTCTTACTCACCCTCGTCTATGTTATTTCTAGTTCATTTCTGTTTCTTTTTGGTCTTGTATTACGATCTTGATTATGACTTTTCCTTTCGATTGTATTTCTTCTTCTATATACTTATTGTTGTGACTATGTTGAGATTTTGGATTCTCAAACCTTTTTATTCCATTTGATATATCAGTTTTATTATTCCTCCGCATTTCATCGTTCGTATATTTATTATGTGCTTATTCTTTCGATTCACCGTTACAAAAAAAAATCTGTGTATTTTAGCTATTAGTTTTAGGATGTTACAACAATGGTAGCGATGGCTAGCAACAATGGAGGATGGTGATAGTGGTCGATGTTGACGGCGACAAATGTGGCTAGCGGTGGTTGGCAGCGGTTGACAATGGTGGTTGTCACAGTGGGTGGTGATAAAAAAAGTAGTAACAAGATAAATGTGTCTCTGAGTTATGTCTCTAACGTGCCTCCGTACCAAGAGCACACAAATTTGTAGTTGGTTTACATGGTTCCATGACTTTTAGAAGAAGAAATTTAATGTATGATTTGTCACTACATAATTTAGGTGATTGAACTGTTTTGACCTATGCTACCATACATTTTTCCGTGATTAATTTCATGGTCCAATTTGCAGGGAACATCTATATTATGATCAATAGATCATAGAATATTCATGAGTAACCGTCAACAAGAAAGTTGCACCAGTTTCATAACATCCCACTTTCGCAAACATGCACCTGCAATCTATATAGCACTGGACATTAGAATGATCGAGGAATCAATCCGAGGCATCCTTTGGATAACAAATGCTACAATGGTTATTAACTACTACCTCCATTCCAAAATAATAGTCGTTTTGACTTTTTTGTTTCATTAGAAAACTAATGTACCTAGACACATAATTTTGGAATGTACCTAGACACATAGACACATGATACACATAGACTAATGTACCTAGACACATAATTTGTGTCTAGGTACATTAGTTTTCTAATGAACCAAAAAAGTCAAAACGACTATTATTTTGGAATGGAGGGAGTATTAATAGGGCCGAAACATGATACATATTTAACTATTGAAGTGTTGTCCCAAGCAACAGATCTCAGTTAACACATGGAACTCTTATATAGGTATATATTCCAAAGGATGACCATTTGTACTTTGCATTTTGTTTTTGGTACAACAATAACATTGTATGAACAATAACCTAAGCCTATAAATGTTACAGATCTGTCTATAATCTGTTGACACCCTTAACCGCGAACTGATTATCTTCTCACTCAGAAGGCTCAGGTTATCAACACTCACCATCTGCGGTGCTTTTTTCCGTAATAGAATGCGAATGCAGCTACTGATGCAGCAAGGATGACCCCAGCTGTAGCATGCCAAGCATATAATGGTTTTTCCAAAAGTAGGTCAGAGGTGCTAACCTGAACAGGTGGTGGAGGTGATGCGGGCGGCTTCTGACTAACTGTAACAGCAAACCCCAAACCCTGCCTCTCCAATTCAATCATGTCTTCAATTTCTGGTCTTAACTGCGTGGCCTTAGCTATGGCTTCATACTCTTCTTTGGTTCCACCCTCAAGGAAAGCCCCAACAAGGTGACCCTTGTTTACCCAGTATGCTCCAAATGTGCTCCCTGAAAAATCTCCAAAGTAGACAGCTTCTCCTACATTATCCCCGTAAAATTGCCAAGACAATGTGAAGATTCTGGAGTAGAAAAATGGAAGGTAATCAAATTCTCCTGTTTTTTCAGGTTCCATTATAGCAGCAACAGCATGTCGTGCAGATTTCCGTGCAGAATCTACATGCTCGAGTCTGCGAATCTCCCCAAATGCTTTGACTGGAAACGCTGCAACATCTCCGATTGCATAGACCGAGCTGTTGCTTGACAGCAGCTTTCCATTTACTTTGATTCCACCTTTCTCCAAAGTAAGTTGACCTTCAAACAGTCCTGTGTTTGGACGAATGCCAATTCCCACTACAACCATGTCCACGGATAGCTTTCTTCCATCTCTAAGAACAACTGCTGTAACCTGTAAACACAGTGAGTCAATGGAAGTTATAGTTTGGGTTAATCAGAGGCTCCATGCAGCCATAGAAAATTTTGATGTGGTTCCTTATCAGTTTCTTCTAGGATACAGATATAGTTTGTTGAAAAGAACCCTTGTCAACCAGGAAGTTCACACCAACTTATATAAGAAGCCAATTTCTGCTGGTTTAAATATCATAAACACCGTCCAAAATTTTTTATTATTATCGATTCCAATTTTAAAAATAGAAAAAAAATAAACAATAAAGTAAAAAATAAAAATTATGATCAGAATCTCAATTAAATCGAACTTAATCCCAATTGAATCAAACATAATCAAATCAAATAAGATCGAATCAAATCAAACATGATCAATCAGGAATTCATAATATTAATTCCCGATATAGCCTAATAACTATAAAAATTAGTCACAAAGAAGAACATAAGGAGGGGAGCATCGATCATCCCCCGAGCATCATTGGGCATCAACAGCAGCAACAATGACATCATGTCACCATCATAAACCACCATCACAAATTCATCTTCAAAACAACAATAACACCACCACCACCAAAGTCATCACCATCATGCATTATGCAAAACAAAATTAAAAAAATAAAAATCATGCATCTTCATAATCATGCATCACACAAAAATAAAATTAAAATTAAAAAATCATGCATCCTCATTCATGATCAAACATCATAATAAACGCATACGTCCTAATAATCATAATCATGCATCATGTAAAAAAAAGATCCTCTTGGCATACATTTTCATAATCAAACATCCACATGCGATTTCTCATGCCCTATTCTTATAGATGTATAAATCTTCTGATACGGGCGAACCTCATATTCGACACCTGATTGACATTCATAATAAGTGCATCCACAACATGCATTTTCATGATAAATTCCCCACTCAATAAACATATCATTCATGCATACATGCATCCATAGTTATCAGAACCAGACCGGCCTTTTCGAACCGAAAACCTTCGCGGCCTATCATTGCGACTATATATATCAGCCAAGGCTGAGAAATAAATCATAACTTGATTTCTAGAGATTATATTTTAAGAGAATTTTCTCTAGTTCTTGAGTGATTCAAGAAAACCAAGATTTATCAAAGTTTGTTCATCCTTTGTGGCGTCTAACCCAAGACTTATTACTCACCTTCTCATCTATTCTTGAGTGTGGCGTCTATATAATTATTTTTACTAAATTAAAAAAAAAAAAACCCTAAAAGAAACACCTCAAAAACCAAGATGTTGCGCAATTTCTCACTCTGAGATTGCAAGCTCTTTTCTTTTTATTTGACCTGCTGCTACTCTGTCAGAAAGGCTTTGAGGGATGTGGTTGTGTTTGAGAGTTGCATTGGTGAGGAGGGAGGCTGATTGAGGGTTTTTTGAAACAACAAAATCCTCCAAACAACTCATTTTAAAGTTCTCCCAATTTGGGGGATTTTGAAACTCACAAACAAGGAGAGGTTATCTTCTCCAAGTCCCTCCCTTTCCTCCCCCTTCTTTCTCCTCCCCTCCAAACTCCCAAACAAAGCCTTAGTGATTCCCTTAGCTCTTCCTAAATCCTATAACTTTGTAGATTGTGCTACCCTCGAAAATATCATTTTCTTATGTGACCAATCCATCTTAGGCAAGAATAATTTCACGGCAAAATTTTATATACCTTTCCGTTGGAGTCAAAATCAAATGATGACAGAACAGTTCCCTTCACGAAATTTACTCCTCTTGATTTATAGTGTTCTTCATAGTAGTTTGCAATCTTTGGTGTAAATAAACGAGCCACTGTAAACAAAATATGAAAAACATCTCAGCTTTTTAAGTTTTTTTCCCACAAGAGTAACAAACAGCATTTTTATTTTTAGAGTAACAAATGCAAAATAAGCATATTCATTATATATACATTTTGAGTTGATAGAGAAGAAGTTTTAAACTAAAGTACTTACTGCAATGTGCTTCAGGGAAGACCATGGTTACATTTATTTTATTGATCACTAAAGATGCCGCACACTCCATGCCTATGTATCCACCACCAATGACAACAGCATGCCCTCCAGGAGAACACTGCACAGCGTTAACAAGCCTATTTGCATCTGCAATATCTCGTAAATAACAGACATTTTCCGCATCTGATCCACTAACTCCAAATTCTTCCAGCTTCAATGCCTACACTTGACATCGCAAATATGTTTAATCAAATATTTCTCTAAATAAAAGAAAGGGTTTATGGCTTAAGTAGCCTGGTGAGTTTATCCTCAATTATTTCAATGTTAGTATTTAGAAGTTTAATGAATTAGGCAAGTTGCCCTGTAGGTATAACTGTATGAGAAAATCGATGCTCCTAGGCCATACTAGTTTTCTTGTATTTTAAGGGCAGTGACAAAGTTACAACAAATGAACAAAGCAATAAATTGACAACTACAAGAAACACCCAGCAATATGTCAAAACATCTCTGATTTGTTCTTTTAAAAAGCACAACATGCACGTTCCAAGATAAACTGATTATTTTAGGTAGGGAAATTCACAATGAGAGATCTGTTTTAATACCCGTGCACCAGTTGCAACAATAAGAATCTTGTAACTTATGGTCTCCCCAGTTGCTGTTAACAGTGTTTTACGCTTCACATCAGCAGACTTAACACCAGTTCCAAGTACTAATTCAATACCTGAAATGGAAAGAATTCAGTGTTCAGCAGAGGAAACTCCCTAAACTATAACACCATTAAACACAGATGAATAAGAACTTTTCAGCAACACATATCATTTACTGAGGAAAAGATTCAGAAAATGAAAACACAAAATTACTTCCTCACAGGATACATTAGCACTATTTACCAATTGCAATGAGAAAAATCAAATTGGTTCTTCTTGGCTTTATCCAATCTACAACATCTAATTATTGGAGAAAGATAAATATGAAAGGTTCATCATATATTGTCTTTCACTCAGTTTGCATGGTTGGTGCTCCCACCTGAATAAACTATCCTTGGAGAAAAAGAAAAAGAATTGACACCGTATGGCCACATATGATGTACAGAAGTGAAATTTATGTTTGGCCAATAAATGCCATGAATATAATACCATCTAACATGGAATTTCTACCTGAGTCAACCATACCCTAGGATATGAGTGGATATGATCAAACAACGCAATAAATCCAAAGCTGAGTCTCATTACATGCTTTTATGCATTAATCTCCGCTGCTGATCAGAGTTGGCTGTAATATAAACTTTCTTATTTTGTTTAACACAAACATAGGTGTCTACGTGTAAATGTGTAATTCAATAACGCATGCTAAAATCGAGTCAAATAGTCATCTTGATAATGTCTCACTCAAAGAAAATGTTGATGCAGCCAAATGTCACTGGATCAAGATGGAATTCAAAACATTATCCCAAGGAGAGAAACAAAATTACTACATAAAAAATAATCATGTCATCATGTGAAAAATATATTTACCATGTTCTTTATACCATTTTGGAGTTAGACGTTCCTCGTTTGCACCGACACAGGTATGAAAGGATGGAAGCCGAGCAGGAGCTGTAAGTTAAAAATTTATTTCAGCAAACGCTCATTACCTAAACTAACTTTACAAATAAAGAAAAGAAAATAGAAAATACCAAAAAAGAAAGGTAATGTGCATATAACTGACATCAGCTATCTGGACATGAAGCATTAAAATTTCCTAATGCATCTACCATTAACATCTCAATCCACTCTTTCAAATTTGCAGTATAATAATCACTCACGTTTACTTCTCCATACTTCAATATTAGATATTTTGAAAAACGAATTAATGATATTACATACAGGGAATCAAAAGTCAAAACTAAATTACAGTTATTCTTTCTCAAAAGTAAACAGAAATCATCAATAGACTGCTGTTAAATGAGAGAGTAAGAGAAAAGTTAGAGAAAGATATAGGTAATTTCCCTTATGTAATAACTACATATTCTAACACTCCCCCTTGGTGCCTCATGCTTGAGCATATAAATCATAAGCTCCAAGTTTGTTACATAAATAACTTATTCTAGATCCCCTTAAGAAGGCCTTAGTTAAGATATCTGCAAACTGATCATTAGAATTTACAAAACTTGTAATATCTCCGGAAAGAACTTTCTGTCTTGTGAAATGACAGTCAATCTCTACGTATTTGGTACTTTGGTTCTCTCATGAAAAACTGGATTAGAAGCGATATGCAAGGTTGCCTGGTTATCACATATGAGAGTCATAGGTTTGATCTTTCCAAATTGGAGTTCCTTAAGAAGTTGCTTCACCAACATAAGTTCACAGGAAGTTAAGGCTAAAGCACGATATTCTACTTCAGCACTAGACCTTGCAACCACGTATGTTTCTTGCTTGTCCACGAAATGAGGTTTCCACCAATAAGAACACTACCTGAAGTAGAGCGTCTATTGATCGGACATCCAACCCAATCGGCATCGCAATATCCCACTATTTCTGTATGACCCTTATCCTCATAGAGAAGACCTTGTCCAGGTGCTCCTTTAACATACTTCAGAATGCGAATAACAGCATCCCAATGACTTCCTGATGAGAACCCGAACCAGCCAAAACAAGGCATTGGCATTTTGAACTTGAGAGGAACCAAGGAAACAACAATGCCAAGGAAAGCTATGGAAGTTCTGATTCAAAATGCTGCAACCATTATCAAAGAGAACCCAAAGGAGATAAAAATTAAGCCCAAAATTGTGCCTTATATTCAGAATAAAGAAATAAATGGGCTGGAAAGTATGCTACACGAATTAAAGGAGTTTTTGTGGTGTTCTGCAACTAAAACAATAAGGAAAATGAATGAGAAAGGCCTGAAGGGATTTTTCTCTAATAATGGGTTTTTAAAACTCAAGATAATGTTAGTGGAAACTTTAGTGAGTTATGGGTATGTACGTAGCTAGTGGTGTATTAAATAATGCTTAAAAGATGCTGCTATGAATTATTGTGCTATCCATTTAAGGCTATAAGTAGGAGTTTCATTGTAACTCAGAGGAAGCTTGAATTTCAATTTCAACCAGAGAGTGATTCTCTTTTGTTCTTCATTGAACATACTTTTGACTTATCAAAGGCAAATTTAATTTCCTTTGTAGCATCTCGGCTAATCTCCTCTTGAAGTGGTGCCTACCTATCTTGTTTCTTGTTTCAATTTTATTGTTGTTATAAATATAATTTTGTAGCATTCATACTAGATGTATCTATTGTTTTCTGAAACTATCTTTTGATCTCGAGTTGGCTTCTGAACACTTAGCTTCTGAACTCTAAGCTCCTGAACTGTCAGCTTCTTAACCTTGTTTCTGAACTATTAGCTTCTGAACTCTTAGTTTCTGGATTATTCTTCTTTTAAAATTATCTTCTGAATTCTTCTGTTACTAAATTAGCTTCTGAACTATTTTTCTCTGGACCTTGTTTCTGAATTAAGCTTCTGAACCAGTTTCTGAACCCATTTCTGAACCAACTTCTGAACCCATTTTCTATCCTTAACTTCAGAACCATATGCTGAACCCATAATCTGATCTAGCTTCTGAACTCAACTTCTGATCTAGCTTCTGAACTGAACTTCTGATCTTGTTTATGAATCATTTTCTAATGTATCTTTCTTATCTCCTCCATATAGGTTCATTATATTATAATCCATCTAATTTAGAGTGATTCTTAGTCTTCTTTTATTGTCTTTGTTGTTGTTCTAGTCATCTAATCCTTTTAATTCTATTATTTGCATCTTTTTCATTACTTTCACAGTAATCATCATTAAATTAACATCATGTTTGAAGCATATCTCTTGTTAAAGTCTCCTATAAAGATCCTATTCAAATCAGCCCTAAGTTGGGTTCCTATCACTTCCACATGGTGAGTTCAGAAATTGACTAGCGACACTCACAGCAAAAAAAGATATTTGGACGAGTAAGAGTGAGATAATTTAGTTTTCCAACCAATCTTCTATATCTTCGTGGATCATGTACTGGTTTGCCTTGATTTGCCTTTAGCTTGACATTTGGATCCACTCCAAGTAATCCAGCTTCTTCTAGGATGTTCATAGAATATTTTCTCTGTGAAAGGACTATGCCATCTTTTGATTGTGCAACTTCAATGCCCAGGAAATAGCAGAGTTTACAAAGGTCTTTAGTGTGGAAGTGGTGGAATAAACGATGCCTGAGATGAGCTATGTTGTCATTATCACTGCCAATAATGACAATATCATCAACATATACAATCAGATATGTGCTTCCTCGAGGAGTGTGACGGTAAAAGACAGAACGGTCTTGCTCACTCTGAGTCATACCAAACTGTTGAACTACAGTCGAGAATCTGCCAAACCATGCTCGAGGAGATTGCTTCAGACCATAAGTGACTTTCGAAGACGACAAAACATGCCTAGAAGACTCCCCCTAAGCAACAAACCCAAGTGGTTGCTCCATATATATCTCATCACTTAGATCACCATGGAGAAAGGCATTTTTAATATATAATTGATGCAGTGGCCAATGACACATAGCAGCCATAACAAGAAATAGCCGAACAAAGGCCATTTTGGCCACAGGAGAGAAAGTATCACCGCAATCAAGACCAAAAATCTGAGTATACCCTTTAGCAACTAGAGGCATCCGTTTCCACCACGAACTCCTCCGAAAAATCAGGAACCGACAGGATTGGCAAATCTGCCATAACTTCTTTCAACTTCCCAAAAGCTTCCTGTGGACCAGCAGAAGTTGTCCTTTCTGGTGAGGTCAGTTAAAGGTTTGGCAATCACCCCATATCCTTTGACAAACCTTCTATAGTAACCCGTCAGCCCAAGGAACCCTCTCAACGCCTTGACATCTTTGCGAACCGGCCACTGCATCATTGCCGCTGTCTTTGAAGGATCAGCCGCCACCCGTGCTGCTGAGACAATGTGGCCTAAGTACTCCACATGGCAGACTCCAAAAGAGCATTTCTTTTTGTTAACCACCAAACTGTTCTCCACCAATTTAGCAAACACCACCTGCAAATGCTCAACATGGCTGCTCACACTAGGGTTGTATATTAGTATATCATCAAAAAACACAAGGACAAACTTCCTAAGAAAAGGCTTTAGAACCTCGTTCATCAAGGCTTGGAAGGTGGAGGGGGCATTAGTGAGTCCAAATGGCATAACAAGGAACTCATAATGCCCCTCATGAGTTCTAAAAGCTGTCTTAGGAATGTCATTCTCCAACATCCGTATTTGGTGATACCCGGATTTCAAATCAAGTTTGGAGAGCACACAAGCTCCCGCAAGTTCATCTAATAACTCATCAATCAGGGGTATAGGAAACTTGACCGGAATGGTAATCTTGTTCAAGGCCCTATAATCGACACAAAACCTCCAACTCCCATCTTTTTTCTTAACAAGAACAATAGGACTAGCATAAGGGCTATTGCTATTCCTAATGATGCCATTGTCCAACATGTCTTTCACCATATTTTCAATGACAAGTTTTTGGGAATGAGGATAACTATAGGGCCTGATGTTAGGGGGATTTGCACCTTGTTGCAGGACAATAGCATGATCCTTATGTCTCCTTGGGGGCAGCCCTTGTAGAGCTTGAAACACTTTCTCATTAAAAGAAACCACCTGCATAATTTCTACCGGGCCCTGGTTCTGCTGATGTGTGTCCCTTTGGGTTGGCTATTGCTGAACCAAAAAACTCTCATCCACCAACGTGTACAAGGCTGATCTAATCCCTGCAGTACCTAAACACAATTCCGGAGCACCTTGAAGCAACACTTCCTCTTCCTCTATTTTAAAAGATAAGGTGTTCAGCTTAAAGTTGGCACTCACATCACCCAGTGTGTCCAGCCAAGCAAGCCCCAACACAACCTTTGCATCTTCCACTGAAAATACAAAACAATCCTGAACCACCTTAAGGGCAGGAAACACAATTGAAATGTTCCTACAAAGGCCTTGCCCAGCTACCCTACTTCTGTCCGCCACTTTCACCACGAAGGAAGGTCCTTCATCCACCTGTAATGTTGCCTTTTCTACCAATTCCGGGGATATAAAATTGTTCGAGGCCCCACAATCAATCAGCACCTCACCCGTTGGTCGCCAACCATCGCCCATAAGCGCATGGATCTATGAAACCCTTGTCCCGCCATGGATCTAAGACATAGTTGCAAGGAATTGCAAGCCGTATCTGTCGTATCATCATCATTTCCCGCTGCTGTGGAATCCACCACGGAATCATCATCCCACTCAACCACCATGAGTTTCAATTGTTTATTCGGGCAAACATGGTCTGCCGAATATTTCTCGTCACAAAAGAAACACAGCCCTTTAGCCCTCTTCTCTTTGTAATCAATATTGGAAACAAATTTCTGCGACCTCACTCTTGGAGTTTCATTCCCTGTTGCCGCCGTACTCTTAGAGGAAGTGCCTCCCTTGAAAACCCACTTGGGTTTATTAGCCACTTGGTGTTGTTCATCCTTCGGCATACCAATCTTTTCCTCTGCTGAAGCTGCAAGATCCATCAATTCCTCCAAAGTTTCATACCTTACCATCTTTAATTCTGCCCTGATTTTAGACTTCAATCCCGTTAGGAAAGCACTGGGCAAAAACCTCCTCTCACTCTTTCGAAGAGGACTGGCATATTTCTCAAAATTATCTCTGAATTCCCGCACTGTTCCTTCATGCCTCAAGTTCATCAAGATTTCAAAAGGATCTTTCGCGATCTCCGGATGAAAACGTTTCAAAAGATCCGCCTTGAAAATATCCCACTGGTGGTAAATCGTTGAATCATTCAACCAATCAAACCATGTCAGCGCCGTACCCTCCATGGCACATAACGCCACATTGAATCTCTCCGATTCCGGCACCCCACGCACCAAGAAGAATCGCTCGACACGAGCGATCCACCCAAACCCATCCTCACAATTGAACAATGGCAGATCAATACACCGCCATGTCTCCGAAACACCCCCGACTCGCGACGAAGAGTGAGGATCCTCGCGCGTACATCCGCCGGACCCGCCGTCTGCATGTCGCTTCCCTTTCTCCAATTCGAAGCTCTTCAACCGCGCCTCGAATTTATCGGAGTTCTCTTCCACTCGTGAGATCGACTCGCTCACCGATTGGAGTAACGAATTCGTTCTTGCTCTGTCTTCCTCCAAACGTGCCTGAATCGTTTGCAGCACCACTGCCAAGGAGGCGCGATCCTCCTCGGATTTCTGCTGCACAGACAACAGCATCGCAGAAAATGAATTGTGATCCTCATCCACTGCTTCTTCAGTTCTTGAATCGTCACCTCCAAGTTCGCCATTTTCCTCAATCGGGTCACAACCATACACCACAGCCCAAGGATCCAAGGACAACTCATACCAATGATAGAACTGTAATTCTATTAACAAATTGCCTCTTATTTATTACTCAATTAGTGGGGGAAATGATCCCACAAACCCTAGAATTACAATCGAGGGATGCTTAGAATTCCTCAAGCACTTCAGAGAGAATAGCTCTCCAAACTGTAACAGAATGTACAAAATGAATAACAGGACTAACTTTCCATCCAAAACCCCTATTTATATGCACCACTGTGCTAACTAACCCACTAAAAGCTGCTGACTCAGCTAAAATAGACCCTCAACTCCTTGTCTTTCTTCTTTCATAGACTTTCCCATACATCCCTATCCTATCACGGTCAGAACCCTCCGCTGGTGAGAACCCTCCATAGGTAGCCCTCTCTGTGACATCGACAACCTAGCTCTGATAACATTTTTAAGTATCAAAGGAAAGTGGGAGAACCACTCTCCTTATATACAACATCAAGTATCCCCTACTACTCAATGTGGGACTTGGATATCCCATATTACCCATGTCCCTAACAGTCAAGCACAGTCCGGGGGAACTTCAGGGTGAGTCTACAGGAACTGAAGGAGGACCCAATACTCAAGTATCCCAACCCAATTTGGGAGGCACCCAATGCTTGGTAACAACCCAAACAAAGGCCAGCAGCACCAATTCTGTAGAGACCAGAGAGAGTGGGGTGCGTAGATTATCCCCAAAAGAATGGACCGATAGACAGAGGAAGAGGTTATGTTTCAAGTGTGGGGAGAAGCCCAAAACATGTGTGTCAATTGAAGCCTTATCAGATTTTTTGGTTGGGAGAAAAGGAGGATGGGCCTCTTGAGGTAGACGATGAGTTGGCCCAGTTCTGGAACAAATAGAAGAGGAGGGATCAGAGATGGGAGTCTGTAGAGGAAATTCAGAAAGTCTTTCCTTCTCTCCAGCTTGAGGACAAGGTGGGTCTTGAAGGGGAGGGTATTGTTACATACCCTAAACAGCAGCAAAACAGGAGAATAATTTGGTTGAGTAGTTTTATGGGGGTTTGTTAGGTAGTTGAAAAAGACTTTGGTTGAGTAGTTTTAGGAGTTGTTAGGGGTTCTGTTTCTGTTTGGATTTTGTTTCTGTTTGAAAAGGGATTGTTTATGTTTGGATTCTGATTCTATTTGAAAAGTAGTTTAGGAAATATGATTAAAAAAAGTAGGAATAAGGTAGGATGGGTTTTCAATCAGGAAGAAATCAGATAAGAAACTAGGACTCTCAAAGTTGGCACCCACTGTTTGTTTATTATTTTTCTTACTTTCAATAATATTGCTGCAGATCAGAGACAAAAACACCTCAGTTTTGTCTTCTTTCTGATGTTTCTGCTAAAGTTAGCTGTTTATTTTCCCCTTTTGCTACCAGTTGTTACATATTGAGCTAACGAAAAATACATCTAAACGAGGATGGGACAAGGCTTGGGAAAGAACAAATGTAGGAAGCACAGTAGTGATGACTGATCTTTTGCAGTTCGAGGTGAAAGGCTCTTCTTCCAATAATACTGTATTATGTAATTCCTACCAGATAATATTCAGTTTTAACACAAGTCTTAGTAAGAGCACTAGACAGTTTAATGTGAGTGAAATATAGTAGTTGCTACGGAAAGGAGCGACAAACACAAAGAAGCATCAAAGCTCGAAAATGGCTTCCGAGGGTAACTTTTATCGATCAGTACTGCATAAGATACTTATGATAAAAATTCACAAGCCACAGCTCAAAATAACCAGAAAATAAAGGTGGTTCCATGAGGACTGAGGAGAGTCTTTACCTTCGGGAAGCAAAAATCCTTTGCTTAATGCAGGTCTCTCGTATGGTGCAACCTGAAAAAGACATCGAGTATTATTGTGCGAATAGCAGCACTCATTTACATATTACCCATTTGTAAAATAAAAGCTCATATTTTCTTTATTAATTGAACTCATGAGTGTATCTAAACATACAAGGTATCATCAATCAATCCAAATGTTTTCATTTTGGTTTGACAAAATCTTAATTTCAATTATAAATCGAGCTATAACTTGATAAGACCAGTAATCCCCACTGATAAAATTAGTCATATCAGGGAATTGACAATCAACATTGGAAAAACATAATCAAAGAAAAAACTGCAAACTTTAAACAGTAAAGCAAGAGCAAATTGCATTCCAAGTCTAACAACACCACCCTGCCATATCAAATAAAGGTCAATTGTGTGAAACAAGGAAATCTATCCATCCAGAAAAGATGCAAAACGCAACAAAGCTTTAGAAAGAAGAACGAAAATCTTATTTGAAAAACAGAGACGTACGCTAAATCCATTAAATAATTTAATAAATCAAAGAAGGAAGAGAAATTATTATTATTATTATTATTATTCTTACGGGTTCGTCGGATATAATACAGAGTTCACCATGAGAGACTCCTTTCTTCACAAATTCAAGAGCAGCATAACCAGCAGCGACACCTCCCCCAAGAATTACGTACACGAAGGCCCTTCCCATGTTGGGTTCCCTTGTGAAAGTTCCTCCTTCTTCTTCTTCTTCTTCCTCTTACTCAGTTCCTCTTCGCCAAACCACAACAAAAGTCCTTGATTTTGTTTTATTTTATTTATTTATTGGTTTATCTATCTATATCGTGAATTCAAAGGTGGTGAATTTTTTGGGAGCGCTTTCTTTCAAGACACTCCCACAAAATTTGAAGATCTCTCTAATCCATTGCGATATGGTGCGGGCCCCATGGTGAAGATGACAATGACAACGACGACGAGGGAGTGAACTATACTGTATTTACCGAAATGCCCACACTACCAATGGGACTCCCCTGAATGTATGTACACGCTAGATGCATTTGAATATGCATAATCAAGGCCTTTTAACTTGTCTTAGGTATACTAGCCACTCGTCAAGTTATTTTTTTTTTTTAATTTTGATGAATATTTTATAAAATAATATTATTTAATTAATTTTATTAATAAATTTTTAAAAAATAAATATATTTAATATAATTATAATTTCTTTCAAATCTTATTTTAATATATTAAATTATTAATAGAAAAAATGGAGAGAAATTGCAAATGATAGATATTTTTCAATCTTTTTAATTTATTATTTATTCTATTTTTAGAGATAAAAAAAGGGGATTTATTCAGTACCCAATATTTTTATTGGGTAAATATTTTTATTGGGTACCGGTACCCAATTGTATGTTGAATCTATTAATATATGCTAAAGTAAATATAACTAGTCTTGTACCCTGTAACACCCCGATCTTTATTAAGTCCTAATTAAAGGAAGTTAAGGGTAATGGACTTTGATTAGAGTTTGATGGGGTTTGAGTGTATATGTTTCTCCTAGTTTAAAGTATCCATGATATGTGTTTTTATGAGTATTCATGTGTGTTTTGATGTTATATTAAGTTATTATGTATGTATGTATGTTGTTGTATGAGTTGATACGCTTTAGAGGTGTTTTGGGGCACTTTTCAGACCCAGTAATCGATAATAGCTCCTTGGTAATCGATTACAGCAAGTCGAGTTTCATATTTGGGTATTTTCGGAGGTCTGTAATCGATTACAGAACCGTGTAATCGATTACGGTAATTGATTACGAGTTCGATGTAATTGATTACCACGTGCGCAGAATGTATTTTCGGATGCTTTAAGTGACGGGCGGGCCCCACGATGACTCTTAAACCCTATTAGCTCATCATATACGAGAGAAAACCCTATTTTTCCACCTCATTTGATCAGAAAACTCTCTCTCATCATCCCAAAGCCTCCATTGCTTTTCTCTCAAAAACTCTCAAAGTCATAGCCACTCCACGTCAAGAAACACCCACAAATAGTCACTCAATCCCAAAAATAATTACATATTCTTGATCCTCTCACCGAGCCGGACGTTTCTACCGGTTGTTTTCTTCGGAAAGGGTCATCGTTGGAGTCGGGCCGTTCGTGAAGCTAGGATTTCGTCTAGAGCAAGAGTTGTCTTCAAGAGGTAGGGGTTAGACATTTTAATTGTCATGAAATTTCATGTATATCAATGAATTGATGAAGTTTTGAATGTTGTTTGTTGTTTTTCCCATTAGGGTTCATGAAAGGGTTGATTTATGAAAATTGGTTTTGAAAAAGAAAGGGGTTTTACAAATTGGAAAGTGTTTTAAACGTATTTTCATAGTTCATATTGGTATGACAATGTTTTCTATCGATTGGGACGATGTTAGGTTCATATTTTGGCCAATGGCTATTGAAAATCGTGTTTTGGAAACCCAAGAATCATATTTTACGACTTCGTAATCGATTACGATGCCTGAAATCCCAATCGCGAGAAAACGTTGTTCTCTGTTAATCGATTACAGAGCTGCGTAATCGATTACAGTAACCGATTACCAGTCTGTGTAATCGATTACCAGCCCGTGTAATCGATTACGACAGTGCTGTTTGTGCGAAAACGAATTGTTTTGACCCTTTATGCACCCTAATGCATTCTACAACTTATGTAACTGATATATATGAGTTAATTATGCATTGTATGCTATAAATATGTTGTCTAATGAATGTTATGACGATATGTGATGTCTATGTGAACTATATGACTTGATGCTATATGATTATGCATGACTATGTGAATGAGTATGTATTATAAGTAGCCTTCGACATGTGATGGTTGTGGCTAAGGGAGGTGAGTTAAACCTCGACATGCAACTCCATTACTGAGGGAAGGTGAAAAAGTTAAAGTCCAAGATTCAATTAAAACACATGTAACCTTCGACATGTGGTAGTTGTTGCTGAGGGAGGTGTGGCAACCTCGACATGCAACTCTATCACTGAAGGAAGGTGAGTACCCCCTCTCCCCAATATAGTTTAGGATGAGCTCATGCCTAGGGGTTGGTGAAGTGGAGGAAAATGTTTCAGAGGGTGGGCAGGCCAAAAGGAAAGAGTGTATAACCAAGTAAAGTAAAGTTATGAGTTAAACCTAGAATAAGAAAGTTACTGTGACATAGAGCAAATGTCGACTCAGTTCCCTAATATGACTAGATGGCACGTAGAGCACACACAAGAGTTGTATATTGTATACTATGTACGCTTATGATATAAAATGAACAAGAGGCACTTAGGTAAGTCGTTCTGAGAAAGATGATTTTAGAACTTATAACTGAAATTGAATGCATTCATGCTACACCTATTTTATTAAATAAACCCAGAGCGGCTCCCCTACTGAGTTACTTCCCAGTACTCACCCCAGGTTTTTCCCCATTTTAGATGATGAGGTTCAGCAGGATACCGGAGCGGATGAGGAGCCCGCACAGTTATTGATTATTGGAGCTTTTATTATTATTAGATTCTTCTGTTTTCAGTTGCTACGTTATGTATTATATTTCTTTTGGATTTTAGCATTATGGTATTTCTTTTTCTGAGTCCGGACACTTGTCAACCGACATTTATATTTCAGTTATGGATTTGTATTTGTGGAGTCTTATGAGTCTCAATTTTAGGCTCATGAGATAACACCTACTATTATTTACTTTCCTCGATTGTTTGTTTGGGAAGATTACGTTTGTTTATTTTCATTTATTTCATGAGGTATTATTCAGACCATATCACGTGTTATATAATATCGTTATATTACGCGCAATGCCCTTATGTTTATATTCCGCAAACGATTTTCGAAAAATTCTCCCATGTATTTTCGGCGTATATGTATTTCAAAACAAGTATAAGTATGATAACAGGAGGTAACCCTTATGAAATGGCCCTAAATGACTATAGCATTAAGGGCTATCTAGTAGGGTGTTACATACCCCGTGCGATGCACAGGAATTATATCAAATTTTACGTTTAAGATATTAAATAATTAATGAAAAAAATATTTGTATATATAAAATGAAGTTAAATGAAAATATGTTATTCATAAATTTATTTTGTAAATATAACAATAAAAATACATAATAAAATTATTATTATTATATTAGTGGATGCAAATAAAATTATTCAATCACACAATTAGTTTTCATCTTTTTTAATATCAAATTTGTATTAATAAAATATTTATAATTATTCTTGTAAGACCCCGAGAGCTTAATCATACCTTAATTAAGGTGATTTGAGAAATAATCGCATTACTTAAGGTATAATTAGGATGTATGTGCATTTAGAACGTGTTTTGATATGTTTGCATGGTTAAATATGTATTATGTGTTATATGTGTATGATAAAATGACATTTATGTTGCATTATGAGTAAAAATGTAAATTGAAATAAGAAAACGAGTTTAGAGAAACAATCTAATTAGGAATCATGAGAGGTTTTAAGCAATTAGGATCATGTATAAGTTTATATAAGTATATTAGGGTTGTTTAGGTGATTGGTGATGGTTTAGGAAGCTTTAGAGAGCAATTGAAGTTTTAGAGCATGAAAAACAGTTTATGCTGCTGTTGCTGTCATGTATCGGCATTCCGTCGCTAGCGGCTAGCTCCAGCTCGCTAGCGGCTAGCTCCAGCTCGCTAGCGAGGAATGTGGCAAGGATCATTGCTAGCGGCCGTAATCAGGAGCTAGCGGTGGGAGGCGGTGAAAGCGGTCGCTAGCGGCCGCAGTAAGCTCGCTAGGGACCAGCTCGATGACAAAAAAGGATTTCTGCATTTTTTTTCATTTCTCTTTAGTCCCTCATCTTATAAAAAATTGCATATAGACCCCCTTCGTCCCTATGACCTTTCCTCAGCCTGAAGCAACTTCAAAAAAGCTCAGAAACACAATTTTAAACCACCACAAACCTTCCAATCACTCCTTGCAACCTTCACCACCAAAACTCATCCAAATCAGAAACAAAACTCATATTTAGGATCCTTGCATCAATCTAGTCAGTTTTAACCGAACAAATCCATCTATAAATTACAGTTTCATCATCACCAGCAATAAGGTAGTTAGAGTGGAGTATTGGTCAAGAAAATCAAGAAAAGAAAGTGGTCCCTAGATTAAAGGAAGAAGAAACTACAAGAGGTAGGGGTTAGTTTTATGTTAAACAATATATTCTTATGTTTTTCATGCATCATACTTAGCTTGAACTCGTTTTATGCATTAAAATGATATCTGAGATGAACCAGTTCTAAGAATAGGGTCGAGGTGCTCGCTAGCGGCCAGGCTACAGCCGCTAGCGAAGGTCAACACGTTAGCGCCTACATTACAAGCGCTAGCGGGTTGATTAGGCCGCCTTGGGCGCTAGCGGCCATATGGAGCTCGCTAGCGACCAGGTCGCAGGATTTTTCTGCAGATTCTCAGTTTTTTTGGATAATTTAGCAATTTTTTAATGATTTTGACTTCATGATATATTTTTCTGTAATACAATATCATCAACATATGTATATGTATCAGTACTAAATTATCAAAAGAAGTTCTTAATGATCTATTAAAGAAATTACAAATAAATATTTTCATGCATTCATGATTAAAGTGTTAATGTAAATGAATCTGAAAGATATGTGCAATTATATGTGCTGTATGTGCACCTTGATTTATCAGAACTATGATGAAATGTCATGTGAAGTGAAAAATAAGTTTATGAGTAACTTTCTCTACAAATGAAATTGGCAAGGGAGGTTGGCACCCTCGATCCCCAATTTCATATTGTGAGATAAAGTGAATAAAACCCTTTTCCCCACAAATTCCTAGTAGAAACTAGAGAGGTATGAGCTCATAGCCTAGGGGATGGTGATGCGGAGGTAGAAAGTAAGAGGGTTGTGCCATTTATAGTAAAAGATCATGACACATGACATAAGTGATGTTTTATTTGTATTATATTGTATCTTAATTATGTATTGGACATTGCTTACATATCAGATGCATGCACTAAAATAATTATCAAAGATGCATATAGTGAAGGTGTATTTGTGCACGAGAAGGGGGGGTTGAATCGTGCTAGTTTAAAATTTCTTCTAAAAAGATTTTCTTAGAAGGCTGGTTTACTCAGAAGGGTGAATTGAGTGTTTGCAGCAGAATGACCTTTCTGAGAAAGCTAAGCTTCTGAGAGCTTTTACCTTTCTGAGAAAGTTCCTTTCTGAGAATTTTATGAAAGTGTTTTAAGATTAATTTCACTTAAACTTTTTCTAATTTTAACTTAAAATATTTCTCAGTTATGATTAAGTTAAAAGATGTGTTTATTGGTTTTCTTAGAAAGTAAGAGTTGAAGGAAGAAAAGCTCAACACAATGAAATTTTTATACTGGTTCGGTTTTAACTAACCTACTCCAGTCCTCAACCTTCAGTTGAGAGTTCTTTAGATATTCTTCTTATAGTGCCTTCTCAGACAACACTGCCTTTACCACGTAAAGGACTTTCACCACTTCACAAACCGAGGTGGATTTTCTTTGCCTCCAACACTAGAGGACTTTCCTTGCCTTAAATTAATTAAGGACTTTTCCTTGCCTCACAATGTAGGACTTTGATTGCCTTAAACACTTAAGGACTTTTTTTTGCCTCAAACAATCGAGGACTTAAAACTGCCTTCACACACGAAGGACTTAGCGTTTTTCGAATACAGTTTTTGTTTCGAAAACAACTACTAGGATTAAGATACAGACTTTGTTTTCTCTTAGTAGTCTTCTAGATTTACCTTACAGACCTAAGAATTTACACCAATACAAAGCTAGAAGATTTTTCGCAAAGTTAGAAAAACAGTGTCGAAAAAATGTCTTTCTGAGAAAGTTCTAAGTTTTCGCAAATAATGATTTTTATTTCAACAGAGTTTTGGCACGATTGATCAAGAGTTTTTGCGCTAGAATTTCGTCGCCATGCTCTGGAATCGAACTCATATATATAGGCATCAAAGAGCCGCAAATTTAGAAGCTTTCACTTTGCTGATGTGGCTGTCTCTGGCTCAGAACGGTTCCCTGCAACAGTCAACGCGAAATGAGGAACTTTCTTACTTGTACAGTGCGCGTGTTCCCACTTCCTCTTGCTTGCTGTTTCGAGCTTTCTGAGAGTTGATGCTTCATCCATTGAGTCTTGACACTTGGTTGCTTCTGAGTCCAACTTTCTGAGAGTTGTACGGACTTCTGAGGCGAACCTTCTGAGGGAGGACCCTTCTGAGGAAAGACCCTTCTGGGAACCACTAGTCGCAAGGTCTTCTGAGACCTTTCTGAGGCGACAGTGTTTGATAGGATGCGAAATTCTGTGCATTCTTTACCTTTACATGTGCATCTTACATTCTTTATTGCTTTAATAATGGTTCTTTACATTGTTTGTGCATATTTTCGCTTTCTTGGTTAGTGTGGCAATTTTACATCTTTTTGAGGCTTGTTAGTGACACTTTGGTCTTGTTATCTTTTGATGCACTCTTGGGTAGTGTCTTTGGATTTCAGGAACCTTAGTTGGAGCTACTTCGAGTCTTGGAAGCATCGGGAGCGTCGGAGCGAACGAGCGGACGAAACGGCGAGCCGGAGAAAAAGCTGCATCTTTTGGTTTTTTGTAACTGGTCGCTAGCGACCAGCATTATGCTTGCTTGGTCGCTAGCGACCGGGTCGTGACAGCAGCAGTAAATTATGCAGAATTTGCAATTTAGTCCCTAGTTCATTTTATACTTAAGACCCCTTTTGTAATTGGGCTGAATACCTTTTCTTTTTCTTTAGTTTTAGTTTTAGGTTAGGTTATTCTAGAGAGAGAAGCTCTCCCTTCTCTCTAGAATCTCTCTTTACATTTTCTTTACATTTTCTCTCTACACATTACATACAATTCTCCAAGTTCAATTTAATTTCTAATTTCATTTCCATCTTTGCTATTGCTTTAATTTCTTGTTTCTTACTTGCTTTAATTATGGTTGAGTAGTCCCTTTGTTCTTGGTGTTGGATAATGCTAGAATTACATTTTTCCTTGAAACCCATTGCATGATTTTGCTCTTGCTTCCTAATCTCTTGGTTCCAAATACAATTGAAGTTTGTTGGTGTGGATCCATGCTTGCTGATTTTAATTGTATATCTTGAATGCATATTTGATTTCTTGATTGAGAGATTATTGTGCATTTGAGTGTTTTTGGGTGTTGAGTGAGGATTATCATTTGATGCCCATTTGCTAGGAGAGTAGGAATAATTCTTGATTGAGAATTAGGTTTGCATATGTTTAGGATAGTTTTACTATTTTGGTTTGGATCCAAATCATTTTGGTTGAATAATTCTTATTCATGTGTAAGTTGCTTGCAAGGTGTTTGATAAAATGCCTAGGTGGGTTTAGGATGGGGAAAATATGGTTTGATGCATGTCCCAACACCAAGACTCTTTTACATTGTTATTTTCCTTTATTTGCATAGCTTTATTCACTTCTTGCACAATCCCAAATCTACATATACTATACACACTAGATCAATGATATAAGCCTCCTTGAGAGACGACTTGGGTTGACTAGCTATACTACTATAGCTAATTAATTCAATACCTTTTTGGGAACTTGTTTTTAATTCTAAGTTGGTTGTAGCTAAAAGAATTAACGACGCTTTTAGCATACACCAGTGTTCTTCTCTCAGAACTGCACTTTCACCTTTGCGCTTTCTGACTATCCTTTCTGATGTCTTTTCACGCCATGATTTCTTCTTGTAATTCATAAGGTTACTCATTGCTTGTCTTGATCTTTACTCATGGAATTTGCAAAACTTTAAGCTTTCTGAGACACTTAGCACACATGTTAGCAAAACCTTAAGTAAAATTTTTATACTTATGGCTTACTTTGTTATCATTAAAACCTTCTATCTCTCTAAGAGAAATACATCAATTTCTCTCAGAAGGGTTCTGGAGCTTACAATCTCCCCCTTTTTGATGATAACAACTTAAGTCTTAAGATAATAATTTTGCTTAAGTTCTAAAGTGTTTCTGATTAAGTTCACCACTTACTCAGAATGCACTTTTGCTTTCTTTAGAAACTAACTTAGCTTTCTGAGAGAATGCTTTGTTATTTTCTTAGAAGGCTTTGATAATCAACAGATAAATATGCAATGTATGAATACTGTTTTTAGATTATCAATTATAGCATGTATTTCTTGATGAATGAAATATGATTTTAGAAATACCAAGCTATTTTATAACCGAGAGATGCCAAAACATGAAAAATATTAAAATTCAAATGGGGTTACAAACAAAATTTTTGGCTCCCCCTAAATCTGTTGCTCTCCCAATTCCTAGGTACTCCCCCTAAATCCTAGGCCTAGTTGTTTATATAGCCAAAATTTTATCTATTTTTCTTCTCCCCCTTTGTTACATAAAAAAAGGTGGCTAACATAAACATCATCATGGACTTAGAGCTGCTATCCTCCTAGCAATAAAGCGGAGAAGCTTGCAAATTTCCATTTGTACTTCTGCTTGATCCGCCCCTGGGGGGCATTCTGGAGGTATGCCATCAGAAGAGGTGGGAGGAGGAGGAGGGCGCAGAATTTCAGCTTCAAGAACAGCGTCCATTATCTCCAGACGTTGTTTTTCAGAAGTTCCTTCTTCTTCTTCTTCAGCGACATCTTCAATTTTGTCCGTAACTCTTTCTTCAGCAGGGATTTTGAAAGCACACAGCACTGGTGAATTTATTTCTATCCTCTCCTCGTGAGAGCTAAATTCACTTATCGTATCTGATACAGAGGGGGTTGGACCAAGTTGGAGTGGAGGTGACTTGATCAAATTGAAGTGACACTCTAGGGATTCCTTGTGTACTTCTTGATCAGACTGAGTTTCTTGTACAATTTCTTCAGTCTCATAGGATGCTGAGACATGAGAGGTATTAGTGTCTGTTTCTGAGCAGGGCTCAGTTCTAACAGCATTTGTCACTTTTGCACTCTTTGGAATGTAGGTTTTGTTAATCTCATATGTTTGACCATGTAAGTTCCGATCATCCAAAACTTTCTGAGTTTTTGACTTATTATCTATTGTATCTTCGTGCTTCCATTTGTGCTGAAGCGTACTTGCATCCAATTTCCTTTTCCTTCCTACGAGTTGATCTGTTGATGCTTTCTCAGAGTCTTCAGTTATGAAGGTTATCATAGGGTTCTTCCAAGAGACCTTCTGAGGTGTCTCAGAACCCATGCCTCTCTGTGCAGAAGATGAGTGAGTCTCTTTCCTTTTCTTCTATTTTTCATCAGAAGAGTTGGTTGCTTTACTCATTTTCGCATCCACTTGAGAATGGGTTTATGGTTTGAGTGAGAAAAAGGGAGGGATTTGTTGAGGTGAGGTGAGAAGAGAGATTGGGTGAGTTTTAAGAACAAATATCAAATCTGGAGCAAGGTAGTACGAATTTTATAGGGCAAGTAAGAACTAGCCGTTATAGAATTTAATTTAAAAGTTACCGTTTGGTAACTGCTTTCTCGGAAGGCACTCTTTTGAGAAAGATGTTCTTTCTAAGAGTGCTTCTTTCTGAGAGGTTATTCAGAAGACTACCTTTCTGAGAGGTAGGTCTTCTGAGTCTTGAATTTCTTCAGAAAATGCTCTCAAACATTTTGCTCAGACGATTGGCTCTACCTTATTTGCCTCAGATTCTAAACTTAGGACTAAGGGGAGTTTCTAGGAAGATAATTTTTAAAATTCTTTTTTTTTTTTAAATTAGAAACATCTTAGATTAAGAAGTCCTTTCAAAACATTAAAACGATCCTCGGGTAAAGGCTTTGTGAATATATCTGAGATTTGATCCTCAGTATTCACAAATTTGATTTCCACATCGCCTTTTTGCACGTGATTCCGAATAAAATGATGTTTTATATCTATGTGCTTGGATCGAGAATGCTGAATAGGATTCTTTGCTAAGTTAATTGCGCTTGTATTATCACAAAGAATGGGAATTTTCTCATACCTTAGTTGATAATCTTGCAATTGATTCCTTATCCAGAGCATCTGAGCGCAGCAGTTTGCTGCTGACACATACTCAGCTTCAGCTGTTGATAGTGCAATGGTGTTCTGCTTCTTGCATGACCATGTAATCAAGCATTGTCCGAAGAAACAGCAACATCCGCTTGTGCTCTTGCGATCGATCCTGTCTCCAGCGTAATCAGCATCATAATATCCTACAACATCAGAAGAACAACCTTTCTTGTACCATAAGCCAAGATTAGTAGTTCCGATCAAATATCGCAGAATTCTCTTAACAGTAGTTAAGTGTGATTGCTTGGGTTTTGACTGAAACCTAGCATAGATGCCAACACTTAGTTGAATATCTGGTCTAGAGGCAGTGAGATAGAGAAGAGAGCCAATCATGCCATGATAGTTGCTTTCTGAGACTTTCTCACCATCTTCATCCAAGTCAATTACTTGAGAAGGATGCATGGGGGTGCTCATAGGTTTGGCTTTATCCATCAGAAACTTCCTTAGAAGTTCTTTTGTGTACTTCTCTTGATGTATAAAGGTTCCTTTTGACTTTTGCTTGATTTGCAATCCTAAGAAGAACTTAAGTTCTCCCATCATGCTCATCTCAAATTCTCCTTGCATTAGCTTGGAGAATTCTTTGCATAGCCTCTCATTGGTTGCACCAAAGATTATGTCGTCAACATAAATTTGGACAATCAAGAAGCCAGAGTCTTCTGAGAGAGTAAATAAGGTGGTGTTAACTTTCCCCCTTGAGAATTCATTTGTAAGCAAGAAGGAGCTCAATCTATCATATCAAGCTCTGGGAGCTTGTTTTAGACCGTAGAGAGCCTTTGTAAGCTTAAAAACATGTTCTGGGAAAGAATCATTCACAAATCCAGGAGGTTGTTTCACATAAACTTCCTCAGAAAGGTATCCATTTAAGAAGGCGGACTTTACATCCATCTGATAGAGTTTGAAGCCTTTGTGTGCTGCAAAAGCTAGCAACATTCTAATAGCTTCCAATCTAGCGACTGGAGCAAAGGTTTCGTCATAGTCTATCCCTTCTTGTTGGTTGTACCCTTGAGCAACCAATCTGGCCTTATTTCTCACGACTTGACCATTTTCATCAAGCTTGTTTCGAAATACCCATTTAGTCCAAATGACACTTTTGCCTTTGGGTTTCTGAGTAAGTTTCCAAACTTGGTTTCTCTCGAATTGGTCTAGTTCTTCCTGCATGGCATTTATCCAGCTAGGATCATCTAACGCTTCTTCTATGGATTCTGTTTCAAGTTCAGAAACCATAGCAAGATTCGTGTAGTTCCTTCTGGTTCTAACACCACGCTCGGGATCACCCAAGACTTCATTCTGAGAGACGTTTTTCAAGTCTCTTGAACCTCTATATCCTTTGGGAATAGGGTTCTGAGAAGGTGGTTCAGAAGCTTCTCGCTCTGAGTCATCAGAAGCTTGACTTTCTGAGAATCTAAATTCCATTGATGTTTGAGGAATAGATTCATCAGGTTCTGGAGCTTCAATGATGCTTTTAGATTTTTCTTTAGATGGAGAGGATTTTTCCATGGGTTGGAAGTCACTCTCATCATCTATAAGAATTTTCTTTTTGGCTTTCTCAGAAGAGATGTTGAGTTTTTCAAACTCATCTTCTAAGTCAGTAACCTTCTGAGGCAAATCCTGACTAAGTTCTTTGAACTTAATATGGATTGTCTCTTCAACACATTTGCTCCTCTTGTTATAGACTCTATAAGCTTTAGAGACAGAGGAATATCCTAGGAATACTCCATCATCGGATTTAGGATCAAACTTAGCTAGTTTGTCCTTTGTGTTGAGTATAAAGCAAGAGGAACCAAAAACATGAAAATATGATATGTTGGGTATTTTGTTCTTCCAAAGCTCGTAAGGTGTTTTCTTCAGAATTGGTCTCAGAAAGACTCGATTCTGAATATAGCATGAGGTGTTTACAGCCTCAGCCCAAAAACCTTTTGAAAGCCCACTTTCTAAGAGCATTGTTCTTGCCATCTCTTGAAGGCTTCTATTCTTTCTCTCAGCCACTCCATTTTGTTGGGGAGTTCTGGGAGAAGAGAATTCATGAGCAATGCCCAGATTTTCACAAAACTTTTCAAAAGCATGATTCTCTTAGAAGCTAGAAATAATACCCAAGTGAATCTAGAATAATCATCCACTATGACAAGACCATAGCGTTTTCCAGAAAGGGAAGCCGTCCTAGTTGGTCCAAAGAGATCCATGTAAAGGAGTTCAAGTGGTTTCTGAGTAGAAATTCCACTTTTACTTGGAAATGAGGCTTTGGTATGTTTTCCCTTTTCACAGAAGTCGCAAGTTGCATCCTTCTGATACTTGATGTTGGGAAGGCCCTTTACAAGTCCTTTATGAGAGAGCTCAGAAAGAAGCTTCATATGAGCAAGACCAAGTTTCTTATGCCAAAGCCACTTGTCTTCTTGGACAGAGACAAGACACTTCACATTTTGATCCTTTAGATCATCTAGATGGATAACATAGATGTTACCAACTCGTTTTCCTTCTAGAACGATCTTGCCGTTAGTGAGATTAGTCACATGGCAATATTTGGCATGAAACTCAACCTTTAAGCCTTTGTCATAGAATTGACTAATGCTCAATAGATTGTGTGTCAAGCCATCAACTAAAAGTACATCTGAGATTTGGTGAGAGGAATCCTTACCAACATCTCCTATGGCAGTGACTTTCCCTTTGGCACCATCAACGAATCGCACAGTTCCTCCTTTCTTTGGTTGAAGGTTTCTGAACCAGTGCTTGCTTCATGTCATGTGCCTCGAGCAGCCACTGTCTAAGTACCACTGCTCATCTTGGTGGTGGAGCAGTGCTTGTTGATGCACCTGCAGACACAAATTTTAATGGTTTAGGTACCCATGCTTTGTTGGGTCCTTGCTTGTTAGCTTTCTGAGCCTTTTGTCTTCTTTTCTTAGAAGGATTGTGGTTCTGAGACTCAGAAACCTTTTCTTTGCCCTTTTCAGAGGCCTTTGCTTTCTGAGACTTCTTATCCTTCTGAGAAGGATTTGTCTTCTGAGAAGGCTTAGCCTTCTGATAATTTTTAACCTTCTTGGCCTTTTTGTGCAGAGAAGTGTTTCCTTTACTGAGCATAGGGCAAGTCTCAGATCCATGTCCATCTTTGAAACATGAGATGCACATGCGATGTGATTTAGTTAATGAAGGATCAAGGTCGTTGGGTTCAAAAACTTCTTCATATCCGAGTCCTCTTTTATCTTTGTAAGGTCTTTGACCTCCAAGTAAAAGAGTCATCCTTTTCCCACCATTGACCATCTTAACTAAAGCAGAAGTGAGAAGCTCATTTGTCTTTTGTAATTCGATTAAGGCTTCTTCAACCTTTTCAACAGTTACATAAGACATTGTTTCTAAAGCTTGATAGAGATTGTGACTTTCAAGATATCTATTTTTAAAATCATCTCTTTCAAGTTTTTGGTTCTCAACTTCTTGAATTAGTCTAGCATTTTCAGCTTCTAGATGTTTGTAATTTTTCTTTAAATTGCTGAAACTGTTAGCTAATTCATTTGAGTCTCTCAGAAGCTCTTCATAGAGTTCTGAGACCTCATTATGTGAATATGAAAGAGGAGGGGAGTTAGGTACCTCTTCTGACTCAGATTCTGTTTCCAGAATGTAGTCAGTACCAGCCATGAAGCAGATGTTGGCTTCTTCATCGTTTGTTGGCTCAGAACCTTCTTCTTCCGAGTCACTCCATGTGGCAGCCATTGCCTTCTTTTTCTTTATGGGAATGAATTTCTTCTTCCCTTTGTTCTGAGGACACTCCGTTCTGAAGTGACCCTTTTCTCCACAGCCATAGCATGTGGCTTCAGAAGGCTTCAGCTTTCCTTTCTTAGGAGTAATCTCTTTGCCTTTGCTTGGCCTTTTCCTCCAAGCTTTCTTCATTTTTCTAACGAGAAGAAAAATGTCATCCTCTTCCGTTTCTGAGTCTGATTCATCTTCTGACTCAGAAGCTTCTTCGGCCTTGAGAGCTTTGGAGGATCTCTTTATTTGACTTTTAAGAGCCAAGCTCTTCTGAGGCTTGGATGAAGAAGATGGTCCTCCAAGCAATCCTTCCAGCTCAATCTCATGTGTTCTGAGAGAGCCAAATAACACATCCAGACCAAGCTGATTTAGATCCTTGGCTTCTTGGATTGCTGTAACCTTTGGACGCCATTTTGAGGAGAGACTTTTGAGAATTTTTCTGACCATCTCAGCGTTTGAGTAAGTCTTTCCCAAGACTTTGAGCTGGTTGATGATATGAAGAAACCGTATTGACATGCTGTCAATGGTTTCATCTTGCTGCATGTAGAAGGATTCGTACTTGTGTACGAGCATTGATATCTTGGTCTCCTTGACTGCGTCATTTCCTTCATGCAACATGTGAAGCCTTTCCCATATCTCTTGTGCTGTATCACACGACACTATCTTGTCGTATTCTACCTTAGGTAGTGCACAGAGGAGAATGTACTTGGACTTGAAGTTCAGCTGAATCTTCTCCTTCATTTCTTGAGTCCATTTATCCTTGGGAACTCGTCTGGTGTAAGTTCTGGGCGCTGGAGGTGCTGCTCCAGGTTCAGCATCTGCTGCAACAATAGCTTGTTCTGTTATTGTTTGCAGAGGTTGATAATCGCCATTTTCAATCCTGCCCCATAGGTCAAGACTGGTGTGCTTGATGAACAAAGTCATCCTGTCACGCCAATAGTCGAAACTATCTCCAAGGAACATTGGAGGTCTGTTGATTGAAGCCCCATCAGATATGAACGCAGCTGGTGAGTCCATAGTCCCTTCTTAGATCTTTTTCCTTGACACTGTTAAGTGCTCAACCCCTTAAGGACCGAGCTCTGATGCCAATTGAAGGTGTATTTGTGCACGAGAAGGGGGGGGGTTGAATCGTGCTAGTTTAAAATTTCTTCTAAAAAGATTTTCTTAGAAGACTGGTTTACTCAGAAGGGTGAATTGAGTGTTTGCAGCGGAATGACCTTTCTGAGAAAGCTAAGCTTCTGAGAGCTTTTACCTTTCTGAGAAAGTTCCTTTCTGAGAATTTTATGAAAGTGTTTTAAGATTAATTTCACTTAAACTTTTTCTAATTTTAACTTAAAATATTTCTCAGTTATGATTAAGTTAAAAGATGTGTTTATTGGTTTTCTTAGAAAGTAAGAGTTGAAGGAAGAAAAGCTCTACACAATGAAATTTTTATACTGGTTCGGTTTTAACTAACCTACTCCAGTCCTCAACCTTCAGTTGAGAGTTCTTTAGATGTTCTTCTTATAGTGCCTTCTCAGACAACACAGCCTTTACCACGTAAAGGACTTTCACCACTTCACAAACCGAGGTGGATTTTCTTTGCCTCCAACACTAGAGGACTTTCCTTGCCTTAAATTAATTAAGTACTTTTCCTTGCCTCACAATAGAGGACTTTGATTGCCTTAAACACTTAAGGACTTTTCTTTGCCTCAAACAATCGAGGACTTAAAACTGCCTTCACACACGAAGGACTTAGCGTTTTTCGAATAGAGTTTTTGTTTCGAAAACAACTACTAAGATTAAGATACAGACTTTGTTTTCTCTTAGTAGACCTCTAGATTTAACTTACAGACGTAAGAATTTACACCAATACAAAGCTAGAAGTTTTTTCGCAAAGTTAGAAAAACAGTTTCGGAAAAATGTCTTTCTGAGAAAGTTCTAAGTTTTCACAAATAATGATTTTCAATTCAATAGAGTTTTGGCACGATTGATCAAGAGTTTTTGCGCTAGAATTTCGTCGCCATGCTCTGGAACGAACTCATATATATAGGCATCAAAGAGCCGCGAATTTAGAAGCTTTCACTTTGCTGATGTGGCTGTCTTTGGCTCAGAACGGCTCCCTGCAACAGTCAGCGCGAAATGAGGAACTTTCTGACTTGTACAGTGCGCGTGTTCCCACTTCCTCTTGCTTGCTGTTTCGAGCTTTCTGAGAGTTGATGCTTCATCCATTGAGTCTTGACACTTGGTTGCTTATGAGTCCAACTTTCTGAGAGTTGTACGAACTTCTGAGGCGAACCTTCTGAGGGAGGACCCTTCTGAAGAAAGACCCTTCAGAGAACCACTAGTCGCAAGGTCTTCTGAGACCTTTCTGAGGCGACAGTGTTCTTCTCTCAGAACTGCACTTTCACCTTTGCGCTTTCTGACTATCCTTTCTGATGTCTTTTCACGCCATGATTTCTTCTTGTAATTCATAAGGTTACTCATTGCTTGTCTTGATCTTTACTCATGGAATTTGCAAAACTTTAAGCTTTCTGAGACACTTAGCACACATGTTAGCAAAACCTTAAGTAAAATTTTTATACTTATGACTTACTTTGTTATCATTAAAACCTTCTATCTCTCTAAGAGAAATACATCAATTTCTCTCAGAAGGGTTCTGGAGCTTACATATAGGTATGACACTCCGGGAACCTATATAAATATGTTCTTTGAAAATAAAAATTAATTAAATTATGCATGTATCGGTGCTTTTAAAATAAACCGGAGTGATCCCTCTATTGAGTCCGTGGAGCTCACCCCAATTCCACCACTATTTGTTTTAGATTCAGATCAAGGTACCAGTCCCACTACTAGGTGAGCAGGCTGATACTGACAGAGGATTGAAGACTCGGACACTTTGAGAGACTTATACTTTAGAGTCTCATCTTTCTGATATTTTGTATTATCATGTTATGTATTATCTGACGTTTAGTTGAGTTTATAAGGGAACCATAAGTGACTGTACACGCTTATGGTATTCTTAGAAACTCTAATACTCTACTAATGTAATATTATTTCAGATTTTTCGTTTACATGTATAATTCCTATGTGTACCTGAATCTATTTGTATGTAATGGGCCACTTTCATGTATTATGGTAATATGATTATCTGTATTTATAGTTTGATATATCAAATTATGTCTCATCACGTACAAGCTACGATTTAATACTCGCACTTTTTACTTTGAAAATTTTATGGCCCTATTTTCCACGTAACCATATTTTTCGAAAATTGACTCTGAAACAGAATGATAATTTCCGGTAATTAACTCATTATGACTTAAGTATAAGGAGGTAATTATTAGGGTGTTACATTTTGGTATCAAGCAGGTCGAACCTTAAGGCTTGGGGTTATGGCCATCTTTGCTTTTGTTGCATAGTACGATAGTGTTATGTTTATAGTTGGTTACCGTAAAAACATAACTTGTCTGTTTGGTGCAATAGTGGCTGTGTATACCTAATGTGATTATTGAGACTGATCAGCTCAGTGATTGTGTTGGTGTGTACAGATACAAATGGCACCTAAGAGACGCACGACGGGGGCATCTGGAAGTGGCAATGACACCGGAAATGAAACTAATGAGGCTCTGGATGGGATGACTAGGGCGGTGCAACAATTGGCGGAATATATGGGATGTCAGACACCTCCTGCACCACAACCGGAGGCTGAAAGAGAAAAGGTTCGTTTTGCTGAGTTCCGGGGAGTAAATCCTCCAATTTTTACAGGTTCTACGGACCCGGCGGCAGCTGGAGAATGGATTGAAAGGATGGAAAAGATTTTTACAGTGGTGCATTGTTCAGATCTACAGCGTACCACTTTTGCTACTTTCATGTTAGAAAAAGATGCAGGGGATTGGTGGAGAGGGGAAAAGGCCCGCTTGGAGGCTGTGGGGATTCCTATTCCCTGGAACAGGTTTAAGGAGCTTTTCTATGAGAAGTATTTTCCCAGATCCGTGAGGGAAGCCAAAGAAAGAGAGTTCTTGAATCTGACCCAAGGGCAGATGTCTATTGCAGAGTATACTGCGCGGTTCGAACACCTCATCAAATTTTCAGAAATGTTTCAGGGAAACCCGATGGAGTCATGGAAATGTATGAAATATCGGAATGGGTTGTCAAAGGAGATGCAAAGGACAATGAATCATCTTCACTTTGATAGTTATGCACAATTGGTGGAGGCATGTAGAGTTCATGAGCAAGGCTGCCACTTGGGGGAAAGTAGTTCTGTAGAGACTACTAGGAGGAGTTTGGCACCACAGGCTCCTCAGTTCAAGAGACAGCATCCCCCACCTCGCCAGTTTCCATCTCGTCAGTTTAGGGGCCCTAATTGTACACGGCCCCAACAAGGACCACCTCAGTCTCGATCAGCAGTTCCTCCCAGAGTCCCAGAGGTACCTATCTGTGCACAATGCAACAAGGCACATCGAGGAGTTTGTTTTGCAGGGCAGAACGTGTGCTATAGATGTGGTAAGCCGGGGCATATTGCAAGGGATTGTCGTCCGTCCTCTCAACCACATATTACAGCAGCTCCGACCCCCTCCAGGCCTCAACACCAGGGATGAGTCTTCACAGTAAATGCAGAGGATGCATCTCGATCTGATAATTTGATTAGGGGTAACTGTAAGGTTAAAAATCAAGAGTTAGTTGTACTTTTTGATTCCGGAGCTACCCATTCATTCATATCATATAAGCATGCTAGGGAATTGCATTTAGCCATGTGTGAGTTACCATATGACCTATACGTTTCCACACCTACAGCCAAACCCATAAAGACTTGCACTGTTTGCACTAAGTGTCAGTTCATGTTAGGGGATAGGTCGTTTACCTTCGATCTCATATGTTTACCTATGTCTGGGTTAGGAATGATTCTGGGTATGGACTGGTTGTCAGCACATAAAATTTTATTAGATTGTCATGCTAAATCGGTTGTATTTCCTGACTCATATAACATTCCTACACCTGGGCCCTTTGTTGTTTCGTTTAGTCTGTTGGTTCATCCTGTGGAAGTGGGACAGAGTGGGGTTACAGATAAAAGTCTTGTTTTTCTTGCCTCAAACAATATAGAAGCCACACCCAGTTTGGCTGCTATACTAGTTGTAAGAGAGTATCCTGAGGTTTTCCCTGATGATATACTAGATTTTCCTCCACCTAGAGAGGTAGAGTTTAGTATTGACCCCGCTCCGGGAACAGGGCCTGTGTCTATGGCCCCGTACCGTATGTAACCCAGTGAGTTAAAAGAACTTAAAACCCAATTGGGAGAGTTGTTAGATAAGGGTTTCGTTAGGCCAAGTGCCTCGCCATGGGGAGCACCGGTGTTGTTTGTAAAGAAGAAAGACGGGAGTATGAGGTTATGCATAGATTATAGACAGTTGAATAAAGTGACCATAAAGAATAAGTATCCCCTCCCTAGGATTGATGATTTGATGGATCAGTTGAGGGGAGCTAGAGTGTTTTCCAAAATAGACTTGAGGTCAGGCTATCATCAGATTAGAGTCAGAGGGGAGGATATACCAAAGACGGCTTTCAGGACTCGCTATGGGCATTATGAGTTCACAATTATGTCTTTTGGACTAACTAATGCCCCGACAGTGTTCATGGATTATATGAATAGAATTTTTTGGCCGTTCTTGGATAAGTTTGTGGTTGTCTTTATTAATGACATTTTAATTTATTCTAAGACAGAGGAAGAACATGAAAGTCATTTAAAGGTTGTGTTGGAGGTGTTGAAGGAAAAGAAGTTATATGCTAAGTTGAGTAAATGTGAGTTTTGGATGAAAGAAGTTAAGTTCCTAGGTCATGTGGTGTCAGCAGAAGGAATAGTTGTGGATCCTAGTAAGATTGAAGCAGTAGTAAACTGGGAAAGATCTACCACGGTTACGGAGGTACGGAGCTTTTTAGGTCTGGCCGGTTATTACCGTAGATTTATTAAGGGATTCTCACAACTTGCCTTACCCTTAACTAAGCTCACTAGGAAGAATTCCTCATTTGTGTGGTCATCAGAGTGTGAGAAAAGTGTTATGGAGTTAAAGGAAAGATTGACCACCACACCCGTATTGGTTGTGCCCGATCCTAATGAACCTTTTGAGGTGTATTGCGATGCTTCGGGAAAAGGGTTGGGTTGTGTATTGATGCAACATCACCAAGTAGTGGCATATGCTTCACGGCAATTGAAGCCACATGAGGTATAGCGATGGATTTTGTAGTGGGATTACCCAGGACACAAGCCGGTAATGATTCCATATGGGTGATAGTGGATCGATTGACTAATTCGGCCCACTTTTTACCCATCAAGGCGACATTTCCATTGGAGAGATTAGCGAGTTTGTACATACGTGAAGTAGTGAAGTTACATGGGGTGCCCGAGAGTATTATTTCGGATCGTGATCCGAGATTTACTTCTCGTTTCTGGGAAGCCTTGCAAAAGGCGTTTGGTACGGAGCTACGTATGAGTACAGCCTACCATCCCCAAACCGATGGACAGTTCGAGAGGACAATCCAAACCTTAGAAGATATGTTGAGGTCTTGTGTCTTGGATGAGAAGGGTAGTTGGGATAAGATGTTACCCCTAGTTGAGTTTTCCTATAATAACAGTTTTCATACTAGCATAGGAATGGCTCCTTTTGAAGCATTGTATGGTAGAAAGTGTCGTTCTCCATTACACTGGTATGATCCGGGTGAAAAGAGAGCTATAGGACCCGAACTAGTGAGAGAAACTACGGAACAGATCAAAAGGATCAGGGAAAGACTCATGACGGCTCAGAGTCGTCAAAAGAGTTATGCGGACAATCGGCGTAGGCCACTAGAGTTTGAGGCCGGAGACCATGTGCTTTTACGTGTGACCCCCACCACAGGTATAGGTAGAGCAATCAAGGTTAAGAAGTTAAATCTGAGGTACCTAGGTCCATTTCAGATCTTGAGTCGCATTGGTCCTGTTGCATACCGCATAGCCTTACCTCCCAGTCCATCCAACCTTCATGATGTCTTCCATGTGTCACAACTCCGTAAATATAATTCAGACCCAAGCCATGTATTAGAAACGGAAGAAGTAAAACTAAAGGATGATTTAACCTTCCACTTACCACCAACACGGATTGTGGATCGGGACATCAAGAAATTAAGAAGTAAGATTGTTCCGTTGGTGAAGGTGGCCTGGGGGCGGGGGAGAGCGGAAGAGTTTACTTGGGAGAGGGAGGAAGACATGAGGAAACTACACCCGGTTCTTTTTACAGGTATTGAATTTCGAGGGCGAAATTCTTTTTAAGGGGGGAAAATGTAAGACCCCGAGAGCTTAATCATACCTTAATTAAGGTGATTTGAGAAATAATCGCATTACTTAAGGTATAATTAGGATGTATGTGCATTTAGAACGTGTTTTGATATGTTTGCTTGGTTAAATATGTGTTATGTGTGTTATGTGTATGATAAAATGACATTTATGTTGCATTATGAGTAAAAATGTAAATTGAAATAGGAAAACGAGTTTAGAGAAACAATCTAATTAGGAATCATGAGAGGTTTTAAGCAATTAGGATCATGTATAAGTTTATATAAATATATTAGGGTTGTTTAGGTGATTGGTGATGGTTTAGGAAGCTTTAGAGAGCAATTGAAGTTTTAGAGCATGAAAAACAGTTTCTGCTGCTGTTGCTATCATGTATCAGCATTCCGTCGCTAGCGGCTAGCTCCAGCTCGCTAGTGAGGAATGTGGCAAGGATCATCGGTAGCGGCCGTAATCAGGAGCTAGCGGTGGGAGGCGGTGAAAGCGGTCGCTAGCGGCCGCAGTAAGCTCGCTAGCGACCAGCTCGATGACAAAAAAGGATTTCTGCATTTTTTTCATTTCTCTATAGTCCCTCATCTTATAAAAAATTGCATATAGACCCCGTTCGTCCCTATGACCTTTCCTCAGCTTGAAGCAACTTCAGAAAAGCTCAGAAACACAATTTTAAACCACCACAAACCTTCCAATCACTCCTTGCAACCTTCACCATCAAAACTCATCCAAATCAGAAATAAAACTCATATTTAGGATCCTTGCACCAATCTAGTCAGTTTTAACCGAACAAATACATCTATAAATCACAGTTTCATCATCACCAGCAATAAGGTAGTTAGAATGGAGTATTAGTCAAGAAAATCAAGAATAGAAAGTGGTCCCTAGATTAAAGGAAGAAGAAACTACAAGAGGTAGGGGTTAGTTTTATGTTAAACAATATATTCTTATGTTTTTCATGCATCATACTTAGCTTGAACTCGTTTTATGCATTAAAATGATATCTGAGATGAACCAGTTCTAAGAACAGGGTCGAGGTGCTCGCTAGCGGCCAGGCTACAGCTGCGCGCTAGCGAAGGTCAACACGTTAGTGCCTACATTACAAGCGCTAGCGGGTTGATTAGGCCGCCTTGGGCGCTAGCGGCCATATAGAGCTCGCTAGCGACCAGGTCGTAGGATTTTTCTGCAGATTCTCAGTTTTTTTTGGATAATTTAGCATTTTTTTTAATGATTTTGACTTCATGATATATTTTTCTGTAATACAGTATCATCAACATATGTATATGTATCAGTACTAAATTATCAAAAGAAGTTCTTAATGATCTATTAAAGAAATTACAAATAAATATTTTCATGCCTTCATGATTAAAGTGTTAATGTAAATGAATCTGAAAGATATGTGCAATTATATGTGCTGTATGTGCACCTTGATTTATCAGAACTATGATGAAATGTCATGTGAAGTGAAAAATAAGTTTATGAGTAACCTTCTCTACAAATGAAATTGGCAATTGGGAACCTATATAAATTGGTAACCTTCTTAGGATGCATATAGGGATGACACTCCGGGAACCTATATAAATATGTTCTTTGAAAATAAAAATTAATTAAATTATGCATGTATCACTGCTTTTAAAATAAACCAGAGTGATCCCTCTATTGAGCCCGTGGAGCTCACCACAATTCCACCACTATTTGTTTTAGATTCAGATTAAGGTACCGGTCCCACTACTAGGTGAGCAGGCTGATACTGACAGAGGATTGAAGACTCGGACACTTTGAGAGACTTATACTTTAGAGTCTCATCTTTCTGATATTTTGTATTATCATGTTATGTATTATCTGACGTTTAGTTGAGTTTATAAGGGAACCATAAGTGACTGTACACACTTATGGTATTCTTAGAAACTCTAATACTCTACTAATGTAATATTATTTCAGATTTTTCGTTTACATGTATAATTCCTATGTGTACCTGAATCTATTTGTATGTAATGAGCCACTTTCATGTATTATGGTATTATGGTTATGTGTATTCACAGTTTCATAGTTTGATATATCAGATTATGTCGCATCACGTACAAGCTACGATTTAATACTCGCGCTTTTTACTTTGAAAATTTTATGGCCCTATTTTCCACGTAACCATATTTTTCGAAAATTGACTCTGAAACAGAATGATAATTTCCGGTAATTAACTCATTATGACTTAAGCATAAGGAGGTAATTATTAGGGTGTTACAATTCTCTTTCAACAATCAACCAAAAATAATCATAATTTACAGATTATCAATCACTAAAAACTACTGAAATCATAGAAAATATTCCAAAACTAATCATTATCAATCATGAATAATTACTAATTATTCATATATATTCATGTCCAACAATCAATAAAAATATTAAAAAAAATACTAATTCATGTTCATAATTATTCCTAACAAACAAAAAATATTAAAAATATGTAATATCAATCACTAAAAATAACTAAATTATGGGTAAAATATTCAAATCACTAATTATCAAATATTAATAATTATTAATAATTCATAATTATTCTCTTTCAAAAAAATATGTTCATTATTTATGTTTTACATTTTCCGTGAGGCAGTTAATCTATCATGTCAAATATTAAATAATGACAATTAAGTTGTGGTAATTGAATTTGGTTAATTAATAAAATCGGCCTTATCTAAAATAGATTATAAAATAAAACTATTCCTTTTATGTAGGATTGAATGTAGTGAATAATCAAATAATTAGGTAAAAATTATTTTAATTTAGATATAATATAATTCAAGTTAATATTATGTAATATACAAACATTTTGTTCTATTAATAATTAGATATATTAATAATTTAAGTTAATATTATAATATTATCTAAACTATTATAATTCAAGATATATTATGTAATATTAAGATAGTAATAAGAATATTTTCCAAATTTACATCGTAACATTAAATAAAATAAATCTTAGAAGTATTATGATATTATTATATGTGGCACAATTTAGGAGGATCAATATATGAGCTAATTGGTAAATAATCATTACCTATCTTTTAGTATATTAATAGAAATTCGTATATCTTAAACAAATATTATTTCTTTTTAAAAAATAAATTATTAAATATTTATCCAAAATTTATAAATCATGAATACAAATAAAATTGAAATCAAACTCAATAAATCTAGATATACGTGAAAAACTAACAATAATAGTAAAAAATTTATGAAACACAATCTTTTATGTAGAATATTTTTTCTTGATGTGATATCAAATTGCATTTAAAATCACTATCTTAAATGATTGTTTGTTTAAAAATTTGAATATTTCAATTGATATGTGTCTCAAATTACATTAGCTTTCCAAAAAGGGAGTAATTCAAGTTAGAATATAAAAAAGTTACAATATAAAAAATTATTTTATTTTAGAAAAACAGTAGTAAAAAATATAAAATTTTTTATTTAATAATAAAAAACAAAAATGCATATTCATAGAGAAACTGAATAATTTTTCTCATTCCTTACAACAAAATAAAATCTTAAAAAAAATCATCAAATGGTAATAAAAAAAGACATTTGATTAAAAAAACATAATAAAAATAGTAGAGAAAGAAAAAAGTAAAATATCAAAAGTCTCATCCGCCACCTTAGGCCCAAGCAGTTGTCACCACCTACCGGAACAAAAAAAGAAAAAATTAAATCTTTCAAAAAATAAGAGAAATATAAAGAATGATAAATAAAAATTGATTATAAAATTAAATGATAATATAAAAGATGAGGAGCACAAAAATATTTTTAAAAAAAGTAAAAAATACAAAAAAATGAGGAATATAAGCACGTTATGTAACACCCCAAATAATTACCACTTTATGCTTAAGTCATATCGAGTTAATTATCGGAAATTATCATCTTGTTTCAGAGTTCGAGTTTGAAAATAAGAATACGCTGAAAATAGGGCCAATAATTTTCATAAGAAGACGTATTTCAAAATTCTCAGCTTGTACGTGACAAGGTATAATCTAATACATCGACTATGAGCTTACAATTTACATACAACCGAAATGACATAATACACATAATTGGCCCATAACATACATATAGTTATACGCACCCAAGGAAATACATATAAACGTAAAATTCAAAATAGGTATTACAATATTTAAATACTAGAATTTCTAAGAGAACTATAAGCTTGTACAGACACTTATATTTCTCTTATAAATCCTTCTGAGTAAAATATAGTACATAACATGACATAATATCATCTACGGAAATATCAAAATTCCTAATGTCCTAAACTTCTCGCATATCCAAGCTTCCATCTCCAAGCAAGTCTGAATCTGCTCTCTTAACAAGGTACCTGAATCTAAACAAAGGGTGGTGGAATTGGGGTGAGCTCCACGGACTCAATAGGGGGATCACTCCGGTTTGTTATGAAATAAGTGAAATATGCAGAGACCATATTAATAATATTTGAGGTTGAAAGTGAGGTTTGGAGCTTAGGGAGTTTTCTTGGAGTTCTTAGAGATGAAGAAATGTTTCTGATAGCTTTAGGTGGCTCTCTGAAGTTATAAGGTAGGTTGGGACGGAGGGACATCTAAGCAATATTAAAAAGATGGAGGGTTTGGTCTAAAATGCAAAATGACAGAAATTATGTTCTGTCACGATACTGGTCGCTAGCGAGGGACATGCAGCCGCTAGCGACCGATCACGCCGCATTACCCGCTAGCGCCCTATCACGGCCGCTAGCGACTAACTTCTGCCGCCTCACGCGCTAGCGACTAGAACTGGCCGCTAGCGAGCATCTGCTGATAAATGACAGCAGCAGCAGTTTCAAACATCTAAAATTCCAAAATACACCTAACACTCTCTAAACCATTTCTAACACCCTAGACACCCTTCTCACACCTATATAAACTTATACATAACCATAAATACCTAAATTCTCTCATGATTGTTTCTTAACTTCCTTCCCAAGGTTCTTAGTCTATTTTATCATATTTTAACCCGCATGCAATGCATCTATCATCATAATACACATAACATATATCAAATAACACATATAGATCAAAATACATCTCGATCACATACATATTCCAATTACACCTTGATTAAAGTGATTATGACTAAATCCCTCTAATTAAGGTATAATTAGAATTTTGGGGTTTTACACGTTAATACAAAAAAATAAAGTATTTATATTGTTAAATATTAAAACTAAGCACTTTTCAAAGTTCAAGCATAATCTTGAATTCTCTAAAATATATAAAAAATTAAGGGTGTTGCTGGACAATAATTCTCACGGAGAAACGAATTATCCATGGAAAGTGTGCTTTATTATAAAAAAATAATGAACGAATAAACATTAGTAAAATATAGGAATAACATTACATGATTATCAAGAAATCTCAATAGAAGGCTCCTTCGATCAATCCATGAAGTTAGGGAGTCTCTAATATCTTATAACTCAGATTTTTATTTCTCATTCCTTTCTGGTAGCCCTAGCGTTGATATATATCTTTGATGAGATCATAATTGATCCACATTGTGTGTGATTTTTTAGTACAACTCTATTGAGTGAAATCTATAATAGAGATGAGGATGGTAGTATGAATCCTAATTCATATAATATAGAATTAGTTATTATCCATAAAATTATCATGCAAAACAATTTTTGAAAGAAATTATGAATATATATCTGCAGATTATATATAATGATTTGACCATAATTTAACCTAAATACCACAAAGAATAGATTCTGAAAGAAGATTTTTCAAATTTATATTATGAAATGTGAATAGACATTTCCAAATCAAATATTATTCAACCATAGGTATACACGAATATTAGATAATATCATTTCCAAATATTTTATACATAAAATCAATTATACCTAGCATATTTTATGCATAAAATCAATTATTTTAAATCATTTCCAAATGTGAATAAATTTTTTATGCATAAAGAACGAACCATGAATACATTTCCAAATCAAATATTAGATAATATCATTTTCAAATATTTTATGCATAAAATTAATTATTTTAAATAAAATAAAAGATACATATTAGATAATAATATTTAAAAAGATTTATTAAAGATTTGTAAATATTCTGGAAGAAAAAAAATAAAGGGTACTTAAAATTCATACATGTCACATTTATAAAGACTCAATTAATGGGCAAATTGGTAATCAACCATAACCTCTCTTTTACAGTATTATATAAATTTGGTGCCAACGGAGCACGGTGGTCGCGGTCGCAGCTTTCCTAGACGCGTCTCATTCCCAATTACATATCTTCTTCATCTCTCTTGCATAATGTGCTCTCTCTCTCGCGACAGGTTATGAATTGAGTTTTTTTTTCATAAATTGATAAAATTAAAGAATATCAATATAAATTAAATTATTTTTTGAAGATTACTTACCTAACAGGTTACCAGTTTATAAATTTAAAAAATTTAAAATAATTTTATCTATAAACTATGACATATACATGTGTTGGGTATCGGTACCCTATATTTTTCTGGGTACCGAATCAAAATCCTAAAATAACACTTTTATGAAATCTCTTTATAACTAGTAATATATTACGTATATTTAACTTTTTGAAAAGTATTGTTTACAATCAATAATTAGTCGAAATGGTTAGTTGATATATTTTGCATACTATATGTCAATTAATCTCCCTTATATTGTAAAACACAGTTAATGGCTCTCATATCATGCCACGTGTCACTGTGTAAAATCTACCATTTCACTTGATTGTTGCTCATAAAATCATGTTCTAATCAATACTAATAAATATTATAGCAATCAAAGTTAATCATGCTCTAATCAATACTAATAAATATACGTTGCTTACCCATCCGTAGTGGTGATTAAGCCTTAGAGAAGAATAGAACGCCTTAACAGCCGTCGGATAGATTGGTTCATCCTCCATAATCAAAGAAAGGAGATTCCTTTGACTACTTAGAATTTCTTTAAGCTCTGGCATCTTGTCAAGAGTCGGTTTTTGTAAAACCTTCTCAATGGATATATCTCTCATAAGAAAGTGTTGTTCAAATCTTTCTTGGGATTGTGGGTCAGAGAATACTCTCTTTTCAGCATCCATACCATACTTTATGTTGCAAACAAAATTCATGGTTGCTTGAAGGGTAAAAGGATGTGTTTAAGATTGTGTATGGGATGGTGTATGTATGTATGTATGTGTAGCGCAAGGTGAGAGAAGGTAGGAGTAGAAAAGAAATTATTGTGTTTGATGGTTAAGGGATGAAAGAATATATAGATGGTGTATGGAGGGGGCTAGGGTTGCGAATTTTTGGTGTAAAAGGGAGGGAAAATCACAAAAAATATTGCAAGGATTTTCCATGTGAATATCTCTCAAAAAATACTCTTAGAAATATGCAATATAATTCAAGAAAGAATAAACAATATTTTCCAATATGATCATTTAATTTAAATGACAATAATTTAAGAAAATAAAATTTATTTTTCAAGAGAGAAAGAGAGAAATTTGAAATTATATAAGTGAGTAATAATGAGGGTAAATGAAAAAGACATAGTGTGGAAAATAAGGATATGTAATGATTTACCATGAAAGATCTCTTCCACCAAATCTAGATTTACTCTAGATAATATCCATTTAAATCCAAAAAAGAATAATCTTAATTTTCAATTTCATTATTTAATAATAAATAACAATATTTGAAAAATTAAAATATATTCACCATTAATGCCAATATATGGGGCGAATTTTTGGTCCAATATGGCTCCTCTTGGATTTTAAGTTTTCTTCCATGAGGCCCATGTAGAGACATGTGAGGCCCATTGACTTTATCAAAACCCATTATTATTTTTGAGGCCCAATCATCTTAATATAAGCCTTTACGACATGCTTGTGGCCCAAAGCCCATCAGTAGTTCAAGGCCCAGTTAAGACCTAAAACCCGTATCTTCATTACGGGTTGTCTTCATATAGTAATTAGCAATACTGTACACCTGGTTTCTTCAAATGATCTTCAAAATGTGATACCCCGTATCATAGTACCCCTTAGAAAGTGCTTTAATATGGTCTAAGTATGTCTAAGAAGGGTTAGAAATGATGTTAAAACGTGTAAAATGAAGAAAGCACTGATGCTGTCAATAGGTGGCGGCTAGCGAGCAGGTGCGCGCTAGCGAGCATATTATGGCCGCTAGCCAGCAGGTGCCCGCTAGCGAGCAGATTTTGGCGGCTAGCGAGCAGTCAAGTCCCACATTGCTCAAAACAGCATTTCAGCTTCCCCCACCCCCTATATATATGAGTGATTAGTATAGCTTTTCCCTCACACCTCATACTCCCGCCTTATCAAAGCAGTGCTTTGGGCGTCCTTTATATTAAGAGGAACTCTGGTGGAGTGTGAGTCTGACACCTTGGGGATATCTCGGTCAGAGCAATTCCCGACGATGAGTGAAAAGACGTTTTTGCCCTTGTCAGCGTGCTGGTTGCTAGCGAGCTGTGAGTGCTCGCTGGCGAGTGTGCCATCGCTAGTGAGAAGGTATTACTCGCTAGCGGAGGTTCAGTGCGCAGCCTAGTTCAAGTTTTGGTTTTCTTTTGTGCGGTCCTGATGGGTCTTTTGCACGCCAGGTGCAAACGCGGTGCCGATAGCTGGAGCGGAGCTAGCGTGCTTCTAGTCTCAGGACTTTCCAGTGAGTGGAGTTTTAGGGTGGATGTGCCGTGGCTGCCACATAGTAGCATTGTATATGTTTATATGTTTATGTTTATATGTTTATATTTATGTTTATGTTTGTAGTTATATTTATTTTTTTTATGTTTATGTTTATATTTATGTTTAGGTAAATAATATGATAGATAGATAACATGCTTAGGTAGTTAATATGATAGGTCTATAATGTGCTTAGGTAGATGATATGATTAGGAAAATAACCTGCTTAGATAGATCACATGCATCACCTAGTAAGATAATATAATATAGTAAGATAATATAACATAGTAACATAGCATAACCTAGCAAGATAACCTCACGTGATAAGATAACATGACATGGTAAGATAACATGATAAGATAATATAATCTAGTAATTAATATGATCTAGAAGTTAATATCAAGTAATTAATACCAGTTAGTGAGTTAATTATAACCTAATAATTAATACAACCTAGTGAGACAATGTAACCTAGTAAAACACCATAACCTATTAGGATAATATAACATAATAAGATAACGTAGCTCATTAAGATAATATAACTTAGTAGAATAACGTGACCTAGTAAGATAGTAAGCCCCAGTAAGATAACACGTCCCAGACAGATAATATACCTTAGACAGATAATAAACCTTAGTAAGATAACGTACCTTAGTAGAAATGTTCCCTAAAGGATAACAAGTCTTAATAGAGGATATGCTCAGATAGATAAGTTCCCTAATAGATAACATAACAGGAAAGAGTGAATGGCTTCTAGGTCCCTTTGTATTGACGTTACAACATTATGATGTTATGCGTTATGACTATATTTATTATATGTGTTATGATTATTCCTATAAGCTTGAATGATTTATGCTATGCTATGCTATGATATGAAACATGTTAGAACCCTATGATTTATGATCAGAATCATAACATGCAGTGTATGAGTAGAATGATTGTAGAATTGTGTGATGACTGTTTACGTAGTTTGCGAACCGTCGTAGTATGTATATCAACGCTATAGCCCGGATGCAGCTCCCGGTCGAGTTTAGCCGTGACATACTACCACGAAGCGCCTCGAGTCCCACCCCAGATACAGATACAGTATGACTGGCCTCACCTGCGTGGTTGTAGAGGTCCAGATCACAGGGCGGCTCGTGTTCCGTCATATGATCGCACCCTCGTGGTAGCGAGTCACAGTTATAAGTTACAGCAGGGCGGCTCCTGTTCCGTCATATGACCGCACCCTCGTGGTAGCTGTAACACCCTACTAGAAAGCCCTTAATGCTTAAGTCATTTTAGGTCATTTCATAAGGGTTACCTCCTGTTATCATGTTTTATCTTTATATTTAAAATATAATACGCGGAAAATAGGCGGGAGTAAATTTTCGAAAATCATTTGCGGTATAGAAAATAAGGGCCTGGCGCATAAATACAACGATACTAATAAGCTATACAAACATCTACGAAAATACTACATCATATAAATAACTCCCATCAAGTAACAAACATGAAATAAATACTAGGTCTCACCCCATAAGCCAAAAACTGTGACCTATGAGATTCCACCATAAATATGAGTAAATAAATAGCTGCCGGCTAACAAAGGTTCGGACTCAGAAAACATAATAAATAAATAAACGTAGCGGAAGCATAAAAGTCATAACATATGATAAGGAAATAAAACATGTCTCTGATATCTAGGGAACTATATCATAAACTAAGTCTGCACGGGCTCCTCGTGTGCTCCGACATCCTGCTCTGTCTGCTCCTCTAAAAGGTGGGAAAAACATAGGGTGAGCACTGGGAAGTGACTCAGTAGAGGAAGCCGCCATGAATGAGTTCAATTCGGATATAAGTTGAAAATCAATCTTTCCCCGGAACGTCTTACCTAAGTGCATCTTGTCCATTTTATTAATTCATATAACATATCATAATTAAAGGCCCGTGTATGGTGTACTATGTGCTTCTATCACAATCAGGAAAAATATAACATAACAGAACATTTATCAGAACTTTCTTTCAGAGCATCTTATCATTAACTTTTACTTTGAAGCTGTCAGACATGGCAAAGCCTCCCTCCCATCCTTACTCCTACAATCCGGCCCCAAGGTATGAGCTCATCCTAAAACATTACGGGGAAGAGGGGGTACAGTTCACCTTCCTCAAGTGAAGGAGTTGCAGCCGAGGATGCCACCCCTCCCTACAACACTCATCACAAGCTGAAGGCTACAGGGTATTTTAATCTTTCAGAGTATCAGAGATCTTTCAGAACGTCTTTTAATTATCAGAAATCTTTCAGAGTTAACAGAGATATTTCAGAGCATCAGAGTATCTTTCAGAACATCTTTTAACCTTTACCGGATGACAGAGTTAATTCATTCAGAGCATTTCATCATAATATATATCATCACATAGCATATTCATCATGTAATCATTCATCATAAACATCTCATACAATAATTACATATACATATAAACATATTTTATAGCTCATATAATCATATATAAATCATGCATAATTCATACATAACATTTATACAAGTCGTAGAACGCATTAGGGTACATAAAAGGGTAAAAACATGTCAATTTATACTCTTTAACATCATGGAATAAACATAGCACATTCACTTACTTACTCTGACATCATGGAGAATAAATAAATACCACTCCTTATCAAATAAACATGATATACAACTACTTATAAATATTATTCTCAATGCTTCTATACCTTTTATGTCATATGATCTCGTTTATTTTATTATTATTTTCATACTTATACTTTATTCTAGTTTTACTTGTACTTTATACTCTACCCTTAAGTATCTTGTAAACTCTTATATTTTATTCACCACCAATCTTGTCTTCTATACTATTATTGTTACTATTACTATTATCATTACATACCATATATTATACATGCTGTTGTTCTTACTGTATTATTCTTTTATTGTTATTATTAGAGTTAATATTTTATTATTATCTTCCCTATTAGTATTACTATCATTATCATATTATTATTATTATTATTATTATTATTATTTCTACCTATTATCTACCTATTATTAACTAATTTACATGCTAATGGGTATAAGTTTATGTAATAATAATATGTAATAGTAATATACATATACTATTATATATATATATATATATATATATATATATATAATATGCGCTTGCTGCTCACGCTGCTGCAAGAATGAAAAACTATGAATGGCGTGAGCCATTCGTACATATATATATATATATCAAGCCATTCGTACACACACACACATACATATATATATATATATATATATATATATATATATCATGTGTATCATAATTTTAACTTTACTCTTGTAAGGCATAAACGACCATCACATTAATCTCATAAAATTACCATCAATATGCATGAAAATAGAATGCCTAAGCCCTACCTCTTGAAGACAATTTCGAAATATGCAAAGAGAAACCCTTTCCCGACGTTGCTCTCGTTGGAAACCTCTATCTCTAGCCCCACGAACGGTCCGGTGATGCCGGAGACTCTAAACGGAGAAACGGAATTGGTAAAAAGGTCCGGCTTGATGAGAGGATTAAGAATATGAGTTTATTTTCTGGATTGGGTAAGGTTTGATAGGTGTTTCGTGGTTTGGAGTATCAATGGCTTAGGGAGCTCTTGAGAGAAAGATGGCTATGGCGGCTCAGAAGAAGGAGGAGAGTATTTTTCTCAATTGGAGAGGGTTATTAGTGTTTATATAGGGAGTGACTAGGTCAAGAGTCATTGTGGGGCCCACTGTTACTTAAACTACTAAAACACTCCAAATCCCCCCAAATAATACTATAATGCTCATATAATTTTTCTAATATTTAAATATAAATTAAAATACACATATAGGCACATAAAATAAAATAAAATAAAATAAATAATAATATATAACACTAATATTATCTAATAACATCATGTAACTCATATAAATATTTTATATCATCATTCCTAACCATATGCATAATCTAAATACCAATTAAAACTCATATATGCATCCAACATACTCTCCCACACACAATGAACACTCACATAAATACACATAATTATCATGACATATAATTTACACACGTAATTCACATAGCATAGAATGAACACATATATACACACTTAAATCACGTCACACATAAGGGTTTGACTAGAAGAAACTTATCCACCCAAACCGAATTAAATCCTAACCAAGGTCAATTACCCTTAATCTCACTTAATTAGGACTTAATAAAAGTCGGGGTGTTACAGTAGCGAGTCACAGTTATAAGTTACAGCAGGGCGGCTCGTGTTCCGTCATTTATCAGTTTAGCATGGGGGCTCGAGTGCGGATATCTTCGGCGGTACGCGTCCGTCGTCAGAGAGGTGCAGCTACGTAGATAGGACAAGTATATGTGATTGATAACATGACAGTATGTGTTGCATGACATGCATGATACCCCATCACTGAGCTTGCGACTCACTCCCCGCATTTTGTTTCAGTGTTCGATCAGGAGGCAGACGAGGGACCGTTGATCCAGTAGAGGTTGGTTGCAGTTGCTTTCCTTGGTGAGCTCCGCATTTTCCGTGGAGTCTTAGCAGTCTATGTTTAGTTTATGCTTAGTTTATATTTTTACAGTCAGATCAATCATGTATAGTTTTGCTCCAGACTTTAGAGGTAGGATTCTTTTATCAGTTAAGTTATGCCTCAGTATACAGAACTAGTATGTATGTTTCAGATTGATGCAGTTATATACGATTATCAGTTAAACAGTTATTTCAGTTATTTTCGGTTATTCAGTTTAATTAATAGTTTGTGCTTGTTGTTTAGCCCTTATGTTATGCCCTAGTAGCGTGTTCGTTGGGATAGAGCCCTTCGCACGGACACCCCTGAGTAGCGGGGTGTTACACAAAAGGTCTTCAAATGAGGTTCAGAAAAAATTTTCGAAGCTCATATGTCTTCAAAAATGGTCTTCATAAAATTCTTCTAATAGTCTTCAAAAAGTCTTCAATCACTTGAGACAAGCCCAAGGTCTTCAAAAAATCTTGAATTTTGGCCCATGATGAAGAAAGGGGGCGCAAAATGTAGTCTTCATAGGTCTTCAGTTGACTTTTCTGTTGACTTCTGACTGTTGGCATGTTGACTTTTCTTCATCTTCTTGAGTACTTACCAACTTTCGGGGTATACTCAAAGCTTTTTAATTTTCAAAAAGATTTTCGAAAATAGTTTTTAAAAGCTCTTTAGGTTAAGTAAACCTTTCAGCGTGCTAAAACGATCTTCAGCTAAAGGCTTTGTAAATATGTCAGACACTTGGTCTTCCGTACGCGCAAACTTTAACTCAATATCGTCTTTCTTCACATGGTCTCTTATGAAATGATGTTTAACATCAATATGTTTAGACCTAGAGTGCTGAATGGGATTCTTAGCCAAAGCAATTGCACTTGCGTTATCACACATAACGGGATTATCATACCTGATATTGTAGTCAAGTAGTTGATTTCTTACCCATAAACTTTGTGTAACACATCCAGCAGCAGACACGTATTCTGCTTCTGCGATTGATAGTGCAACAATGGTATTTTGTTTCTTGCAACTCCATGTGATGAGTGCATCCCCAAAGAACACACAACATCCACTGGTGCTTCTTCTGTCAACCCGGTCTCCCGCGTAGTCAGCGTCACAAAAACATGTAACCATAGAAGAAATACATTTCTTGTACCAAAGGCCAAGATTAGTAGTACATGCCAAGTATCTAAGAATACGCTTGACTGTAGTTAGGTGTGACTGTTTTGGGCAAGATTGGAATCTTGCACAAATGCCAACACTTAGTTGTATGTCAGGTCTAGACGTAGTTAAATAAATAGGGACCTGATCATACCTCTGTAGGTGCTTTCAGACACCTTTTCTCCTTCTTCATCCTTGTCAATGACTTGTGAAGGATGCATCAGAGTTTTCATAGGACTACATTTATCCATTAAGAATCTTTTGAGAAGTTCCTTTGTGTACTTCTCTTGATGAATGAGTATTCCATAAGCTTGTTGCTTGATTTGAAGTCCTAGGAAGAACTTCAATTCTCCCATCATACTCATTTCAAACTCCCCCTGCATTAGATCTGCAAACTTTCTACATAGGGATTCGTTAGTAGCACCGAATACTATGTCATCAACATAAATTTGCACGATTAATAAGTCAGAGTTATCAATTAGAGTGAAAAGAGTTGTGTCCACTTTTCCACGAGTGAATCCATTCGTAGTCAAGAAGCTACTTAGTCTATCATACCAAGCTCTAGGAGCTTGTTTAAGATCGTATAACGCTTTAGACAAACGATAGACGTGCTTGGGATAAGTTTCACTGATAAAACCTGGAGGTTGCTTGACGTAGACCTCTTCACTGAGGACACCATTAAGGAATGCGGACTTCACATCCATTTGATATAGCTTTATTCCTTTGTGTGCCGCGAATGCAAGTAGCATCCTTATGACTTCTAGTCTTGCAACTGGCGTGAAGGTTTCGTCGTAGTCAATCCCTTCTTTCTGGTTATATCCTTGTGCCACGAGTCTAGCTTTGTTCCTTGTGACCTTTCCAGATTCATCTAACTTGTTTCGGAATACCCATTTTGTGCCAATAATTGTTTTGCCCTTGGGTTTCTGAACAAGCTTCCAGACTTCGTTCTTCTCAAACTGTTCGAGTTCTTCTTCCATGGATTCCACCCAACTGGGTTCCTCCAATGCTTCTTGAACTGTCTGAGGTTCGATTTCTGAAACTAGTGCAGCATCAGATTGAAATCTCAGGGATCTTCTTGTTCTTACACCATGAGATGGATCGCCAAGAACTTCGTTATCTCTAACAGTTCTGAGATCGTTTATTCCAATTTTTCTTCTTAGCACGGGTTCTTGAACTTCAATAGACTCAACCCCTTGAGGAGTAGAGGGTTCTTGAGCTACAATGACTCTTGGTTCATCTCCCCCTAAATCGGGTGATTCCTTCATAACTTGATGATCATCTTCTTCAATAGGTGCTTGATCATGGCTTTCACAACCTTTGGTTGAGATAGTTAGATCTTTCAATCTTTCTTCGATGTCATCTAGATTATGTTGGATGCCTTATTTTAGTTCCTTGAACTTGATATGGATGGTTTCTTCAACTGTCTTCCTTTGCTTGTTGTAAACCCTGTAAGCTTTAGAAACAACAGAATATCCTAGAAACACTCCGTCATCGGATTTGGAATCAAACTTTGACAGCTTGTCCCTTGTGTTCAGGATAAAGCAAGGTGAACCAAAGATATGGAAATAAGATATATTGGGTATTCTTCCTTTCCAAAGCTCATAAGGAGTTTTGTTGAGACTTTGCCATAAGAAAACACGACTTTGAATGTAGCAAGCTGTGTTGACAGCTTCCGCCCAAAAACCTTTTGATAAACCGCTTTCCAAAAGCATTGTTCTTGCCATCTCAATGAAGCTTCGGTTCATTCTCTCAGCTACTCCATTTTGTTGTGGAGTTCTAGGAGAGGAAAATTCGTGAACAATACCAAGATCCTCACAGAGATTTTCAAAAGCATGATTTTCAAACTCACCTCCATGATCAGAACGAATGGTGGTGATGTGAGAACCTTTTTCGTTAGAAACCATTTTCGCAAATGTTTTAAATTTTGAAAACGTCTCATCCTTAGAAGCTAAGAAAATTACCTAGGTGTATCTACTGTAGTCGTCAACTATGACAAGGCAATAATATTTGCCCGCAAGAGAAGCCTGTCTTGTAGGACCTAAGAGATCCATGTGAATTAGCTCAAGTGGTCTAGTAGTAGAGACTACTTTCTTACTTTGGAAAGAAGCTTTGGTCTGCTTTCCCTTCTCACAAAAATCACAGGTTGTATCCCTGTCATAGCGAATCTTGGGAAGCCCTTTGACCAAATATTTCTGAGATAACTCGGAAAGTAACTTCATGTCGGCATGACCCAACTTCTTGTGCCAAAACCACTTGTCATCCTCAAAGGATGCTAAGCATTTAACATCTTGATCCAAAAGGTCCTCAAGATAGATGACATAGGTGTTGCCTAGTCTTCTTCCCTCGAGAACAACTTTACATGTCTTTAGATCAATGACACTACAATATTTGGCTAGAAACTCAACCTTTATGCCTTTGTCACAAAACTGACTAATGCTTAAAAGATTGTGAGTCAAACCATCAACAAGTAATACCTCAGATATCTGATGATCATCGGACTTACCAACATTTCCCTTGCCAATGATTTTGCCCTTAGCTCCATCACCGAAACACACTGTTCCTTTATTCTTTGGTTTAACATCTTTGAACCAGTGCTTGCTTCCGGTCATGTGCCTTGAGCACCCGCTATATATATAGGTACCACTTTTCATCAAGTCACCGTTGTTTTGGCTCTTGATGGTTGATCTGCACCTGAAGTTCCTGCGTTCACAGATGAAGGATTTTTAGGTACCCATACCTTCTTGGGTCCTTTCTTGTTGGCCTTTCCAGCATCTGGTTTTGGCTTTTGAGACTTCCATGTCTTTTTAGGTTTTCCCTTCCATGTGCCACCCTTGGCTTTGGAGGTAGTTCCCTTTTTAAGAAGTGGACATTTCTCTCTGTCGTGTCCATGTTTAAAACAGAATAGACATGTAGGAATTGACTCTATGTCTGTTGGAGGTATCAAAGTATCCTCATGAAAGACTGGAACATATCCAAGACATGTATGATCTTTGTAAGGTTTTTGACCTCCTAACAATAGATCGATCATCTTAGATCCGTTAACCATTCTTATATCTGTTCTTCCAAGCCCTTGACATTTTACGCACGAGCATGCTCATGTTTTCTTCGTCAAGGTCTTCGTCTTCAGATTCTTCATCTGTTTCTTCGTCTTCGTCTTCTTCTTCAACCTTTAGCGCTTTCTTCTTGGTCTTCTTAGTCTTTTTGGTTGTAGAGGTCTTGAGCGCTAGAGGTCTAGATCTTGAAGTTGTTGCTTCTTCTTGAGCTTCAAGTTCGATTTCATGAGTCTTAAGAGACCCAATCAATTCGTCCAAGCCTAACTTAGTTAGGTCCTTGGCTTCTTGAATAGCGGTGACCTTAGGTCTCCACTTGGTAGTAAGACTCCGAAGAATCTTTCTTACCATTTCAGCGTTTGAATACGTCTTGCCAAGAACTTTCAATTGATTAACAATATGTAAGAATCTTGTAGCAAGAGTATCAATGTCTTCGTCTTGATTCATCTTGAACGACTCGTACTTATGTACAAGCATGGAGATCTTCGTTTCTTTAACTTAATCCGTGCCTTCATGTAGGGTCGCTAAACGATCCCATATTTGTTTTGTCGTTTCACATGACACAATCTTGTCATATTCGGCTTTAGGTAAAGCACATAAAAGTATGTACTTTGCCTTCTTGTTTTGTTGCACTTGGATCTTCTGTTCTTCAGTCCATAGCTTCTTTGGGCCGAAGGGTGTAGGATGGTCGCCGACTTCAACGATGTCCCAAAGGTCGAGACTTGTGAATTGAATGAACAATGTTATTCGATCTCTCCAATATGCGTAGTCATCACCGTTGAACATGGGTGGTCTATTATGTGGAGGCTCCATCATCAATATATGCGTTGTTGTTTGCTGCCATGGTCCCTTGAATCTTTCCTTGACACTGTTAAGTGCTCAACCCCAAAGCCGAGCTCCGATGCCAATTGAAGGTAGTGAAACGTGAGAAGGGGGTTGAATCACGTTACACCAACAAATTCTGTTTCTGAAAATTACTAAAAAATAAAGATCAAGTCTTGGACTTGTCTTGCACAACGGAAACAATTGTTAGTAAATAAATAGAAACTTAGCCTATTGACAAGGCTATTGTAGATCTTGAAAATACATTTACTTTCAAGGTCTTCTAAATGATAAAGGTTGAAACTTAGCTTTAACCTTCAACACTTAGACAAATATGATGATGATTTGCGCAATATGTATATGTTGTGTATGAAATGATAAATTGTAAAAACAATCAAATAAAGAGAAAGGGAAGAGAGAGAGCACACACAATATTTTTACACTGGTTCGGCAACGTGCCTACTCCAGTCCCCAGGATTCACCTGAGATTTCACTATCACCACCAACAACTAGGTGGACTTTCTTTGCCTCTGCTACACCACAAAGGACTTCAACCCGCACCTTCACCAAGGTGACTAATTGCCTTTGAAAACCACAAAGGACTTCCATTGCACCTCCAACTAAGGTGACTCACTACCCTTGCAAACAACAAAGGACTTCAACCTTGCCTTTAACACCAAAGGACTTTCTACCCTTGCCTTAGTCCTACTAAGGTCTTTTGCCTTAAAAAATAAGGACTTTATACAAAAGATGAAATCTTTAATCAAACAAGAACTTAGATGCAACTAAGTTTGAACGTTGCTTGCTTTTCTCTCAAAGATAACTAGTATAAACTAGGATAGACAATAAAGATCACTCTTTTGAGATGAACAACCCTTAAACCTAATAAAAATCAAAACTTTGATAGGTTAGGAGTTTGGAGGTTGAAGATGAAGAGAAATTAGGATTCAATTCGACAGCGTTTTGGCACTTGTAAGCTTGTGTAGTCTCTTGAATTCTTGGGCATTGAGGTCTTTTATTTACAGGGAAAATAGACCCTCAAATTCGAAATCCATGTCTTGATCTCCACCCTTGGTTTGAATTTGTAATCTCTTGATCCAATGGTGAGAACTCCTTGATTTGATATGAAATTGATCTTCCAAAGATAAAAAGATCAAATAAGAGGAAGTTTAATCTTGGCTCTTGATTCAAATATTTCCCTTTAATCCAAAGGTTAATATTTGATCTTAAATATGGAAACTTTATAACCAAGCACAAGAAATAAGGAAACTTCATCTTGGCCCTTGAATTTGAATTGTGCCTTGATCTTTGTGGTGTGCATTGCTTCAACACTTTTTCACAAAATCTTGCAAAATAATGCAAGCTTTTTGCGCCACTTTTGGAGAGAGAAAGGCTAGGGTTTTTAGCTTTTCTTGCTCCATAAGTGTGCCTCCATATTGGTACGAATTAGGATTTCACAATTTCTCATTTTTTGAAAATCCTAAATCCCCAAACATGGTCTTTGTCACGACCCAACTCGGATCGTGACCGGAACATGGGACACCGAGTCCCATGTCAGCCTTAACCTGTGATTCACACACAATCTAGCTAACCAACAACAGCCACAACTACTTTAACATGCATTCATACATAAAATCCATACATAAATAGGGTTCTCAAGTATCACCCATAAATCCATAATACATATAATATGGCCATGATATCATGCTCAACCCATAAGTTAGCATAAATCCAACAGAAATGTAACCAGTCTTAATTAGACTTACAACACATACATAACTTAGACAATCCTGTTTGTAAACCTATGGAGCATACTACTGACATAAAAGAAAATAACCTAGCGCCTCTAAACACTGAGGCTCACCAAAGCTAAGAGCTTGGAGGGACGGAAGGACTCGCCTCCTGATCTGCACCTGAATCTGAAAATGGTTTGTATGAATGGGTGAGTCATACGCTCGGTGAATAATAGATTAAAAACAGTTTATGCAACCATATCATGATCACATATACAACCATAGCAATTCTTCACATAATCACCATGCAACACATTCCGCAATTCGTCTTATGTATTGTTATTACAAGTGTATTTATTATTAGAGATCCCGGGAGCCCAGCCCCCCCTCGGATCTGTAGTCCCGGGAGCCCAGCCCCTCCTCAGACTTTTAGTCCCGGGAGCCTAGCTCCTCCTCAGACTTTATTAAAACTCGACCCCGTGAGCTATGCCCCCCTCAGGCCGAACCAACCAATCTTAATCATCCTTTAATTAATATCGTTTCGTATTCATACATCGCATCGTATTCGTATCATCGTCATAATAACATCATAAACAGCCCAATATCAAGTTTGGGTTAGTGGTGAACATATGGATTTGAAAACGTAACTTAAATGTATAAAGATTTGAGTTAAGGTCTTAAAAATGGTGTTTTAGTGCAGTTGTAATCGATTACAGACATCTGTAATCGATTACCTGCTTCAAATTTCGTTCTAAAGAAAATTTTTATGAAAATTGGCCACCTGTAATCGATTACATTCCCGCAGTAATCGATTACAGTAATCGATTACAGCCTGGGTCAGAGACGAAATTCTGCAGAAAATCACGCGAAATTCATCTCCAAATCCACATTTTCACCACATCTCATCCAAATCAAACACAACCAACATAGAATATCAATTATATATCAACCAATCTCAGTCCCTATCAACTATCATAGCAAGAAATTTACAATATCATTCAAAATCAAACATAAACCATAAATAACCCATTACTCACAAATTACTTCAAAGAGCTCCAAGACTCCAGCCGGAGCTAGGATGAGTTCCCCGAAGCTTCCCTAGATGGTTGAGACCCTAGAGAACACATCACAAACCTCAATCTCTCAACAAAATCAAAAACCCCAATTAGGAACCCTAAACCCCCAAATCCGAAAATTAGAGAAACTAGACATCAATGGAGAAAAAGAAATACTCTACACTTACCCTCAATATACTAGATGAGCAATGCTAACTTGATCTTTGATGATTAATGGGGTTTGGGTTTGGATTGGAGAAGGAAGAAAGGGGTGAGGAAGAAGAAGAAGAGAGAAGAAGAGAGGGAGAGAGAAAGAAACGTGAATGAGGGGGAAGGAAGGAGGAAAAGGAAAGAAAAAGAGGGGAAAGGTGGGGCCCACGTGGTCCTATCTCCCCGGTTGTACTGTGATCACTCACTCAAACTAACTCAGACTACCCCAGGTATTACAGTCTTCTAGGGAATCTTTTGTAGGTTGATTCTTGAATTTTGAATATTCTTGAATCTTGAATCTTGAGGCTTGAGATTCTTCTGGAGTCTTGAGATTCTTCGGGATCTTGATAGAATCTTCATAGAATCTCCAGGAATCTTCTAGACTTGAAATACTTGACAGAATCTTCTGATGAGGTCATATAACTTCGTGTAGAATATTCAACAGAATCTTCTGGTCCCGCATGGAATCTTCTGGGAATCTTGTAGATTCATATAGAATCTTTAGGAGGCTCACAGAATCTCTTTAAAGTGTCCGTAAAAATATTCTATTACTTAAATGCAAGATATGTTCTAGAATAAATTCTACTTTAATTATTTTCAAATCATTTGCATTTAATTCTCCATACAAGATCTTTCTAGATTTCCCACAAATATATATATTTTCGAAATTGTTGAATAATATTGTGTAAAAATAGAGATTCGATTTTGGTTCTCTATTTTATTAATTAATTTCGATATATATATATATATATAATATAATTTTCGAAAAACTCAAAAGAGAAAGTAAAATAGAGATTTTATTTTGGTTCCCTATTTTAATATGTATATTTCGAAAATATATGTAGATATATATTATACATGAATATTTAAATAGAGATTTTTGATAAAGATGTTTCTCTATTTAATTCCATGTATTTTCCATAAATAAAATTATGGGAAATCATAGAGTCTTCCAACCAAACTTTCCTTAATTAAAAAAGCTTTGACTTTGTCTTCAAAAAATTAGAATTGCTTGTCCCTCAAGCTATTGTATGCGCCACTTTTGCTCACCATTGTTGTCAAGATGTGTCTTTTTATAATTTCAATTAATTAAGTCCTAAAAACACTTAACAAACAATTAGTCCAACCAAATTAAAACTTTTATTTTAATTAAGAATATTATCACTCAAAATCTTCAACAATGAAGTAAAGGGTTCTTGGAGCTAACAGTCTCTCCGTTTGTGATGAACGTTACATGGAGGTTGGCACCCTCGGTTGTAACGACTCATCGGCGGAAGGTGAATTACCCCTTCTACCCATATGTATAAGATGAGCTCATACCTAGGATCGGCGATGCGGAGGTTACAGAAGGGTGGGCAGGCCAAAACAAATAAATGATCCACAAGCACCAAAAGGGCGTGCTCTAAATAAGATGGATCCACAGGCATACTACGTATGCTTAAAAGACTTAAGATAATTAAGCAAAGATATAAGATACATGTTACAGACAAAGAATGTTATCTTACTGTTATGTTTATATGTACGATAATCGAGCACCTAGTACACCACACATTGATGATTATTTATGTTATGTATGTATGTTAATTTAAAGGGAACAAGACACACTTAGGTAGTCGAACTGGGACAAGATTATTTTGGAACTTATAATTGAATTGAATTCGTTCATGCTCACTTATTTCTTAATTAAACCCGGAACGGCTCCCCTACCGAGTTACTTTCAAGTACTCACCCCACGTTATTTCAACCCTTTTTAGATTATGAGTATCAGCAGGATGATAGAGCGAGCTTGGAGCCCGCACAACCTTAGACTAGACCTTATTTCACATTATAGACCTGATGGTGTGAGAGTCTCTTTGGAGATTCTCTTAAAGCTATGATTTCCAACCCAAGAGAGGGGGGTGAATTGGTTGTTAATTTTTCTTGTAATTTTCTGCACTTTTAGAAATATGATCAAGCTTCTCAACTTGTCAAAGATTAGTTTCAAAGTCAGAAATATAATTTCAAACACAAGAAATAATGTTTCAAAGTATTTAATATGCAGCGGATTGTAATACAACCAATTAACCCAAAAATCAAATTTCACACCAAGCTTCTGACTATTCACAGTATTCAATCTTCTGAATTAATTTCAATCAAAATGACAAAATCAGAATATTAATATCAACTTCAGAATTATTAATAACAACAATTTCAGATTCAGAAATATCAATCTTCTGAACTCAGAAGAAACAGAAACAGATTCAGAATTCTCAATCTTCTGAATTCTGCAGCAACTAAGTTTCAAGCTTCTGAATCCTGCAACAGTTTTTCTCAATCTTCTAACTTCAATAAATCGATTCTCAAATGTCAAAATGATCAAATCAATCAATCAAGACTTAAATCTATATACCAACAATTGATTCAAACCTTTAAAACACTCAAAACATGTAAAAATCAATATCAGAAATATATCAGAAGTATCAGTCCCAATCACAACAAAACACAGATTTTGCAATATCAAGAACACAATGCTTCTGACTCTGTTTTCTCAATCTCTTCGATATTGATCTCAGATCTTGTTTCTTTTATCAAATCAATTTGTTTTAATCCTTTTAAACACAACCAAATTATTATACCAATACACTTATATCACAAAGATTACTTATTTATCAAGATTCTTTAAATTGTAAAACAAATACCCAAACTTCTGAATTTTGCAGATTCTTTCTCAGATTTCAGAAGTATCAAAAACACATCCAAAACAATTTATGAATGCACAATGCAATTTGTATGAATGCAAAGATTAAAAGGGTAAGAGAATTAAACCAATTTTTATACTGGTTCGGCCATAAATGAGCCTACATCCAGTTCTTCAATCTCCAACCGATTGAGTTCCACTAGCAAAGAGTTCTTGAACAACAATTACAATTTTGATATGTTTTTCAACCTTCTCAGGTTCGACACTTTGAAAATATCCCCTTTCCAAAGATTCTTGCTCCAAGGATGTACCCTCCAAGAAGACTTTCCACCTTGATGTACCCTCAAGGATTTTTCAGCAATCTTGTTCTTGACCCTCTTCCTTGTGACCCAATTGAAGAAAATTGATTTTCAGAATTTTGTTTCTTCAATTACAAGCTCATTAAGCTTGATTCTTCTTTCTGAATTTTCTTTTTAGAATCTTCTCCCTTTTCTCTTCGAATTAGAATCTTGAATTCTTCTCAATTCATATCAGAAGCAAAGTTTCTGCATCTTTCTTGAAAGCTTCTTTCTTCTCTTTTCTCTTTTCTTCTCAAAGCCTTTTTCTCTCAGATTTTTTTCTATCTCAGAGATTTCTTTTCTTCAGCACCTTTCTTTTCTTTTTCTCTCTCTCTTTTGGAGTGTGATCGTGTATTATGCTCAGCTGTGTGTTGTGTTGGTTAATTACATCTTGAGATTCTCTTTTTATAGAGAACTCATTCAAAATAATAACTAACAACTTTTTGGTGGGAAACTAATAGCTAACTATTACAATTAACTAACCACCCAATTAAACCATGTGCTAATTAAAAATACATTTTAACTAACTCTGATTTAAAATATTTAATTTCAGAAAATTAAACTTCAGCATTTTAATTTTCTGCGCATGCTTCTGAAAACTTAGAAGTATCAGATACAGAACTGTTTCAGCATTCAACACAGTTCTCATCCTTCTGACTTTTCAATCTTCTGACTTTGGCTCCCCTTTAGTCTGAATCTTCTCAAATCAGTTTCCGAAGCTTCTGATCTTCCCTGGAAGCTTCTGAACTACTTATTGCACATTTCTCTAGTGTGTATTACAAGATTATACATTATATAACCTATTACAACACTAATCCTATACCATGCTTCTCATATAAAATACAAACATTACACTTTAAAGCTCTAGAAGCATATATACAATACTAACAGTGGTTTATCTATTACATCAATCTTCTGATCTATACCAACACATCATCTGAAGCTTCTCAAACTAAAGTTACATTAGTTTTGTTATTATCAAAACCAAATGAGGGTTTACATTAACAAGACCATGTCATTTGAGTTATTTCATTTATGGATTATATGTCTCTGATTTATTGTTTTATTTCCATTTACCTTTCCTAAGTTCGGACCTATGTTAGCCGGCAAATACTTATGTTGATGGATTGTATTTGTGGAGTCTTGTGAGTATCGGTTTTAGGCTCATGAGATGCCACATATTATTATTATTTTCTTATGTATGTTTTGGGAGACTATGAGTGTTTATTTTATTATATTGAGGTATTATTCAGGATTATTTTCTATTGTATCTATATACGCTGTATTATTCCGCAAGACCCTTATTTTTATTATATTCCGCAAACGATTTACGAAAATTTCTCCCACGTATTTTCCACGTATATGTATTTTATATATAAAGATAAAACATGTTAACAGGAGGTAACCCTTATGAAATGACCTAAAATGACTTAAGCGTTAAGGGCTATCTAGTATGGTGTTCATTTTGCTTATCAGAGCAGGTCTATCCTACAGGGCTTGGGGTAATGGACATGTGATGCTATGCTATTATTGCATGTACGGTAGTTATATCATGCGTATGCCTCTTATGTGTTTTAGTTAGTTTTGAGGTGCATGATCGATCTATTCGACTGTCATAGTAACTGTGCATACACAACTACAATATGGAGCCTGATCAACTCAATGTTTCTTGTTTTGTGTGCACAGGAATATGACACCACATAACAGACGTACTAGGGACGGTGCTGATGTTCATGAGGAGACAAGGCAAGGTAGTGGGGTTTCGTCAGAGGCATTCATGGAGATGGCGAGGGCCATGAACATGATGGTTAACCATATGACCCAGCAGCACACTACTCCGCCTACAACGCCACCTGCGGGTAACGCCACCTGTTGGATGATGAGGATTCTGCATGGCCTGATCTACAATGTGCAGAGACATTGGCCCAGGAGCTACAAAGTCTGCCAGTGGAGGAGTCAAAGGGTTTGCTCCTTGAGGGAGTAGATGACCAAGGGACAGCGATGCTGGCCATTTTGTCACCCGTCAGGGAGGAGGAGCCGTTACCAGTACTTGACGACATGGGACTCTACCGGTTTGAGGATGACTTTGATGATAGGGGCATATGAGGCCCGATGCCAAAGGGGAGCCACGATGACACCACGTAGACCTTGGAGGACACTTTCGTTGATATATATATATATATATGTATACATTTTTATGTTACCTTTTGTTGTGAGCCATGTTTATTGTATTCGTGACAGTTGAGCAAGCCTTTTTTATATCTATATGGCTCCTCAGCTTGCCGCCGGATTTGTTTAGCTCACTAGATTCTCTTTCTTTATATATGTTGATATGATGTATATTGGTGTAGTCTTTTATATGGTAGGCCATTTTGAGACTTGTATTTATTCAGGTGGACTCCAACAGGGTTGTGACTTGTACTGATATTTGTAAAGCTAAAACACTACTCTAAACCTCTGATATTATTACAATGCATATACATATATATACTTATGATTATGTCTTGGATGTATTATGATCCTTCTATTAATATTATTGCTTTGATTCTCATTCTTTCTAGTGTATGTTGTATGTATGATTTGTGCGTATCTCGATGTCATGGCTAGTTGATTTTTGTTCGATTGTTACACTACCCATTTATATATATATTGAAAAAAAGAGGTATATCTTGGTAAGTAGAAATCTAATGAGTTAGTTACAACCATGGTGTAATTAACAAGTTGCATGTTACAATTACAACAACAACAAATGAACAAGAGATTGAAGACAAGCTGCACTCGTCCCCGCCAGCCAGCAACGCCTCCGGCCTCTGCTCATCGTCGATTGACGCGCCTCGCACCTCCATCCTACAGTCGTTCCTCCTGTCTTTATACGTGCGCAATCACACCTCCGCCTCTGCTCCAGTCGCTCGTCGTGCCTCCGCCTCTACTTATCGCATCTAGCCTACAGCCCTGCGCTTCTACTCTCTGCTCGTCGTTAACCGTCACGTATCCAGGTCCAGCAGCCTCTAGCTCTCTGCTCGTTGCTCTGCTCACCGTCTACCCTCACTCTTCCGCCCTCTGCCTAGAGGTATGGTTCTAGTCCTTCTAGATTTTAGTGGATTGGATTTTGATTCTGGATTTTGGTTGGATTAATAGGATCTTAAATAGGCTTGTAGGCTAGACCAGGCTTTTGAAAAGGTCAGACTAAGCTTTAAAAAAAAAAACTATATCAAATAATAAGCCTAAGATCGGGCCACACATTTGCACTGCAAGTCAAGCTCAAGCCCGTCAAAGCCTGAATTGGCCCACTTCCACCCCTACTCACAAGGAGAAATTTTCATCAATGAATTATGGATATGTCTTATAGTTATTCAGTCAAGCCCAAATTGCAATAGTCTAAGGAATTAAACAAGTTTATTTTAATTGGACCCAAGTTTTATTTTAAGTGCAATAGTCTAAGGAATTAAACAAGTTTATTTTAATTGGACCCAAGTTTTATTTTAAGCAATGAGATCCTCGTGGTATGTTTTACTTTTGAGCAATGGAATGAAAATATGATAGGAATATTATATTTAGGATTGATTGTTTTTTATTTATTGTAATTAGAATATATATTGTAAATTTTTTCACAACTTCAAAGACAAGGTTGTCTTTACAAAAAAGATAATGTGAGGAGTAAAAAATGGATCCAATAGCCCAATTAGAAAAATAGTAATAATTACTATGAATGAGTATACTATGCAATTGTAAATCAACTATGATGAGAATTGTAATGTCATATTTTCCTCTTTGGCCATAATTAAAATTCTCTCTTCTCTCTCCTTGACTCTTAATTGGAATTATTCTTTCTTCTATACTCTCTTTAGAATTTTACTTCTTACATGGATGTACACACGTAGTATTTTTGCTGGTTTGTTTCAAGGAGTAAGTGTCGGGATAAAGGAGATGGCTGATCCATCTATTTGACTGCAGTAAGTTAAAACATTATACTGAAATGCGCTTACATTGCTACTACTTTTAGTATCATGAACAAGTGTACAACAAGCATGGATAGAAGTTACAGCAACTATCAATTACACTTCAGATTTCTATCCAAAATGGAGTAAAAGAACTATACCTCTAGCGTGATATTTAGTTTCTTTCGGTTAAAAATATACACGGTACTCTTCTCAAGAATCTTCTACATCTCTTACATGTTCTGAGCCTTGACCATAACCATTTGTTCTTGCTCCCTTCATAGATTTAAAACTGATCATTCGAGCAAATGCGCTCTTTGATCTGGTCATTGATTGTGATCCATGCTTCTCAGCAAGCTCATCGGATAATTGTTTTAGAAGATAATCAAAGCGGCGCTTGTAGGTCGGAAACCTTGTCATAGATTTGGTGATCCCTTGGAGTCTTTCAACAGAATTGGAAACAGAAAGTAAGAACCCCTTCAACAATACCTTATTAAATGGATAATCAGGATACAAACATAACACTATATTTTGGTGAGGTTAATTCATACCTTCTGGCCAATGCATCAAGTTCGGCACGTTTGACCTCAGATTGGGGGCCTGGTCCAATACTAGAATTCTTCAACCTCTCTGCATCACCACTCAAAAGAACTAATTTGCACAGGTAGTCCTCTTCTGGAGCAGAAAGATTTTCAGCTTTTATTTGTTCTTTAATGATCAAAAGGGGACTAAGAAACCATTCAAAAAATTTCTCCCTTGGTCTGTTTGTGGTAGTTAGCTCAGTATCATCACCTACAATAAGGAAGTAACTAGAGTGGTTCCTTTAACATTGTTAAATGAAAATAGTCTTAACATGACAAAAAAACAAGGGGGGTCATAGAGAAAAAAAAGAAAACTAAATGGAAAAGATAACGACGTGGGCATGAAGGGATGGACAAACTAGAACTACTGCAAATGTTCCACTTACTTATCAATATACCCGTGGAATTGACTTTTGCAGAGCGCAACAATCCCTGGAGAAGGCAATATGCTGGCAAACCGACACTAATAACTCGACTCCCTTTACTGGACTTGGCTTCTTCTATGTCTTTGGGCGTTATTAGACCTTCAGAAACCATTTTTTCTCCAACATGACGGCATTCCTTGAATAAGCCATCTAACAACTACATACATGATGAACAGCACTCATTAATGCAGAACCTCAAGCATGATGCCAAACACATATGTTCAAGGATAAAGATGATATTTGAGTCATGCACACAAAATACTAAAAGAATACCTCAAGTGATTTTAACTCTACAATATTATTTTTCATTGAATATGAGCGAGAGGGAGCCCTTCGGAAGGAGCTGGGTCTTGAGAAGGAACTTGAATGGGTAGTTCTCTGTGACGAATCAACATTTTTTCGATATTGGGGCCTACAAATAACAATTGTGTTAAAACAGAAGACATAGGCATTAACTTCTAGTCACATTGATAAATATAAGGGAGCAGAACAAAACCTAGGAAAGCAGGTTCCTTCTGGCATGTCAAGAATATCATTGCTGTATTCATCATAAAGGGCCAAAGCTGCAACAGTATATCGAAGGCCCAACAAGAAAGAAGACTCCTGTATTTCAGAGAACAAATTAGCACAGTTGATACTTCACATGGCATTATGTAAGCTATATTTTGGAAGGGAATTTAGAAAGCTTCCTTACTACAGGATTTTAGAAATTACAAGTTTGCAAGTTTTATGGTGTGACCCATGAAAAAGGTAGAACCATAACTAATATATTTAAGCCTGTTGGGCTTAGCAAACATAACAAAAGAAACCTACCAATGCATTGTGTCTTACCAAGCAAAAATAACAAATTTCAAGTTCTATCATATTAATACAAACGACATGCTGTAGGTTTCATTTCTGAGGACCACATAAGATTATCTCCCTTGATATGTTTATTACGTGCAGTGCTAGCTCAGAATCAACCCCTCATCTCTTTATGCAGCATTCTATGGCTAAATTCTTATGGAATGTTCGGTTTCATATCTTTGGAGAGTGTTGGATGCGTCTTAATTCTTTGGATTAGTCTCTGTTGACTAGCTTTGCTGGTTTTGCAAGAAGGAAGAAAGCTAGGAATTGAGACAAAAAAGAAAGAAACAAATTGAGGCAAAACAAGAGAGCACCCTCACGGCCAAAAGAGAGAAAAACAAGAGTGATACACTTGAGGAAAAGAACATATGTTTGGCAAAAGCAAGTGAGGAAAAAAGAGTGTTAACTGCTAGAGAGTCTTTATACTTGCTATATTACAAGAATGCTTATCTAACCACTAATGAATCAAAAGAAAATGTTTTGCCTTCTTGTGTTGAGTCACTTTTGCAAGAATTCAAGGATTTGTTTTCTTAGGAGATACCAAATAGGCTTCCACCAATTAGAGGTATTGAGCATCACATTGATATCATACCCGGAGCTTCTTTGTCCAATAGGCCAGCATATAGGAGTAACCCTCAAGAGACTCAAGAAATTCAAAAACAAGTTGGTGAGCTCATGGAAAAAGGGTGGGTTCGAGAAAGCATGAGCCCATGTGCGGTACCTGTAATTTTGGTACCAAAGAAATATGGCAAATGGAGGATGTGCACGGATTGTAGAGCGGTGAACAATATCACCATCAAGTACAGACATCCAATTCCAAGGTTAGATGATTTACTTGACGAATTACATGGTTCTTGCTTGTTTTCAAAAATTGATGTCAAAAGTGGTTACCACCAAATTAGAATTAGAGACGGTGATGAATTGGAAAACAGCTTTAAAAACTAAATTTGGTTTGTATGAGTGGTTGGTGATGCCATTTGGGCTAACCAATGCTCCAAGAACCTTTATGAGATTAATGAACCATGTCTTGAAAGAATTTCTTGAAAGTTTGTTGTTGTGTACTTTGATGACATTTTCGGTCTCTTAAGCGTTTGGTAGCTGTCCTAAGTCAGTGAAGAAAGAGACACAAATGGACAGAGACACAAAGGGACTGTGTCTCTATATGGTGTTTGGTAACAGTGGACAGGACACAAAAAATATTTTTGTATTGTGTTTGATAATAGTGGAAATGATATAAAGACATGTAAAAATGACCTTGAGTATACATAATGTGAATTATGTGAAGTGATGGAGGGTATATTGGTCATAAAATTTCATTAAAAGGACCAGTCCATTCCATTCCAGTCCATCTCAATCCTTCACTTCTGGAGTGGACACAGATTTTGTGTCTTTTCTGTCCATGGACACAAATTTTTGTCCATCTGTGTCTCTGTCTCATAAACCAAACATGATTAGTCCCTCTCAGTCTCTGTTTTTTGTGTCCTAGGACAGCTACCAAACGCTACCTTAGATGCTCCACCGAGTCTAATCGTGCATCATCTCCCGCATGGACATGAACATGTCCTCCATCATTGTGTACGTGATTCTCATCCAAGCGTGTTTCCATCGCTGAAAGATTCTCCTCAAGCCTTGCTTCCATCAAACCAGACCTGTCCTTGATCTGAGTCAACGTTGCTTCGAATGAATCCATCTTCTAACTCCTGGATTGCACCATCTACAGTACCAGGATCCAAGAGCTTTGGATACCAATGATAGATCTCAGAAGTAGTAGAAAATGAGTAACCTTTATTGATCACCGGGGAAGGTAAACCCTAATTGCCAAATCTTTTACACGGGAAGATCTTCCTCCAGGAGATGAGAAAATTGCTCTCAACGAGAAAACTGTGAAATCGTACAAATGAATGAATACATGCAGAACCTATACAGTAACTGCTATTTATACTAAATGAGATGCACTAACTAACCAAAAATGAACTAAACAGTTAGAAAACAGCCGCTCTACTCCAGCTAATCACCTTGCTGCCTCCTGCAATACACTCTCCCAAACCTCCCGTTCCTAACAGATTTCTACATATTTTCGTTGGATGAAGCTGAGGTTGTGTTAGTCTTAGCTTGGTTGGATACCTTAGAGGAAGTAAGCACAAATTTTAGGAAAAACAGGCTTTGAATTCAAACTGCATCAGGTCCTGTAACACTTCAAGGGTATCCAGGACTTTGGTTTGGTAATTTGTCTTTACATTCAGCAGTAAAGACCATTCAGGAGGGTGGGGATGCCTTTCTAGTTCAGCTGTGGCCAATGCAAATTGATGAGGAGCCCCAGCAAGACATTCCTGAGCTAAAAGGGAGGTATTTGCTAGCAATAACCAGGTTTTTGAGGCACTACCTGGTTTACCCCCTAACATTAAAATATGGCCATGCTATTCCCCTAAAAGAGGGGACAGGTATCCCTAACATTAGGCCCTACAGCTAGCCTCATTGCCAAAGATAGTGATTGAATCAATGGTGAAGGAGATATTACATGCGGGGATAATCCAAAATAGTGTCAGCTCCTACGCGAAGAAAGATGGGAGCAAGAGATTTTGCATAGATAATAGGGCCTTGAACAAAATAACAGTCCCGTATAAATTCCCAATACCTGCCATTGATGAGCTATTGGATGAATTGGTAGGTGTAAGCTTTTCTCAAAGCTGGACCTCAAGTCTGGCTACCATCAGATAAGGATGGTCCAGGAGGACATTGCCAAAACTGCCTTCAGGACACATGAAGGGCATTATGAATTCCTTGTAACACCCTTGGGCTTAACCAACGTACCATCATCATTCCAGGCTTTAATGAATGATGTACTTAAGCCCTTCCTGAGAAAGTTTGCCTTGTGTTCTTTGACGATATCATAATTTACAGAAAGGATATCAACAGCCATGCCTGCCATCTACAGCAGGTTGTGAATAAGAAAAAATGCTCATTGGGACTTATTGTCTCAGCCGAGGGATTATCAGCCGACCCTAAGAAGACATCAGCCATGATTGAGTGGCCTATGCCAAAAGATATTAAGTCTCTAAGGGGTTTCCTCGGTCTCACGAGTTATTATAAAAGGCTTGTCAAGGGCTATGAAGTGCTGGCCAGACCCCTAATAGACCTGATCAAGAAAAATGCTTTCATTTGGTCTGAGAAAGCTCAGCAAGCTTTTGAGCAGTTGGAGAAGACAATGGCAGCACTATCTGTGCCGGCTTTTCCTGATTTTTCTCAGGACTTTGTGCTGGAACCAGATGCTTCCATCCAAGGACTAGGACCAGTACAGTCCCATAATGGGAGACCATTTGCTTTTCTTAGTCAGACCTTGTCCCCTCTAGCTCAGAAAAAATCCACTTATAAGAGGGAGCTGATGGTCATAAGTCTTGGCTGAGCAAAAATGGCAGCACTACCTCCTTGGGCGTCAATTTAGGAACCTTACAAATCAGAGAAGCTTGAAATTTCTCACAGAACAGAGATTAATAGAGGGTGACCTGGTGAAATAGACTTCAAAGCTCCTAGGGTTGGATTTTGACAAAGCTTAAAGAGGACACATACCCCTCTAAGGTAGAGGACCATAGCACGTTTAACAGCATCAAAGGACGCTGTATTAAAGGAGCTGAAAGAAAATCTCAGCAGAGCCCAGCTGAGAATGAAACAGTTTGCTGAACGGCATAGAAGGGAGTTGATCCTATTTGCAGGAAACATGGTTTAACTCGAGCTGCAGCCGTTTAGAATGAGGTCTTCAGCTAGAAGACCAAATGAGAAGCTGGCCCCATGATTCTATGGTCCATTTGAAGTCCTTGAGGCAGTAGGACTAGTCGCATACAATGCTACATCTAGTGTTACAGCATCAGTGGCTGATAAGAGCAGTCAGCAAATTAGTGAAATATTAAGTAGCAGAATAAATAGCAGATGTAATCAGTTAGTTGGGGTCTTTGCATTTTCTAACAGATTCAGTTACATTTTAGAGAGGGATATTAGAGAGAGTACTCTCAGGTTTCTGTGTAATTCTAGGGTTTTTGGGAGATTTTCCCCAACCCTCTCTATCAAGAAAGATCATTCTTCTAGCAGGTACCAGTGTCTACTATTTTTTTCTTGTTAATAATATTTCTTCTTTTACAAAATAAAGAAAAGGAAAAGTAAGATAGAGTTGGATGCTGAAGCCTCAGTACCTTTGTAATGAGCATATCTTTGTACTATTCTTCCCTTCTTATAAATAATATGTAATGGTATTTCTCAGATCCAGAACAGAATGTAATAGAGATTGGAGTAGGGGGAGTAGAGAAGAGAAATACAGGGGAAGGCTTTATCAGAGTGATAATCCTTCAGCCTGCAGTTGTATGCATATTTCCTGTGAATGTATGACTGAAAGAAAAGAAATACAGAATGATTATCTTGGCATTCGAGAGGCCAAGTTCTCTCCCCAATACTCCACTCCACTCTTTTCCTAACTAACAGAATTTACCTTTTTCTCTATATATATCACTGCTCACGTAACAAACCCACCCCCCCAAAAGCATGCTACCTCACTCTTAGGTATTTTCTTTCCTCTCCTCGTATAGGTGAAATTAAAAGGAGTGACTTCCCTCTTTTGCCCCTGCTCAGTCTGATCTGTTACATAATATTTCTTCTTTATCAACAGAAAAATAAATGAATTAATTAAACGTAAAAGTGAGGTAGAGTTGGATGGTGAGGCCTCAGTATAGACCTTCACTTTTTAGTTTTTAATACTATTTATTATCTAGACCCCATTCAAAGTGCATTGCCCAAGACAGACTTGGAATTGGATGCTGTGGTATATCTATATCAACCAACAGCAAATGTTATAACTTACTATTTTCCATGCTAATACCTATACCCAACGCTTGCCTTCATAGATTAGCTTTAGCTTTGACCTTTGCCTTCTAAATATCAATTCATTCAGGAAAACATGGCAGCAGCCAAGTAAGCTTACTACCAAACTGCTACAAGTTTATAATCATCCAACCCGAATTATATCATAATTGGCTATAATAACAACTGTAGATAGTCTGAAAAGATATGAGCATTTCACCTGATAAGTAATAATCCCTGCATAGGCACCAAGAAAGAAACTTGCTAACATGGATGCCAAAACTGCCCCACCAACAGCCAATGGCCACAGAAGGATAGCAAGACCTGCAAATGGTACACAAATTGTCTCCAAGAAAGGACCTTCACGGCCAATGAGGTCATGAAACAATCGGTGCCAACCTTTAAAAAGCATAAAAGGGCCTTTGCATATGGCAACAAATGATATAACTGGCACATCAACTATGATTCCAATAACTGCCGCAACAACAGCACCAGGAAGATAAAGCAGCCTGCATCAAAACAGAAAAAAGAGACATCATTAAAATTTTAAAATAGATCATATAACCATAACTCCTCCGTGTCACATAGCACCATATTTGGTATATTATGATTTATGTGTTTTAATGGAAGTCCTTTTGAGAGTCAATTTTATTGTGCTTTAAGTGCCAAGAAAACACCTATTCAAATCACTTATTTTAAGTTTGAAGAGTACAGTCAAATAACTCTTAAATCTATCATAAACTACAGATACAACTAACACCCAAAATACATAAGAAAGAAGAATAGTTGAACAACTCAGTTTCACCTGGTTCACCATATCAGGAAAAAATGGTGAAATAATTAATTCAATGAACCATTATGCTTATAAAAGTTTAGGTACTTTGGTTCCTAGCTTATCAAAACTTCAACAAAACCAGAAGATATCCTATGAAACAAACTGTACTCGCAAAGATCCTATCCTGCTGAGTGTTTTCAAATAGCCGCTATAGCGGCCCTATAGCGTAGCGGTTTTAACTCAGACCGCTATGTAAATAGTGCTTTAGAGAGGATTTCAGGAAGCCGCAATTCCGGCCGCTATTTCACATAGCGCTATAGCAGTCGTAGAGCCGCATAGCGGAAATAGCAGTCTAACTCCCTTTTTAAAAAAAAAAAAAATTGGCAGGTTTTTTTTGTTTTAAAATTTTAAAAAACCTAACTCTCCCATTCCTTACTATTTTTAAACAGCTCTCTCCCACTAAAAAGAACTTAGCACTCTTAATCCTAATTTCCTATTCCCCATACCATAACTCAAGCTCTTCACCCTCTGCCTCCCCAGTCGTGCCTTGTCAAATTTTATTGTTTTCTTCACTTCTTCACCATGTGCGTTTTTCTGCTGTTATTCTGTTTTTAACAGCTCTGTTTCAGTTTCTGTGTTGCGTTCTTCTCCCCTATTTCTTCTTGCTGCGGTTATGACAGTGCGACCTGCATTTCTGCTTGCTGCGACAGCCACCTGCATCTCCCCAGTTTTTGCTTGCTGCGGTCCTGCAACTGTGACCTACATCTCCTCTGTTTCTGCTTGCTGCGACTGTGACAGAGTCACCTACACCTTCCATATTTCAGTTTTTATGTTTCTACTTGACATCTTCTTATTGATTTTTATTAAATTATGGTTTAAATTAGACTAAAATTTCATGTTTTTACTCAGTTCCATATTAGTTTTTTAAAAAATATTTATATATTTATTGACTGCTATGCCTTCCGCTATAGGCTGCTACACTATCCGCTATTATTTCATAGCGGAATTTTGGCTCACCGCTATGAGCCCCGATCCACTATTAATAACACTCCTGCATCAATGGCTTTGTCAATATTGTGAAATACAGAACAGCAGTGCCATCACTATGATATCAAGGACTAAATAGTTATAGAACTAGTTGCTGATGTCAAAATCATCTTTTCTACACAAGTAAATTTGGAAATATGAAAAAAGGGAAGTAAAAAGAGTTATGTACAGCCGTAGAAGTACATTCTCCCATCAAGAATGGAAAAACTGGAGCTTTGTAAAAGGGAAACTACTTAACCACTATTAACTTGGGATAGACATGAGTATTAATATTGTTAACATCTATGAAAATCAGTAATTAGGGAAACCATATAATTGTATTGTCCTGTATTCATTACATATTGTCTATATAAATCATTTTAAGTTGTGCAGTTGAAACACACAGATTCCCACATCTCTTCCTCTCTTTCTCTATAACTACATGCAGAGAGGTGCAGAGAACAAAATACTACCAACTAGTTGGTTAGCCAAAAAAATTATGATCTGAGTACAAGTATCAACAAATTCCGAATGTTTAGAGACAAAGTGACATAACATGAACAAAGTGAGGCATACAGCGTAAAAACCTGATCTCATAATATTTTCCATTTGGAGGTCCTCTTTGTCGCAGATCATCCATAACCGCAAAATAAGAATGGAAACAAACATCTGTTACATCCTTGACAACCGTGCAGCTTCTTGTGATAGTGCTCCACGTACCATCCTGTGGAAGTAGCAAGAAATTTCTGTAACAGATAGCAACAAACTAAGATAACAAAAACTGCATTTAGGGGTAAAAAAGGGGCAAAACATACAATAAAACAATGGAAAAGTTTGTCATCTTTTCCTTCATCTACAGCTTCAAAAGTAGCAAATATTGGTGAAAGAAATCCATAGGCTGCCCCGCCTACGAAACTTCCAACAATACCAACAATTGGCGATGAAATCAGTAGCACCGGCAGTACAAATATACAGATGACAAACTTCAGAAGAGGCCCTAATTGTTTAGCACTGTAAATTAGCAAAATCAGTAAGAGGAAATTGTTACAAAATTATGGTAAATGGATAGATCATAGATCAATTGCAACTTTGCAAGAATTTGAAGAAGTAGCAGTGAAGAAAAGCACCTCAGAACACAGTAATATGTCCAGACAAAATGTGCCACCCAAAGTCCAATTATGATAGCAGAGTTCCCAATTGTCATTATTAAGCATGTCAATGGGCAGATTAAGACACCTGAAGTGATTGTTCAATTCAAGCCTAGGTGAGTATGGCTTACAATCATATTCTTCAAGCAGAATCATTTCATTCAATAAACTATTTCCCAGCATAGTAAGCACAACATAGAAGCAGCAATTACAAATCCGAGTAGTGGAAAATGAAACAATCCAGCAAGCTGTTAAGTTACTTTGGTTTTGTACGGAGTATGTCAGAGTTGACCAAAAAAATATGATATATTTCCTTATCAATCATATACATATTTTCTTTAAGTTTCAAAACTGAATTTCGTATAATATTAAATGTTGTGCTTATTCCCGAATCAGAAAACAAGACATACGAATTCTAATTATTTTCCTATAAGAAGGACCAAGAAGGACCAAACATCATTCAAACTCGGTTAATTTAATAAAAAATGAACAGTTTGTCAACAAATATAAGTCAAAATGGATTACGTGCATTAATTAAACAAAACAATTTCACCGAAAAATTATTTAACATATAATTAAGAGAGAGAAAAGAAATAGAGGCAAATATGTTCCACTATTATTGCATTTTCCAAAATAATCGCCTAGAAACTAGAATTTAATTTTACAAATTAAAAACAGTGACAAATGTTAAAAAATTTACATTTTTGGTGTATTGAAATTAATATTTTAGTACTATATAATATAAGAGTTTAAGTTTGATACACTAACAGTTTAACTTTGACGTCCAATCAAAACACTTCATTTGTATGATTTTTTAGATAGTGAAGAAAGGAAACACAATTATGACTATCGTGACCGTACATAATTGGATGACTGTGTAAAAAAATTTACAATGGATGAAAATTAAATCCATAATGTAAAATCTCAAATTATGGGAGATAACTAAAATGCCAAAACATGTTATATAGATGCCACTATAATCATTGTTGAAAGCGTAAAATTGGAAAGCAGGAAAAATGTTTGCATAGAAATTAAACTCTAGAAACTAACCTATCTTGTTCAACTTGTAATCCCAAGTAAAACACAGAACAGAACCATTTTATGTGATTCACTCACCTTTGATGGTGCCAAGAAGCAGAAGCCCAATGAAGAAGGGAAGAAAGCGAATAAAGTTCAATAAAGAAGCACAAAATCCCGTAGGAGGTTCCATTCACACAGATCTCGGAAAAAATGAACACCTACAAACTCATAATGCTTTCGATTCCACTATCACTACACCTCAACCTCAAGTAGAGAAGATCCAAACTTCGAACTAATTCTTCACTTACACTGACAGCAAAAGAGGTTGGAAACCAAACCGAACACCCAGAAGCTTAAAACCACCCTTATGCAAGCATATGTACAAGAACAACGAAGTTCCAACCTTATAACTGTTTTTTTTTTTTTTTTAAGAAAGAAAAACTTTGATTTTATTTATTTATTTAATTATTTGGAAAAGCGTACAGTACACGCGCCTGGTATTTATTGTGGAACTGCAGGAACATTTGCTGATTGAACCTAAAAAATCCAAAGGAATGTGCATAGATACATTTATAATTAATATATCGTGGAAAAAAGAATGAGCATCACATAATGCTTACCCAAATCCTGATATAATTTTATCAGATAATAATGTACACTGCTTGTTGAAGATATTTCACAGTATATATTGTTATTTTTATTATTATTCTTCTTTTGTGATGTGCTTAGACTCAAAGCAAGAGCACGTTCGAATGGATTCTATCGGGTGTGATATTTGGCTTGTTGCCAAATGCCAAGGGAAATAAACCCTTCTTTTTTAAAATTATTATCTATTTATATTTATATTTATAATATGAGTTTAATTATCCTACAATATAAAATTGTTAGTACGAAAAAGTTATCTAACAGACTATAACTGAGTTTATGCAGTCGAGATGTAAACCAACACAACAATTCCTTGAATCAAATAATAGACACTAAGGTTGTGTTTGTTTTTCCTAACTCTGTAGTCAGAGTCACGGAGTCACATCATTTGTGACTCTGTTGAGCGTTTGTTTTTTGAGTCATTGAGATAATGACTCAGAGTCATAGTGACTCTCTGAACAAAATTTCAATATTTTTGTTCACTCCAAATACTGGGTCACGAGCTTATCCACAGAGTCAAGGAACAAAGCCGGTTTTTAATGAAATACTAGTGTATGAACCCGTGCTTTGCACGGATAAAAAATGATATTTGTGTATGTAATTTATATTATTTATCTATTAATTTTATATTATTTTAGTTTTATGTTGATTATAACTCTAAAAATCTTAATAAATTTGGTGGAATGATTGATTTATTCAAGAATCTATCATGCTTTAATTTCATTCTCTAATTTTTTTAATTCTTTCTTTAATTTTATTAAATATATAACTCTCTTTTATGCATTGTAATTATTATAATTATTAGCACTACTACTCTTATTGTCATGAATAACGTCATTACATTTATCATGAACCTATTAGTTTTTAATTTCTACTTACTATGTAACCGAAAAATAGTAATGAGTTCATCAATTTTTTAAGGTATATTTATCTAAATGTTGCTACTTATTTGTGAGTGTTTGAAAATATAGTGATAGAAATTAAGAAAAAAATATGGAAAAAAGATTGATAACATTCGTTAATTATATTTAATTATATTTTCTATTCTTAAAATTGCTACTATAATTTTATTACTAATCGTATATATCGATATTTAGTAAAACTGTTAATATTATTATATTATCGTCATTATATTGCTAGCCTATATATTAGTTCTCCTCATAAATTGTGATAAATTCCATTAAATTGTCTTCTAAAGTTTATAATTCTCCTTTTATGCATTGAAATTATTTTATTTATTTGTGCATAACTCAATGCATCATATGAAAGGTCAAGAGTTATTTAATAACTATTATATGTTTCATATTTGATAGTAATTATAATATTAAAATAATTACAATTAAAAAATTAAAAATTAAAAAAAAATTTGAGTGTGACACATCATCAAACTCATTAATCAACAAATTCAATAGTAAAACCATTACATTTTGATAAAAAAAAAGTCTATCTAAAAAATGGGAAAATTGACTACTATGTCTTATGAAGACTTAATTTTCTAAGTGAACAAATTTTATGATCCGAATAAAAGAGAAATGAAATGACACAAACCTTGAAAGCAAGGACCATAAATATATGTGCAACATTCTACAAATTCACCATAAAAAAAAACATAAAAGAACATTCATAAATCATTTCATCTATATCTATCATTATCTCATGCCATATTAGTAGAATGATTGATTCAATTAGAAATTGATTAGATGAGATCCACATTGAGAAAATATAGTAGAAAAATTAAAATCAAATCATTTTAGAAATCAAGAAGTTAAATAATTGTTATAGTTTTAGTCACATTACTCATACATTTGATGACAACAACAGTGATAATAACTAATGGAAGATTAAAAAATAAAAGTAATTACAAATAGATTTGCAGTTTAAGGAATATAAAGGCAAGTCATATTAATCATTCAAAAAAAAAAGATAGAAGAGTAAACTTATTGTTAATAGATTTATAATGGGAACATACAAAATATATTTTTTGCCTCGTTGAAAGTTGGTTTATACCTTCCTTTGACACTTTCAATGGTGAAATTTGAGATTATATAAGCATTGCCTTATAAGTAATATTCTATCATGATGCCAGAGATTACAATTATAAGTAAATATTAAATTAAATACTAAAAAAGTTTATTCTATTTTACAAAGAACAAATAAAAATAATCAATTGAAGTTGATTCCATATAACAATTGAAAGATTATACTTTTATGAAATGCAAAATCAAATTTTCAAGCCATATTTGTAGAATATCCTCAGAAAAAATGCAAACTAACAAAGATGTTCAAGTAATGATTGATGATGATAGAATAGTTACAATTTATAGTATGCAAATTTCCATTTTTTATTTTAATATCTAATTTGATTACTCTTAATGAAAATATAATTTAACTAAAATCTAATAATCAATTAATAAATTTTATAAACCTAATGAGACAATAAATTTCTAATCATAGATTTGAGTTTATGTCTATATATAATTTAATTTATTTATACAATATTTGTTATTTGTTTAGTTAAAGTGAAAAAAAATAAGAGAGATGTACTAATTTTAGTGTAACGTAAAAGAAAGAAAAGAGTTATAGTTTTTAAAACTTGAAAATATTGATATTAGCTATCTAATTTTGACAGTGCAAAATTGTGATTGAGGATTGTTACAACAAATTTATTGTTTCTTTTTGGAATAAATCAAAATACTAAGGAACAAAATAGTAATAAAAATATGGTGTAGTGAAGCATTAGACAATTAAAATATATAAAGATAAAGATAATATAAAATGTTACAAAATATGAAAGGTTTAAAATAAAGATTGACAATTGATTAATTTTCATTCCAATTATAAATACAATTAATATGAATATTAAAACTCATAAGTTATAAATATAATTAATATGTAACAATCTAATAATGCTCTAAATATTTATGCTAATGAGTAATCATTAAATTTATTTATGGTGGAAAACTAAAACAACTACATATTTTTAGACTTGTTTTTAAATATTCTAATATTAGTATATTACTTTGTACAATTTATTTAAAATATTCTATTATACCACAGATCATTTCAAATAATTTTTTTAAAAAAAATCACAATACTAAGGGAAAAATTCTTAATAACCATTAGGTGTAGTGAAGTAATAGGAAAATAAAATTTGTAAAGATAAAGGTATAATATGAAAGGTTTACATTAAAGATTGAAAAATGATTAACTTTTATTTAAATTATAAATACAATTAATATGAATATTAAAACTCATAAGTTATAAATATAATTGATAAGATATGATAATATAATTATGTTCTTGACAATTATGCTTGTGAATAATCATTAGTTTCATTTATATATGATGTAGAACTAAAACAACTACATATATATTTTAGAACTTTTTAAATATAATAATATTATTATATTACTTTGTAAAATTTATTTAAAAGATTATATTATAACATTGATCATTTCATATAAATCAATAAATTTTTATTTTTATTTTTTTTGAAAAATCAAAATACTAAGGAATTAAATATTAATAAATATGTGATGTAGTGGAGCATTAGGAAATTAAAATATATAAAGGTAAAGATAATATGAACCATTAGGAAATTAAAATATTTAAAGATAATATGAAAGGTTATAAAATATGGAAGGTTTAACTTATAAACATAAACATAGAAAGTACTATCATCACCATTGAACATAATAAATAAATAAAAAAGAGTCCAGAAGCAAGAGTATCACCCTCATCCAAATCTTCTTCATTCATTCATCACCATCAACAATATTATCACCACTAATCTACAAAAAATTTAGAATTAGATCAAAATAAAAAATGAACAAAAATAAAAATAAAGAAGAACAGAAAGAGAACTCGTCATCATCACTAAAAAGAACAAAACAAAAAGACAAAGTAGAGAAGTAAGAGTATTACATTCATATTCAACATCATTCATCCATCATCATCAACATCATTTTCCCCACCAACCTACAAAAGAATGAGAATAAGAAAAAAATAAATAAAAATAAAAATAGAGAAGATTAAAGAGATAACTCACTATCACCATTAAACAAAAAAAAAAAAGATGAGAAAAAAATATTACCTCTATCTTCAACCTCCTTCATTGAACATCATCAACATAATTTTTACCACCAACCTATAAAATAATTAGAATAATATCAAACAAATAAATAAAATAAGAATAAAGAAGAACAATAAGAGGATTCAAATCTATCAAGACCTTTCAATGCTAGGCTTGATTAATTTTTTCTCGTTCCATGATGGTCCAACCCAAATCCTTAGCACCCTAACCTTCAACCTCCATTATATTTTTTATCCTCTAGAATCTCTTCCAATTTGATATTCATCGCAAAATCAATTTTGAAGTCATATTGATAGAGTATTATATTCTTCAAAAAAATAAACAAACTTGGAGAGATGTTCAAGTGATGATGGGTAATGATCCAATAGTTAGAATTTATAGTAAAATTTCAAGAATTTTTTTAATGACTAATCAATTACTATTAATAAAAATAAAATGTAACTGAAATCAAATAACTACTTATTAATAATTTTCATCAACCTAATACTTAATGAAATTGAATTGACATGTACTATAAAGTTATGGCATGTGAAAAGGTATATTACATACACATAGTTTTAAATGATTAGAAATATAAAACATATTTTATTGAAATAAATTGATGCTCACTTAATAAAATTGAATTGATGTGTAATATAGAGTTATGTAGAGAAGGTAATAAAAAGTTATATATATGCATATGAAAGGTCAAGAGTTTTGAATGCTTTAATAAATATTAAGGTCAATAAATAATAGTGATTACAATATTAAAATAATTAGAATAAAAAATAAAAAATAAAAAATTATATATAAAATGAATTTTATAAGAAAAAACCTAAGCATGCCACATCATCAAAGTTAACTTGAGAAGCTGTAACACCCCGCTACTTAGGGGTGTTCGTGCGAAGGGCACTAACCCAACGAACACGCTACTAGGACCTTGAGATTGAATATAAAATCATCATAATTACTAAATAACTGTTGACTGTCATAACTGTAAATACTGTTTATCATAAATGAATCATAACTATATTGTAAGGGTAACTGAATCATAAACTGAAAGGAATCCTGCCTCTAGTGTCTGGAGCAACTATTACATGATCAAAACTGTTCAAATACTGCAACTTAAACTGAAATGAAAAACTAAACAAAGGAAAAGCTGAAAGGCTCCACTTCAGAAGCAGAGCTCACCAATGATGATAGTTGTGACCTCTACTGGATCAGGGGCTCCTCGTCTGCGGTAGGATCGTACTCTGAAAAACATGGTTGACAAGGGATGAGTCGTCGACTCAGCGATGGGATAATGCATGCAATGCAACACTCACAACATATATATCACATACAAGCATGTTATCATCCAATCAAACAATCCTGTCGAGTTATCACACTAAAGCAACCCAAGCCTACATCTGTGTAACTGAATATATGTATCTGTATATGTGAACTAACTCTCAGCACGCGTCTAGAGTATAGTCCCTAACTGCCCCACAAAGGGTGTATCTGTCACCAAGCCGTCCGGTAACCGGGATCGGAACATGCTTGGCGGGCTTGGGCGACTCACTCTTAACTAGCACACCATACTAAGATACCGGGATCTGACCTCCGGCCATAGCGTCTGACGTATACTAATCAGGGTGGTGTTATTACTCAAGACAGTCAGCAAGTAATTCAATCATCACATATCATATCATAAGCTTTGGCTACATTTATTATCTTTTTAATTAATCACATGTTATCATGACATATATAGAAATATATAACATCCAGTCCAGTCAACATATATAACATAACATAACTTGGAAAACTAAATTCCTATAATTACCTACTAAGTCACTACTACCTAGCATATCACTATACCTAACCACCTAACATGTTACTAACTACTACTACTCCTAGTACTACAAACACATGCAATTTATATAACTTATTATTATCTTGCCTAATTAACTAGTGATCATACAAATATATATGCTGTAAATGCTGAACTACATACAAGATCTCCACTCACCTGGATAATCCTGAGACTGAAGAGGACCGAACGCTCTGTCCCCAGCTACTGGAACCGTATTTGCACCTGTCGTGCAAAAGACATATCAGAACCTCTTAAAGAAGAAAGAACGAAATGTTGAACTGTTGCTGCGGTTCACACCTTCGCTGGCGAGCTACTGACTCTCGCTAGCGAAGGCCAGGTCGCTGGCGAGCTCCTCCTACTCGCTGGCGACCACCACGCAGAAAAGGGCAAACACGACTTTTACTCACCGTCGGGAATCGCTCTAGCAAAGTATCCCCAAAACGTCGAACTCACACTATCCTCAATACGAAGGATGCCCAAAGCACTGCTTTGAAAAGGCTAAGCGTGAGATGTGAGTTGTGAGGTGACAATACCTCTCATATATATAGGGTGAGGGGGAGAAGGCTGAGCCAAACTTAACCAATGTGGGACTTCGTTTTGGTCGCTAGCGACAAGGACACGTTCGCTAGCGACAAGCTCCTCGCTGGCGAGCACCGGTTGCTCGCTAGCGAGCGCCTTCTGACAGCAACACCTTGACGTGCGTTCTGTACGATGTGGGACTAGGTCCCATCGCTAGCGACCTACAGGTGGTCGCTGGCGACCAACTACTCGCACTACTAGAAACACGGAAAATTCCGAGGGGATTTCCGGTGGGCTTCCGACGGAAAAAATAAATTCCGATGGGTTCCCGACGGGTATTTTCAAAAAATGACCCCTCGGAATCCCGCTCGTCGGAAAAAACCTCCGACGGCATAATTAAGAAAAACCGTCGGAATATCTTCGAGGAACTTCCGACGGTTTATTCTGAAAAAACCGTCGGAGGTGTCCGATAGAGTTCCGACGGTTAGGGTTAGAAAGATCGTCGGAAGTTTCAGATGGACTTCCGACGGTTAGGGTTAGGGATGTTGTCGGAAGTTTCCGATCGGTTGGCGACGGCTAGGGTTAGAAATTGCCGTCGGATATTTCTTGTGGGTTTCCGGAGGTTTGGGTTTGAATTTTCCGAGGGATTTCCGATGAGTTTTGGTTAAGAAGCTACAGGATAATTTCATTAATTTCCGACGGATTTCCGGCGGTTTGGGTTTGAATTTTCCGAGGGATTTCCGATGGGTTTTGGTTAAGAAGCTACAGGATAATTTCATTAATTTCGGACGGATTTCCGACGGAAAAAATAAGAAATTTTTTTTTTTGGAATTTGTTCTGTACGAAATTAACATATAAAATTGAATAATAATATCTGCTATCATTAGTACGAAATAATCGAATTGTTTTATCGATATATTTATAAATATTATTTAAACAAATATTATGAAAAATTAAATTATAAAATAGTATAACAATAACAAAGAAATTAAATGTATGAGAATGTAGCAGAGAAACATAAGAATAAAACAGTATAAAGAAACGGACTACTCATAGTCCGGGTGACCTTCATCACCACTGGTATCATCATCATCATCATCATCACCGACCAGACCCGATGGCAGCTTGGCTCCAGAAGAGCTAGAAGACGCAAACATCTTGAATAACATCTTCATATTCTTCTTCATCTTCTTCTTGTCCGACTCCTGGCTCTGCAACCTCTGCTGTAGCTCCTGGATGGTCCGCGCTTGCTGCTGGAGCTCTGCATTCATGGCATGCACACGGTCCCTAAGAGCGTCATCTCCAACACCAGAACCACATGCAGAGGCCGATGCAGGAGATGGAGTGTCAGTGAACCCAGCAATGCCGGTACCATAAACACGACCCTTATATGGCCCACCAACAGTCTCCAGCCAAATATTATCCTCACTAGGAGGTTCGGTTGTCTCTCCTGCATCAAGCTGAGTCTGATAGGCCTGTGTTGCCTCATCAAACTTCTGCCTAAACTCTGCCTGCAACGTATCAAAACAATTTTAAAAAATGTAAGTGCTATTGTAAATAAAGATTAGTTGCTTGCTCACAAAATTATACAGAGAAAAATTTTATATGTATACTCACATAGGTGTTCCTGGAGCGCTCATCCACCCATTCCTTCCCCCTCTCAGTCTTCTTCATGTGGGTCTGCTCGAAGACCTCACTGTGAGTGGGGGTGCGCCTCAACTCTCGGGCCTGTGTTCAAGTGATTTTATGTTAGTATTTTGTGCTAAAACAATAGGTTTAATAACATAGTTAATTAATATTAAACATTATGTACATACCAATCGTGCTCGTGTGCCCTCAACAGTGGTAGAGCCGCCGATGTGGAGGGAACCACCCTTAAGTGAGGCCCGATTCAGCTTGTTGCGAGTCTGCTCAGCCTTGAAGGCATCGGTGGCCCAGTGCTCCCGCAGCACCTGGAGGTGACGCTCAGGGATCCACTGAAAGCGTGAAGTCCCGTCTCGAATATCCCTGAGCATCTCCCGGAACCTCTTCCCGGCCCTGAAGTTCCAAGCCCGTTTGATGGCTGGCTCCTCCTCAGGGAATATCAGAAAATCTTTCTACAACGTTTACAGGAAAAAAAGTTAGTGTCCAATAGAATGTACAGAAAAGATCATAATAAGCTAAGTTGGGTTATTAAAAAGTGAATAAATTAAACTTTACCTTCCACTCCCTATACCACATGTCTCTCGTGGGCACAGGGATCTTGGAGAACTTGAGATACGGAGCATCAAAATGGCTCTGTATGATCTCCGTAATCTTGTGAGCTCCATCCTTAAACGGGATCCAACTACAAAATATAAACCATTATTTTTTAAATTACAAATTAGTAAAAATATTGTTTATCCATGATAGTGAAATTAATTTTTAAAACTTACCCATTCTTGCCATCCCATCGGATCCGAGTGGGCTCATGTCCCACGAGGTACCGATCAGATGTATCCGTGGGCTGACTGTCATCCCCAGTAACGGGGTGGCTCCTATCAGTAGTGACTACATGGGGCTCTGGAGCACCTCCAATAGCCCCTGACTGTGGGCCAGGTACTGACGCGGGTGGGGTGACGGCAGTCTCTGGAGGATCGGTGGGAGTAGTGTGTGCTGCGTCTGAAGACGTGGAACCTCGAATCCTCGGCGGGTCGTCCTTCTTGGAACGACCTCGTCCACGTGGTGCCATATGTATCTGTAAAAAAATATTTTGTAAACTTGTTAATTGTAAACATTTCTTGTTTTCTCCTAAACAATTAGTATATGATTAAATATATATATATACTTGAAGACTTCATCGGTCATTATCTTCTTCACTTTCATCTTCATCCTCGGATCCTTCCGTTTCTTCACTTTCATCCTCACTCTCACTATTATGGGGTTCGCTTTGTACTGTATGTGATGAACTCTCAACAATATCAACTTCACCTGTATCGGATAAAAGGTTGGGAGGCATGGTAGTGTCAGTAATCAACCTTTGTGGGAACTGGTCATCCACTTGATAAGCTTGGTCATCGAGAACGGTTTCGTTATCATATTCAACTCGCCCTCTTGGTTTTGTCCTTCTTACGACCCTCCATTTCGACTTACACTTTCCAGGGTAAGATAAGTAATACACTTGACGAGCATTTTGAGCAATGATAAATGGATCAAATCGCTGCTCTCATCGTGTACTATTAATCTCAGTTATTTTGTACTGAGTGTGAGATCGAGTTCCAGTTGGGCGTTGTGGGTCATACCAATCACAATAGAATAACATAATTCTTTTAATTGGTAACCCAACATATTCAAACTCTAAGATCTCTTTAATTGTACCATACCAATCTCGTTCCCCTTCTCCAGCATCTCCTTTGACACAAACCCCACAATTATATGAGTTCCTCTCCCTTCCCCAATCTACAGTGTGGAATTTGAATCCATTCACATAGTATATTGACCAACTGTGCACTTTATTTTTTGGTCCCCAAGCTATATCTTGCAAAAATTGGTCAGTTACCCTATGTGAGGGATCTTGTACCTACGTGTATTGTTCACAAAAACAAATGATTTGTTACACAAGGTGATGAAAAAAAATTCAATACCAATTAAATGTTTTATTACGGTAACCTACATAGCCCTTGAACCATGCCGGAAATTGTTGAAGAGAATCCTCCCCATGAATTTGTTCATAGTACCTGTCATTTATTAATAACACTAGATTAGATGAACTTTTATTTACATTGTTTTAGAATTAGGTTGTAAAGATTGATATTTTACCTTCGATACGGTGTGACCGCGTCACAATTTAGCAACACGTGGAGGTGTGCAGAAGTCCACTCCTCAACCGTCAACCATCGATCCACAGATTGACCAGTTGCTCGGCCTGGTTGATTGAATACTGACAGAGGTGGGTACATTACACTCTCTCCTCCGTCATCGTTGCGAGGAACCCTTGTTCTGCGAGACTGGACATTATCCTGGAAGTAATATGAGCAGAAATTTGATGTCTATTTTGCCAAGTATGCCTGACAAATTGAACCCTCCACCTGAGCTCTGTTCTTGACAGTCCGCTTATAGACTCCCATTTCTCTTTCAAATGGGTACATCCACCTATATTGCACCGGCCCACAAACCATTGCTTCATATGCCAAGTGAATTGGAAGATGTTCCATCGAGTTAAAGAACCCAGGCGGAAAAATCCTCTCTAATTTGCACAGGATCATGGGGATATTCGCCTCCATGGTGATAAGATCATCTACCTTGAGTGTTGTCGCACATAAGTCTCTGAAATATTCACTCAACTCCGTCAATGGCTTCCAAACATGGTCGGGCAGCTCCCTAAACATTATAGGAAGTAAGCTCTCCAGGAAACCATGGCAATCGTGACTCTTAAGGCCGACAAACTTACTTTGATCAAGGTTGACACATCTCCCCAAGTTAGTGGCATAACTCTCAGGCATTTTGAGCTCCGTCACCCATTTACAAACTGATTCTCTCTGAGTCTTGGTTAATGAATACGACGCCTTCGGCTTACAAACACGTCCATCCCTTAGATCCTGCAAATTTAACTCAGGTCGTCTGCAGTACTCAGCCACATCCAATCTTGCCTTTATATTGTCTTTGGTCCGATCAATATCCATTACTGTGTGCATTATGTTGTCCCATACGTTCTTTTCTATGTGCATCACATCTAGACAATGACGGACCAATAGATCCTTCCAATATGGAAGCTCCCAAAATATGCTTTGTTTAGTCCAATTATGATCTCTCCCATACCCCTGTGGTTTCACTTGCTGCCCAACTTCTGTGATCTTGGGTATATATTTTACCTCCTCCCATAAATCTTCACCAGTAATTATTACCGGTGGTGGATCTCTTTCGATTGTGTTCTTTTTAAAACCGTACCTGTTACGCCGATATGGATGATCATCTGGTAAAAATCTCCGGTGACAATCAAACCACGAGTTCTTTCCGCCATACTTCAAGGTAAATGCCTTGGTGTCAGCCATGCAAACCGGGCACGCTAATTTTCCTTGTGTCATCCACCCATACAACATCCCATATGCGGGGAAGTTGTTGATAGTCCACATTAATGCTACTCTCATCTGAAAGTTTTGCTTGGAGGAAATATCGTACACCATAACACCCTCATTCCATAACTCAATCAACTCATCAATCAACGGTTGAAGGTACACATCAATTTTTGCTTTTGGGTTATTTGGACCGGGGATTATACATGTTAAGAACAAGTATGGGTCTTTCATACACATTTCAGGAGGTAGGTTATACGGTGTTATCACAACCGGCCAACAAGAGTAAGGCTTACCAAACTGTCTATTGGGAGTAAATCCGTCAGAACACAAACCTAAGCGCACATTTCGAGGCTCCGCGGCAAATTCAGGATGTGTTTCATCAAAATGTCGCCATGCTTCCCCATGCGACGGATGAGTCATCACACCATCAAACCTTTGATTATCAAAATGCCATCTCATATGCGGAGCAGAACTCATGGAGGCATACAATAGCTTTAGCCTAGGTATAAGAGGCAAATAATGCATTCTTTTTTGAGGAACCTCCTTAGACCTATGACTGCCACGACATTTGGGTTTATACCTAGGTTCTTCACAAAACTTGCATTGTGTAAGCTCTGAATCATCTTTGTAGTAAAACATACACCCATTGACGCAACAATCAATCTTCACCTCGCACAATCCTAATTTACTAACCAACTTCTTAGCTTGATAAAAGTCTTTTGGGATACAATATGGTTGAACACTAAGCTCACGTATCAAATCTGCCCACTGGTCAAATGAACTCTGACTATGGTTACCCTCAGACTTAATACTAAGCATTCGAACCGCTAAGGATAGTTCTGAATGAACACAACCTTCCCATAAAGGTTGATTTGCAGCATCCAGTAGTCTAAAAAAGTTTTGTGCATCTTCATTAGGGACTTCCTCAACCGGTTCGGGAATTCCTCTTGTCTCCGGGAAGTATCCGTCAAAAATCATCTGCTCGTAACAATTCAAATTTTCTTGCCATGCAACAGGATTACTACTTTCACCCACTCCCGATCCACCATGTTCCTCTACCGTAATTTCCTCCCCATGTTGGGTCCACACATAATAGTCTGCTTTAAAACCATGCTGCATAAGGTGAACCTTTACATTATCAACCTCTGAAAGTTTCCGACACCTACACTTGGCACACGGACACCTTATCTTACCCTCTGCAATGTACTCTTCAGTTCTACATGCAACATCCATAAACACATCGAGACCTCTAATGAACGATGGTTTAATTCCGCCTCTATTATGATGAAGCCTATCGTACATCCACGATCGATCCGCACGAGACATTATAGTGTGTTTTACAGTCTAGGAACCTAATGCATTGTTGGAAATTTCATTAAACATATTTTACATTAATATCTCTTTATTATATAAGTTTTTATTAAACACATGTTCAGTTACCTAATTTCGACAGAGTGCCCCTATATATAACCAAAGTCAACCAATAAATATCAATTGCCGGAGATAAGGACCGGTCCCAGTCAAAGTCATCTACCCTAAGGTTCTTAGCAACATTTGTAATTTGAACATCAATATCATAACATATACCAATCATATTATACAACAATCATATATCATCGTGAGATTGATTTAATATATGAACATACTATCATCAAACATAACAATCAACAAATATCAAAATTTTGGTCAAATTTTCCATCAAATAACAATTCTTATTATACCACTATATATGTTGATTGATGAGGACCTAACACTTTTCCCGTCTCTTCGAGATTGGAATAAGTTTGATCACTGGTGGCTCAAACCAGGGACGCGACATGTTCCAGTCCCAAAAGAGACGGGAAATTGTGTACTCCTCTTTTTGTTCAGGTATACGTACAAATTTTAATTGATCTTTGCTTAATTAATTGATCTAACTTTCTTAATTTTTATCTTTGTTGATTGATGAGGACATAACACTTTTCCCGTCTCTTCGCGATTGGAACAAGTCTGATCACTGGCTCAAACCAGGGACGCGACATGTTCCAGTCGCACAAGAGACGGGAAATTGTGTATGCCCCCCTCTTCAAGTATACGTACAAATTTGTGATTGATCTAACTTTCTTATTAATCATGTATTGTACTTTATGAAATATATTTTATCAAATAAATATTTTATGAAATATATTATTTTATGAAATATATTATTTTATGAAATTAGTTTACCAAAACTCACTCAATTATATTTTATCACATAAATATTTTTCAATTTTAAGTTTAATTATCAATTTTCATTTAACAATTGTAACTTAAATAATTTATATCTCAATTATAACTCAATTATATCTCCTTTTTCAATTATAACAATTATAACTCAATTATATATTTTTTTCAATTTTAATTTATCAGTTATAACTTAATAAAATTTAACAAATTGAAAAATTAAGAACACTTACCTTGACAGAGTAGTAACGGCAGCGGCAGTGGTGGTGACAGCGGCGGCGGCAGGCAGCGGCGGGTAGTGGCAGAACTGGTGGTGGCGCAGGGAACCGGGACTGGCAGTGCAACAGCGGCGTTCGGGCAGAGGAGGCGGCAGTGGGCCGGAGTCAGGCCGGTGGTGACGAGGCGGCGGCGGGTGGTTCGCGCGGCGGGGTGGTTCGCGGCGGCTCTGTTGGAACAAAAAAAAACTCAAAATACAAACCAAATAAAAAAACCAATCGTTAGAAATGTAGCTCTACTCACCGTGAACAAGATGGTGGTCTCCTTTTTTGGAAACCACCGTCGACGGCGCGCAACGGCGGCTTGAAGGTGGCAGACGTGAGAGAGAGAGAGAGAGAGAAGTTACGGCGCATAGTGAGGAAGGAGACGCGGTCTCATGTTTAAGTTCACACTTACTGGGGGGCTTCCGAGGGTCTTCCGACGGCTACATGATACGCACCGTTTCATTAAACGGTCTAATGGCGCCCAAACCCTAATTCGCCAACTTCCGTCGGAAGACCCTCGGTTATTCAAAATTTAAATTTCCGAGGGTTTTCCGAGGGTTTTCCAATAGGAAACCATGAAACGCAGCGTTTCAGCCACGCGCGAGGGGAATCTCAATCGAAACGGTCCATTACGCCCTCGGAAAACCGCCGGAACTCTTCGTATTCAGACGGTTTTCCGACGGACGTCCATGAAACTCTTAACATTTTATTTTATAATATACTAACAAATTAATTTAATCAGTTCAATTCCTAATATATAACAAACGATCCATCATATATTATTGTTGTCAGGAGCTGTATTGTCCTGATGAACTCAATTGATGAGTTATCTTGCGTGTTCTCTTATATATAAGTACTTGAGAGTCTCCCTGGCTCTCAAGTCAGTCGTCAATGTTGTTGGCTACTTCGAACACACCGTTCAACTAATTAATGATTTTATTGGACGAAATATCATTTATTAATATTATTTTACTAATACAAACACTCCAGACATTTAAATCCGTTTAATATCACCTTAAATCCAATAATTAAAGTAAGTTTATTAAATATCACGGACCCTCGGAAGTCCACCGAAAAGTATTATAACTTCCGAGGGTCTTCCGACGGTTTACAAAAACCCCATAACCTAACCCTAACCCTGTCGAGAACCCTCGGAACTCTGCCGGAATAGTATATGATTTTCCGGGGGTCTTCCGACGGTTAACCGAAACCCTATACCTAACCCTAACCCTGTCGAGAACCCTCGGAAGTCCGCCGAAACATATTATTACTTCCGAGGGTCTTCCGACGGTCCCCAGAAACCCCATAACCTAACCCTACCCCTGTCGAGAACCCTCGGAACTCTGCCGGAACAGTATATGATTTTCCGGGGGTCTTCCGACGGTTTAGAGAAACCCTACACCTTAACCCTAACCCTGTTGTCTGCCCTCGGAAGTCCGCCGAATGGTGTTATTACTTCTGAGGGTCTTGCGACGGCGGTTGTTCAAGCCCTCGGAATTCCCGCGCTATATTGCGAGGGCTTTCCGATGGATTTTCTTCAATTTGATGTCGCTTTGTGGTCAGCGGAAGATGCCACCGGAAACCCCTCGGAATATTCCGACGGGAAAAAAGCCGTCGGAAAAGCCCGTCGGAAAACTCCGTGTTTCTAGTAGTGTCGCTAGCGGAAGCTGTCTGCTCGCTAGCGAGTCCCCTCTGACAGCAATTTGCTGACGTGTACTGACGTGTCCTATAGAGAGTCCTTCCTAAGGGATACTATGATACGGGGTATCACAATCTCCCCTCCTTTTAAGGATTTGGTCCCCAAATCCAAACTAAACATAAAAGAAAAGACATGCTAGAAAAGACATACGAAGGTTACCTCGTGGATCGAAAAGATACGGGTACTTCTCTCGCATCGACTGCTCCGTCTCCCATGTGGCTTCGTCCCCCGAGTGATTCCTCCAGATGACCTTGACTAGCGGTACCTCTTTGGAATGAAGCTTCCTGATCTGGTGATCGACAATGGCCACTGGCTCCTCCTCATAACCCAAACTCTGGTCTATCTGCATCGGCTGTGAACTCAGAACGTGAGACGCATCTAGAATGTACATCCTCAACATAGATACATGGAAGACTGGGTGAACCGCTGCTAACTCCGCTGGAAGAGCTAGCCGATAAGCAACCCTGCCAACTCTCTCCAAAACCTCATATGGTCCGATGTAGCGTGGGTTCAACTTTCCTCGCTTACCGAACCGTACCACCCCCTTCATCGAAGATACCCGCAGAAACACCTGATCCCCGACCGCGAACTCCAACTCGCGTCTCCTCTTGTCTGCAATTGCCTTCTGCGAGAATGAGCTGCTTCCAAGCGTTCCTTGATAACCTTTACCTTCTCCAGAGCCTCCTGAACCATGTCTGGACCCACGGACTGAACCTCACCTGCCTCAAACCATCCTATAGGCGAGCGACAACGCCTACCGTACAACGCCTCAAACGGTGCCATCTGAATGCTTGCCTGGTGACTATTGTTGTACGCGAACTCCACTAAGGGTAACTGCTCGTCCCATGATCCACCAAAGTCCAAACTGCAAGCCCTCAACATATCCTCCAAAGTTTGAATCGTACGCTCAGACTGACCGTCCGTCTGCGGATGAAAAGCCGTGCTGAGATCCAACCTCGTGCCTAGAGCCTGATGCAAGGCACGTCAGAACTTGGAGGTAAACTGTGATCCCCTGTCTGAGATGATAGAAACCGGTACCCCATGTAGCCTAACAACTTGATCGATGTAGAGGCGAGCATACTGCGTGGCCGTGAAAGTGGTCTTCACCGGAATGAAATGTGCAGACTTCGTGAGCCGATCCACTATCACCCAGATAGCATCAAAACCCTTCACCACTCGCGGCAAACCCGTCACAAAATCCATCGCTATCCTCTCCCACTTCCACTCTGGCAGTGGAATCTCCTGCAATATCCCTGCTGGGCGCTGATGCTCAGCCTTGACTTGCTGACACACCAGACACCTGGTCACAAACTCACCCACATCCTTCTTCATGCTGTGCCACCAATATAACGGCTTGAGGTTCTTATACATCTTAGTCGATCCTGGGTGAACCGAATAAGGTGTACAATGAGCCTCTCTCAAAATGGTCTCTCGAAGGTCCCCTACCTTTGGCACACACAACCGATCTCCAATCCTGAGCACTCCACCTGCATCCACTGAGAAGTCCGAACACTCCCCTCTCTGAACCCTCTCTCTGAGCTCCACCAACCTCGGATCCTCTGACTGACGCTGCTTGACAAGCTCCACAAACGTCGACCTAACACTGATATGGGCTAAGAACGCCCCCGATTCATCGACCTCGAGCCATAGACCCTCCGACTCCAACCTCTGGATCTCTCCTGCCATGGGTCTCCTCCCAGGCGCAACGTGGGCCAAACTCCCCTGCGATCTCTGCTCCTCCATCATCGGGTTCCTGCTCAAAGCATCCGCCACCACGTTCGCCTTCCCCGGGTGATACTTGATCGAACAATCATAGTCGCTGAGAAGCTCCAACCACCGCCTCTGCCTCAGATTCAGATCCTTCTGCTCGAAGATATGCTTCAAACTCTTGCCAACCAACTACTCGCTAGCGAAAGCTGTCTGCTCGCTAGCGAGTCCCCTCTGACAGCAATTTGCTGACGTGTACTGACGTGTCCTACAGAGAGTCCTTCCTAAGGGATACTATGATACGGGGTATCACAGAAGCAATTTGGGTGTGCCACCTCATAGGTGCATAACCCAACTTTAGTATTATATATATGATTATTCGTTTTTTACCCTTACATTTGTTGCATTATTCCAGATTTCTCCTCTTCATCCCTCACTCATAACCCACCTCCACCATTAACCTTCCAGCCTCCAACCATAGACACCGCAACGACCTTCCAGCCTATGTCGTCGTCTCCGCCCTTCCAGCCTCTGTCGCCACCCTTCAAGCCTTCATCGCCGCTGCCCAACCGGCCTCCATCTCTGTCCAAGGCGGGTTAGAGATCAAATCGCGAGTTAGAGAGAGAGGGAGAGAGAGAGAAACAGCTGCGACAAGGGATGGGAAACAACCGTGACAACGCCGACATCGCCACCACCTTAGAAACATAGTGAGAAAAAGAGTGCATCAGAGTTAGTACCAGATCCGAAGTGAAGCGGATCTGCGGAGGGAGGCAGTGGTCGAAGGCGGTGGAGGCAGAGGGAGGCAGTGGTCGAAGGCGGTGGAGGGAGGCGACAGTGGTTGTTAGTGGCGCTAGGGATTTGCTGCAGTAATGTTGGAACTTCAGAAGCTAGACTTTTTAGTATTAAGGGGTAGTTTGAGTAATTTAAAAATGTCTCCATATTTGTGACTCTAACTCTACATATTTTACCAAACATAAAACTAATTACACTGACTCCATTGACTCTGACTCCAGTGACACTGACTACAATGACTCCCTGACTTTGTAGTCAGAGTTAGGAAAAACGAACGCAGTCTAAAGGGGATTCTACCCACTGGCTATGGATTCTTCATTCGCTTCAAGGAATGAGAAATTTACACTGGTACTCTGGAGGATTTACTTTTCCAAGACTTTCAGTTCTCCGTTCACCGTTTCGGTTCCGGGTGTTCTTTACTTTAAGCTTTTTACATAACAGTGCTCCGGGATTACATCCCTCTTTGTTTTCGAGCTTTAGAGTACTAGTTTAATTATATTGTTTTTGCTTTCAATTACTTCCAGTTATTGTCTTTACATTAAACCTTGTTTCTTGGGAGAGTTTACCTTGAATCTCTCCCTCGTTTTCATTAATATAAAGTTATTCTTCAATAATCTCTTTTATTTTCTTTCCAAGTTTATTTCAATTCAAGTCTTTAATCCTATTTTTCCTTACATTCTTGTTTCTGTCAATTTATGCCAATTTACTTATTTTAATTTTCCTACCTGCTTCCAATTTAATTTCTTTGCAAACCAAATCAAAACCACCCTTTTTACTTATTGCTAAGCTTGAATCAAAGATTGCCACACAGATTCCTTGAGAGACGACCTGAGTCAGTCTTACTACTTGCTACCAAGCTTGTATTGAGATTAATTCAGCAACGAAACCCTTTTTCAAACCCTTTTTCTAAATTGCACGGAGTACCAGAGAACTAACGACGCTTCGGGCTCTGTCAATTTTGGCGCCGTTGCCGGGGAATCTAGGAAATTTCTGATTTAATCCTAGGATTGTTGTTTTTCTTCTTTTATTACAAATAATAATAATAATAATAATTTTTCTGCAGTTTTCTTTTTCTTCTTCGATTTTTTCTTCGCGCCGACCGCCCCAGCGGTAGGGAGACCGCCCCAACGGTCGACTCGCATAAAAAAAAATTCTTTTCTTTCTTGCTTTCTTATAATTCCTATGGATGACTCGTTCGCAACCCGATAGCTCTCTATTCCCTTTCGACCCTGAGATCGAAAGAACCTTACGGGGTTTGAGACGGGCAAGGCGGATAGGCGAGGACGTAGGTAACTCTTTCCAAACTCGTTCCCGTAGCGCAGAAGTTTGTGGTCGTACCCGTGTGTTTGGTGATATTCATTCTGAGAGTGTTTTTGTGACACCCACCGACACACCAACTGACCCTCTCACTGTTACGCCTATGGCTTCGAGCAGAAATCTCATTCTGAGGAAGCTTATTGCTCCTAATATAACCCAACAACAGCTCGGCATTACGTACCCCAATGTCGATGCTGATTTTGAAATAAAAGGGGCACTCTTCCATCGGCTTCCCAAATTCCATGGGTTGTCCGGTGAGGATCCACACCAGCATCTCAAAGAATTTCATTATGTGTGTGTCACTCTAGGGCCACATGGAGCTGGTATTGATGCTGTGAAATTCCGTGCCTTCACCTTTTCTATAGAGGGCGCGACTAAAACATGGCTCATGAATTTGCCCAATGGGGCGGTGAACTCGTGGTCAGATCTTAAAAGAAGGTTCTTGGAAAAGTACTTTCCCGCTTCAAGAGCAGGGGCAATTAGGAAGGCCATCTGTAGCATTCAACAACAACAAGGAGAAACGCTCTATGAATATTGGGAGCGTTTCAACAGACTGGTCTCAAGCTGTCCTTCCCATCAAATATCCGACGCCAACCTCATCCAATTCTTTTATGAGGGGTTGAGTGTTGCGGATAGGCGTACTATTGATTGCTCAAGTAGGGGAGCACTGATGAACAAGACCTTGGCTGAGGCTATGGAGCTGATAGAAACCATAGCCTCCAACAATCAGCAGTTTGGAACCCGTGATGCTCCTAATGCAAAAGGGGTGCATGAAATTGGCCCCTATGATCAAGGGTCATTGGCAAAGCAGTTGGCAGAGATGACGTGTGCCATCAAGGAACTTGCTCTTATAAGCCAACAAAAGGTGGTAACGTCTGCTTCCATCCCAACCCCTCCACCAGTAATCCAGGCATGCGGGATTTGTGCTAGTGATCATCCTACAGATGTGTGCCCTTAGCTGAATGAGGAATTTGCAACGGTGGCAGCCACAAATTTCCCTAATCAAGGGAAATCTCAATTTGGTAATACCTATAACCCTTCCTGGAAAAATCATCCAAAGTTTAGGTGGAGTAACTAAAGCCAGACACAACAACCACCACAGTTCCAACCTCAAAACACTCATTCCTTCCCCAATCAACAAAAATACCAACCCCCTCACACGAGAGTACAAGGCCATCCACCTCTACCTCCACAACCTCCCAAACCACCTCAATGCACCCCACCTCAGTCTACTCCATCTTCTTCTGAGTCAGAGATACAACAAATTTTGAAGATGATTATGGAAGAGAGGGTTAAAAATGAGCAAATGAGGAAAGACGTTGCCCAGCTGATGGAGGAGCGCAATGCTTCTTTAAATAACAGCAATCACATTCCCTCACAAACAATTCCAAATCCAAAGGGGAATGTGAGTGCCATAGCTCTGAGATCAGGGACAATACTTCCTACAGTTGAAACCCCAAAATCTAGTGGGGAGCCTCAAGTCATAACAACTGAGGAAGAAACACAAGTGCAAGAGGAGGAGCAACCAGAGGAAGAGGAACGGGTGAAGACCTTGCAGAAGGGTAAGGGGAAGATGGGTGTGGAAAACAAGGGAGCTGAGTCAGATGCACCACCACCAAGACTACCTTTCCCTCAAGCTGCTAGTAGGGGAAAGAAAAAGACAGGGATAGACGAAGAGGTCTTGGAAACCTTCGAAAAGGTTGAGGTAAATATCCCTCTCCTTGAAGCTATAAAGCAAGTGCCAAAATATGCCAAATTCCTTAAAGATTTGTGCACTCAAAAGAGAAGGATAAAGGGAGAAAAGGTTCAAGTTAATGCTGCTTCTCTAACCCCTGCTCTCCCTCAAAAATTCCAAGACCCGGGTTCTTTCTCTATCCCATGTCTTATTGGGGAGCTGATTATCAAAGATGCCTTGGCTGACTTAGGAGCTGCTATCAATGTCATGCCAAAGGCAATATACCAAGCGCTGAATTTCAGGGAACTCAAGCCTACAGAACTCCTCCTGCAGTTCGCCAACAGGAGCGTGCAAAAGCCTGAAGGACTTCTGGAAGATGTCCTAGTTAAGGTAAATGATTTAATCTTCCCTGTAGATCTTTATGTGCTGGATACAGATGCCTCTATTCCTCTAGACCAGCAAACACTCATTCTTGGCCGTCTTTTCTTAAAAACTGCAAAAGCCAAGGTTGATGTGTTTGCCGGAACATTGGATATAGAGTGTGGGGACATTAAAGCAAGGTTTTGCTTGAGAAGTGCAATGAAACACTCATCTGACACTCACTCGATTTTTTCTCTTGACATCATTGATGAGTTGGTTGATGATGAGGTGGGTCATTGGCTCCTTGAGCTTGGAGACAAAAATTTCAAAAATAAAAGAAGTGATGTTGCACGTAATGGGTATGAGAAACTTGATTTTCTATGCTAAATTGTGAGGAGGATGATTTTGAACTCTTTGGGGATCAATCCCTAGTTTCGATTAGCGAAAACACTCCTCTAATTGAACAAAATTGTGAAAAACCCATGCAGACAACATCAACTGCATCTTTCTATATTTCTGACGCCGAAAAAACCGCCTTGGCGGTGGTCTCGACCTCTCCAGCGGTCTTAACCGCCTCAGCAGTGGCGACTGCCGCTCCAGCAGTGGTGTCATCTGCTTCAGCGGTGATGACGTCCGCCCCAGCGGTCGCGGTGACTCCTGCTCAAAATTTTTCTCCTGTCTGTGCAAAAGATAAAAAGTCTGATTTTAAAATACTTCCTCCTCATTTGAAATATGCCTACTTGGGGGAAGGAGACACATTTCCGGTAATTATAGCCAATGGTCTTTCTATTGAGAATGAAAATAAGCTCTTGGAAGTTTTGAAAATAAACAAAAAGGCCATTTGTTGGGAATTATCGGATTTGGTTGGTATTAGCTCTTCCATATGCACTCATAGAATTTTTCTGGAGGAAGGTGCTAAAGCCGTAAGACAACCTCAGAGGAGAACAAATCCTCTCATTCTTGATGTAGTGAAGAAAGAGATTTCAAAACTCCTTCAGGCCGGGATCATCTATCCTATCTCTAATAGTGAATGGGTGAGCCCCGTGCAAGTTGTTCCTAAAAAGTCTGGAATCACTATCATCAAGAATGAGAGAGATGAACTCATACCCACTAGAATCCAGAATTCGTGGCGGGTGTGTATTGATTACCGCAGATTGAATGATGTAACGCGCAAGGATCACTTTCCTTTGCCGTTTGTTGATCAAATGCTTGAAAAACTTGTGGGTCAATCACACTACTGCTTCTTGGATGAATTCTCTGGGTATTTTCAAATACAAATAGCACCAGAAGATCAGGAGAAAACTACTTTTCACTTGCCCATTTGGTACCTATGCCTATCGTAGGATGTCATTTGGATTATGCAATGCTCCTGGTACTTTCCAAAGGTGTATGATGAGCATCTTCTCTGATTTTATTGGTGAATTTTTAGAAGGGTTCATGGATGATTTCACTGTGTATGGGGATTCCTTCGATTCTTGCCTGAAACACCTCTCCCTTGTTTTAAAACAGTGTATCAGGACCAACCTGGTATTAAATTTTGAAAAATGCCATTTTCTGGTTGATAAGGGTGTGGTCCTGGGACACATTGTCTCTAAAGAGGGTATTACAGTTGATCCTGCAAAGGTCGAAGTGATTTCATCTCTACCTCACCCCGCCTCTGTGCGGGAAATTCGCTCTTTTCTGGGTCATGCAGGTTTCTACAGGCATTTTATAAAGGATTTCAGCAAGATTGTGAAGCCTCTGACTGATCTACTGCAGAAAGATGCTGAATTTGATTTCAACAAGGACTGCCAAGAGACGTTTGAGCTACTAAAAAACAGACTGACTTCTGCACCAATTGTGAAACCTCCGAAGTGGGACCTCCCCTTCGAAATCATGTGCGATGCGTCAAACTATGCTGCGGGTACTGCGCTAACTCAGCACGAAGGTAAGGAATCATTTGTAATTTCTTATGCTTCTCGTACTTTAGATTATGCTCAGGCTAACTATACCACCACTGAGAAGGAGCTTTTAGCAATTGTTTTTGCTCTTGAAAAATTTAGATCTTATCTCCTTGGCTCTCATGTGGTGGTGTACACAGACCATGCAGCTCTAAAGTACCTGTTAAAGAAACCAGATGCAAAGCCCCGCCTTCTCAGGTGGATGTTGCTTTTGCAATAATTTGACTTGGATATAAAAGATAGGAGTGGTTGCCACAATCTGGTAGTTGATCATCTGAGCAGAGTTGAGCATATTCCAGATGACCCAATTCCATTGGATGATCAGTTTCCGGATGAGCGTATCATGAGTGTGCAAACTTCTGTGCCTTGGTTCACAGACATTGCGAATTATTTGGTTGCCAAAACTCTCCCCGCATATTTTTCAAAATCCCAAAGGGACAAACTTATTTCTGATGCAAAATATTATGTGTGGGATGACCCCTATTTGTGGAGGTTTTGTGCTGACCAAATCATTCGCAGGTGCGTCCCTGACCATGAGCACCACTCCATACTTGACTTTTGCCATGCACAGGCTTGTGGTGGCCATTTTGGACCGCAGCGCACTAGTCGTAAAATTCTTGAGTGCGGTCGATTTTGGCCATCAATTTTTAAAGATTGTTATGAATATTGCAAGTCCTGTACTAATGACTCTGCTGTAGTGTGCAATTTTGTGAAGAGTAACATAATCTCTGGATTTGGCATTCCTAAGGCCATTCCTAAGGCCATCATCAGTGACCAAGGCACCCACTTCTGCAATAAAACTTTTGATGCCTTGCTTCACAAGTATGGGGTTGTACACAAGGTGGCAATACCTTATCATCCACAAACTAATGGGCAGGCTGAGGTGTCCAACCGGGAAATTAAAAAGATTTTAGAAAAAATGGTTGGACCCTCAAGAAAAGATTGGAGTGCTAAGTTGTCTGATGCTCTATGGGCTTACCGTACTGCTTATAAAACCCCGATTAGAATGAGCCCCTTTCGGTTGGTGTTTGGAAAATCTTGTCACTTGCCGGTGGAAATTGAACACCGTGCATACTGGGAGGTTAAGCAGTGTAACATGGACCTAGGGAATGCCGGTAAAGAGAGGAAATTACAGCTGCAGGAACTTGAACTCCAGCGGGATGCCTATGAAAGCTCAAAAATCTATAAGGAGAAAATATAGCCTTCCATGACCAATCCATTCTGAGGAAAGAGTTCCATGAGGGTCAGGAGGTGCTTCTCTACAACTCAAGGCTCCAACTCATGGCCGGAAAGCTGAAATCAAGGTGGGAAGGACCCTACGTGTTGAAGAAGGTCTACCCTTTTGGGATGATTGAGATACAATGCCAAAAGACCAACTTTACCTCCAAGGTCAATGGACACAGACTGAAGTTGTTCCATCAAAGCTTCAACAAGGAAGAAAATCAAATTGAAGTCCTCCTTTTTGAGGGAGTGAAGCCACCCAACTAGGTGGCCACACGTCCAACTTAGGGACGTTAAACCAAAGTGCTTGGTGGGAGACAACCCACTGTTGTTTTCTTTTCTTTTAATTAATCATTTTATCTCTTTTTATTTTTTTTAATTAATTGCTCTTAACTGCATGCAAGCTTAACTGTGAACTTTAAGCATATTTTTTGGTACAAGAAATGCAAGTATAGGGGCTGGGGGAGTCAAGTGGTGTCAAGAAACGCGAAACTGAATTTTCGTCGCAGAGGGACCGCCCAGGCGGTGTCCTTGACCGCCCCAGCGGTCGCGACCATTGAAACGCTGCATTTCACTTACGCGGGACAGTGCGTTTTGCACTGACCGCCTAGGCGGTATGCTAACCGCCCCAGCGGTTCGACCCCTCTGAAACTTAAAAGCGGAGGCTGTGCGACTCTTTAGGGCATTTTCTCTCTTCTCTTGCCCAAACCCTAGCAGAGCTCAAGCTCCGCCGCCGCTCTCCGCCTCCGCCGCCCCCTTTTGCCTCCTAGCTCTCCATCCTTCATTCTTGCATCTCCTTGGTAAGCTTGCATGCATTTCCTTCTCATTCATTCCTATTACTTTCTATTTTTTTCATTTTTGGTTTGTTACATTGTGATTATTTGTGGGTTGTTAGTGTTTTCCCTCATCCTAGCTCTATTTTATCATGATTTTTGGGGGCTGAGTAAGCTTGATTAGTGTTAAAAATGGGGGAAAACCATGTTTGCTGCTGTGCTCTATTCTGATTGCCGCAAACCGCCCAGGCGGTACCCTCGTGACTGCTCTCGTGGACTTGGGAGCGGTCCCTCACTGTTTGGCACCAACTGCCCAAGCAGATGCGATGACCGCCCAGGCGGTCGTGCCGCGGCTGAACCGCTTATTGCGGGCTGTGTGTGTTGCTGTTTGGTTTTTTTAGTACTAACTCCTCATTCTTCTGTTACCCCTTTGTGTCTGTGTTGATGTTTTTCTTGCAGATCAATGGCACCCAAGAAAGCCCGCCGAACGCAGCAATCTCAAGGAGAGTCCTCTCAGGACTTTCACGATGTGGAAGCAACTGACAACTATTTCTTTGACTGCTTGCTGGCCAAACAATGCTATTATGCGGATTTTCATAAGCGGTTCGTCCTCCATGAGCACCATCTCTACTATGGCGGCTCAAATCCATATTGGGGCCGTGGTTGCAGAGACCCAAATGCGTCGATGGGATTTTCTGCTCGCAGAACTAAAGGAGGGCAACCTATGTATAGTGAGGGAGTTCTATGCAAACTACCACACTATAGGAGCCACTCATGTCCACCTCCGCGGCCAACAAGTCGAGGTGTCCCCAAGGGCCATTGCTGAGATTCTTCGCATATCCATGCCTACTTGCAAGACATGGCAGGATGATGATGAGTTCACCTGGCTCCGCCACCACCCTACCGCGAATCTATTAGAGAGAGTGCGAACCAGACTCTGTGTCGAGGGTGGTGACTTGCACAGAAACCCAACTGGTTTACCAACCCATCTGCCCTCAAAACACACCACCTTAGAAACCAGAGCATGGACTCGGGTCATCTTCAGCCACATACGGCCTAACTCCCACCACTCGGACATCACCATCGATAATTCTATTCTCGTCTACCTGATCATGGAGAATTGTTGGATTAACGTGCCAAAAATCATTTACACCACCATGAGTAAGGTGTATAACGGTGCTAGCTTCCGTAATATTCCCTATCCCGCTTTGATTTCCATTATGGCGGAGCGGGCGGAGGTGGAAGAGGACGATGAGGACGATTGGCAAGGGAAGATCCCCAAGGTGGGAGTTACTGGTCTAGTGCAGCGGGACGCCACAGAGCAGAACGCTAGGGAGCGGGCTGCCGCCGCCGCAGCCTCCTGCGAGGTCCTTGACATTGCTGCCCCTCCTGCTGATGCCCCTGGCCCCTCTGCCTCTTTCTCATTCGATGGCATGTGCTCCACCCTCATGTCCCACATGGAAACCAAATTTGATCGGATGCAGGGAGAGCTCATGACTCAGTTCTGGTCTGAGCTGCTGATATCCCAGAGAGACACGATTCGGCAGCTGCGGGCTCAGATGCTCGACTAGCAGCATCATGATGATGATGAGGATGACGATGAGGATGATGAAGATGAGGATGATGATGAGGAGGATGATGAGGATGAGGATGATAATGATGATGATGATGATGCGTAGCCTGCAGCAGCAGGGCGAAAATGCACACCTGAGTTGGTTGGATCTGAGAACTCAGGGTGTGCGTACCACCTTCCATTGAGCTTGCCAGTGTCACTGAGGACAGTGACAACCCCAAGTGTGGGGAGGGGTAACACTTTCTTTTCCTTGCCCTTGTCTTTATTTTGCTCTTGTCTTTATTTTCTTGTTAGTTTGATTTTTCTTCTAGGTTGTTAGTTATTATTTTGACTGTTTTAGACTGGTTAGCTGGTAGTGCTGGTTCTGTTTTGATGGTAGACTGATAGTTGATACCTGTTTCCTGTGTTTTGATTGAAATTGTTGACTGTTGGCAATTGTGTTGTATATGTTCTTAGATTGTGAGCAATTTGAATTAGGTTGGGTGCATGTATGATGCTTGTATACCCTTAGTTTTGAGCCTTCAACAGCACTATTTATTGCACACACACACAGGTACACCGATCCTGGACTTGCTGAATAGCCAACTCTTCTGTACTTTATGTAGATGATAGACTCATGCATTTTCTTGTTTAGCCCACTGCCATATAGACCTACCCTTGTAATTACCCTTGTTTAGCCAATTTGAGCCTTATTCCCCTTTATTCATATTAGCCACATTACAAGCCAAAAAGTGAAAAACAATGATTACCCTGTGGAAATTAATTGAACATGGTTTGTTTTGTATTATATTTGGGGTTATGCAGGCTTGATTGGGATATTGAAGGGTCTTGCATGCTTGTAAAGGAGGAAATTGGGTATTTGGTGGGGGAGAAAGTAAGAGTTTATTTTATTTTATCTTAATTTTTCTTAGGAATTTGTTTGTTTGCACTTTATTTCTGCCATCTCATTTTATTTTTGAAAAGCAGGTTCTGAAAAAAATATATATATATAAAAAAAGATCAAAAATACAAAAAAAAATAAATAAATTTCAGAACCTGCACTTTGGTTTTGTTTTTTGTCTTAGAAAAAATTAATAAATAAATAAATAAATTTGTTTTTTATGACTCCTTGTACATATTTGGAGTCACTGCTACTGAGTAAGGGTTTTATGGAATGTTCTATTTGGTTCTCAGTCTTTGTGCTCATATGATATATTATCTTCTAGACTAGGAGAACCATGGGATCTTAATTTCCACCTTAGTTCACATTCCCATATTTCCTCACCTGTACCTTGGCCCCATTACAACTCTTTGGCATGTTTCTTAATGCATCGCGTTTGAATTGAGAGGTTATCTCTGTCTTTGGCAAGTCTGTGGAAGAGTGTTAGTGTTGTGTGTTCTAGGGATTAGCCTATACACTTGAGTGTCATTGAGTGATTTATACCTGCGTGAGGCTTAGCATCTTTTTAATCATGCATTCATACCTGATTCTCCTGCTCATGGCTTGTTTTTGATGAAATTGCCAACATGTTTGAAAAATGCATAATCGTGATGTGGAAACTTGTATCTTCTTGCTAGTTTACTGCTGCCAGTCACTGTTGCTAACCATGTCTGTAAAGTTGAGTTCGTAGCTTTTCTTTTTGCTATTTTGTTTGCCCGCTGTGTTGGAACTCTGTATCTGTTGCTTGGTTCTCTGTTGCATGAGGACATGCAATTGTTCAAGTGTGGGGAGGTTTGATAAACCATATTTTCATGCTATTTTTCCCTCATAAATTGAATGCTTGCATGCTCTTAAATAAGCTTAACTTGGTTTCTTATGCTATATTTGATTCACATTACCGGTTCAAGTATTAGTACCGTTTTGTGTATTAATTACTCTAGTTGATGCCACTGGTTTGTTTGATATGTTTTTGTTCGTGTTGTGGCTTTTCAGGAATAGGTAATTAGGAGACTCTTTGGAAATTGCATTTGGAAACCAAGGAAAGCTAGCTCACGGCCTCCAGCAGCGGACGAACCGCCCAGGCGGACATGCACACCACCCGAGCGGTCGAGCGCGTGCAACCTTCTCTTCTGGGACGCGCCCACTCTTACCAACCACCCAGCGGTGCTGAGGACCGCCCAGGCGGTCGTGTCCGAACCAAGCCTAGCCTTCAGCGGCCCAATATAGCAGCTCTGAGAATTTTATAAATAGACCTTGTGTAATTAGGTTTAGGGGTCTGGTCTAGCCTTTTACTTATATATTCACTTTTACACTGGTACTCTGGAGGATTTACTTTTCCAAGGCTTTCAGTTCTCCGTTCACCGTTCCGGTTCTGGGTGTTCTTTACTTTAAGCTTTTTACATAACAGTGCTCCGGGATTACATCCCTCTTTGTTTTCCAGCTTTAGAGTACTAGTTTAATTTCATTTTTTTTGCTTTCGATTACTTCCAGTTATTGTCTTTACATTAAACCTTGTTTCTTGGGAGAGTTCACCTTGAATCTCTCCCTCGTTTTCATTAATATAAAGTTATTCTTCAGCAATCTCTTTTATTTTCTTTCCAAGTTGATTTCAATTCAAGTCTTTAATCCTGTTTTTCCTTACATTCTTGTTTCTGTCAATTTATGCCAATTTACTTATTTTAATTTTCCTACCTGCTTCCAATTTAATTTCTTTGCAAACCAAATCAAAACCCCCCTTTTTACTTATTGCTAAGCTTGAATCAAAGATTGCCACACAGATTCCTTGAGAGACGACCTGAGTCAGTCTTACTACTTGCTACCAAGCTTGTATTGAGATTAATTCATCAACAAAACCTTTTTTCTAAATTGCACGGAGTACCGGGAACTAACGACGCTTCGGGTTCTGTCAATTTTTGGCACCGTTGCCGGGGAATCTAGGCAATTTCTGATTTAATCCTAGTATTGTTGTTTTTATTCTTTTATTACAAAATAATAATAATAATAATTTTTCTGTAGTTTTCTTTATCTTCTTCGATTTTTTCTTCACGCCGACCGCCCCAGCGGTCGACTCGCATAAAAGAGAAAATTCTTTTCTTTCTTGCTTTCTTATAATTCCTATGGATGACTCGTTCGCAACTCGATAGCTCTCTGTTCCCTTTCGACCCTGAGATCGAAAGAACCTTATGGGGTTTGAGATGGACAAGGTGGGTAGGCGAGGACGTAGGTAACTCTTTCCAAACTCGTTCCCGTAGCGCAAAAGTTTGTGGTCGTACCCGTGTGTTTGGTGATATTCATTCTGAGAGTGTTTTTGTGACACCCACCAAAACACCAACTGACCCTCTCACTGTTACGCCTATGGCTGCGAGGAGAAATCTCACTCTGAGGTAGCTTATTGCTCCTGATATAAACCAACAACAGCTCGGCATTACATACCCCAATGTCGATGCTGATTTTGAAATAAAAGGAACACTCTTCCATCGGCTTCCCAAATTCCATGGGTTGTCCGGTGAGGATCCACACCAGCATCTCAAAGAATTTCATTATGTGTGTGTCACTCTAGGGCCACATAGAGCTGGTATTGATGTTGTGAAACTCCGTGCCTTCACCTTCTCTCTAGAGGGCGCGACTAAAACATGGCTCATGAATTTGCCCAATGGGGCGGTGAACTCGTGGTCAGATCTTAAAAGAAGGTTCTTGGATATATATATCTTAAAACATGGCTCATGAATTAGCACAAAGAAAAGTCAAGTTACAAGGTCCACACCAATGCCTATATATATATTAAAGGACCGAGACACAATATTTATCGAAAAAACCAGCGCCCAAATTATGCCAAATGAAGTATTTAATTGTAACTTAGAATATTTTCTCAATTTGTAAATAGAAATTCTCAGAAACTTGAGACAGTTTCTTAAAATCTTCTAGAGTTGTAATTATTTATCCTTGAAAGTGCAAGTAGTCTTCTAGGAGTCAATCAAGAACTACACTTAGCTATGTTTAAGTACTTGATTGCTTAAGTTCCGATTCTTTCAAACTTAATCAAGTGTAAATTCCTTCATCGGAAAGTGTTCATACATGTGTAAGGGAGCCCAATTCAACGACCCAAATAGATTGCCCGAACAAAGTTAAGCGATAGCCCAAGACTAAGGCCCAGTCCAGAGCAAAGTTAGCCTGCTCTTCAGGGAGCTATCTTGGGCCAAGGTCCGGAGAGCATAGCGGATAACCCAATAGTACAGGTGGGCTAGCACTCGGATTCTAAAACGGGTCAAAGGACCCGACCCGAGATTAATGGAATTGAGGTCGGTTGTCGAACACCAATATGTGATGGTAGATACAACCCCCAGCGTGAGGCAAGCCATACAACTGATCCAAGATCAACAAGCTTGGCTGCAAACCCTGGAACAAGAAATGGTGAGGTGGATCCCTTTGGAAGACCAACTCCAATGGGAAGAATGTCGGAACCAGAGGATTGAAGTGAAGCCTCTGCGAGGAGCAGAATAAAGTGAAGGATCTAGCTCAACGTCTGTGAAGGCTTGAGCTAGGACAGAGGCATGAGCAGGAAAGGTTGAGAAGAAGAGAGCACTCTCGAGAAAGAAGGCATGAGCATAAGAAGGCTAGCAATAGAGGTCGGTCTTGGGAGAGGAGAGAAAGACAGTGTAACACCCATTACTGACGAGTGTCCGTGCGAAGGGCTCTATCCCTACGAACATGCTAGTAAAACATAACGTAAAGACTAAAGATAACAACATCATAGTCGTAACATAAATAATCTGTATAATAACCGTATAATATTGAATGAATACTGTAATTCATCTGAAACATGAATATTGGTGTATAAGTTGAATCATAACATAACTCTAATAAAGAAATTCTGCCTCTAAAGTCTGGAGCAAAACCAAAACATAGATCTGTTTGTAAAATTATAAACTAAACATAAACTGCTAGACTCCATGAAAGAAGCGGAGCTCACCAAAAGAGACTGCACCCGACCTTTACTGGATCAACGGTCCCTCGTCCGCCTCCTGGTCGTACTCTAAAACAAAATTGCAGTGGAATGAGTCGCAAGCTCAGTGATGGGGTATCATGCATGTCATGCAGCACATAAAAACATGTTATCAATGACATATATGTTGTCTTGTCTACATAGTTGCGCTTCTCTAACGACGGACACGTACCGTCGAAGGTATCCACACTCGAGCTCCCATGCTAAACTGTATCTGATACCGATTTACGGAACACGAGCCACCCTGCTATGTCTGTGATCTGGACCTCTGCAACCACTTGGGTGAGCCCAGTAATAAACTGAATAATATGATCACTCACGAGCCATCCAACTGATCATAATCTCATCTATAACATACTGGGTTTGGGGTGGGACTCGAGGCGTTGCGTGTAACACCCTACTAGATAGCCCTTAGCGCTTAAGTCATTTTAGGTCATTTCATAAGGGTTACCTCCTGTTATCATGTTTTATCTTTATATTTAAAATATATATACGCGGAAAATACGTGGGAGAAATTTTCATAAATCATTTGCGGAATAGAAAATAAGGGCCTGTCGAAATATTACAACGTATATAGGTGCGGAAGCAAATAATCCTGAATAAATCTCAATATAAATAAATAACCAATCATAGTCTCCCAGAACATACATCCGGAAATAATAATAATATGTGTAATCTCATGAGCCCAAAACTGAGACTCACAAGACTCCACTAATACAATCCATCAACATAAGTACTTGTCGGCTAACATAGGTCCGGACTTAGGAAAAGTAAATGGGAATAAACAATAAATCAGAGTCATATAATCCATAAATGAAATAACTCAAAAGACATGATCTATAATATGTAAAGCGTGAGCTAAACTAAGGCTGCGCGGGCTCCAAGCTCGCTCCGTCATCCTGCTGGTACTCGTCATCTAAAATGTTGGAATAGTGTGGGTGAGTACTTGAAAGTAATTCAGTAGGGGAGTCGCTCCGAGTTTATTAATTAAATAAGTGAGCATGAATCAGTTCATTTCAGTTATTAGTTTCAAAACAATCTCGTCCCGGAACGACTACCTAAGTGCATCTTGTTCCTTTTAAACTAAAGACATGCATAAATAACATAAATAATAACTCTTGTGTATGTAAGCTCTAGAACCCTTCTGAGAGAAATTGAAGTATTTCTCTTAGAGATTTAAAAAGTTTAATTGATAACAAAGTAAGTCATAAGTATAAAAATTTTACTTAAGGGATTGCTAATATGTGTGCTAAGTGTCTCAGAAAGCTTAAAATTTTGCAATTCCATGAGTAAGATCAAGGCAAACAACGAGTAACCTTATGTATTAAAAGATGAAATCATAGCGTGAAAGACATCAGAAAGGATGCTCAAGAAACGCAAAAGGTGAAAGTGCAGTTCTGAGAGAAGAACACTGTCGCCTCAGAAATGTCTCAGAAGACCTCGCGACTGGTGTTTCTCAGAAGGGTCTTCCCTCAGAAGGTTCGCCTCAGAAGTCCGTACAACACTCATAAAGTTGGACTCAGAAGCAACCAAGCATAAAGACTCAATGGATTCTGCATTCAATCTCAGAAAGCCAGTTACAACAAGCCAAGGAAGTGGGAACACGCGCACTATACAAGTCTGAAAAGTTCCTCATTTCGCGCTGACTGTAGCAGGGATCCGTTTTGAGAAAGACACAACCACATCAGCAAAGTGAAAACTTGTATTTTTGTGGCTCTTTAATGCCTATATATATGAGTTCAATTGCAGAGCTTAGTGACGAAATTCTTTCGCTAAAAACTCTTGATTAAACGTGCAAAAACGCTGCTGAATTTAGAATCATTTGCGAAAACTTAGAACTTTCTCAGAAAGACAATTTTCTCTAAACTGTTCTTCTAGCTTTACAAAAAAATCTTCTAGTTCTGTATTGGTGTAAATTCTTACAATTGTAAGTTAAATCTAGAAGTCTACTAAGGATCAAATTAAGTTTGTAACTTAATCTTAGTAGTTGATTTCGAAGCAAAAACAATTTTCTAAAAACGCTAAGTCCTTCGTTGTTTGAAGGCAGTTTTAAGTCCTCGATTGTTTGAGGCAAAGTTCAAGTCCTTAAGTGTTTAAGGCAATTAAAGTCCTCGGTTGTGAGGCAAGTTAAAGTCCTTAATTATGTTAAGGCAAGGAAATTCCGCTAGTGTTGGAGGCAAGGAAAATCCACTTCGGGCTGTGAAGTGGTGAAAGTCCTTTACGTGGTAAAGGCAGGGTTGTCTGAGAAGGCACGATAAGAAGAATATCTAAAGGAACTCTCAACTGAAGGTTGAGGACTGGAGTAAGTTGGTTAGAACCGAACCAGTATAAAAATTTCTCTGTGTTAAGCTTCTCTCTCTTAAACTCTTACATTCGTTTACTTTCAAGAGAAATTAACAAACACGTTTTAACTTACTACCAAATCACTAAAATTCTTTAAGTTAAATTCAGAAAGGGTTTAAGAAACATCAAACTTAAAAACGTTCTTAAACTTCTCAGAAAGAACCTTTCTCAGAAAGTTAAAGTTCTCAGAACATTAACCTTCTCAGAAAGATTGTTCCGCTGCTAACTCTCAAACCTTCTTTCTGAGTAAAACAACTTTCTAAGAAAAGTTTTTAAGAAGTAATTTTTTGAAACAAGCACGATTCAGCCCCCCTTCTCGTGCACTAATACACCTTCAATTGGCATCAGAGCTCGATCCTTAAGGGGTTGAGCACTTAACAGTGTCAAGGCAAAAGATCCAAGAAGGGATTATGGACTCATCAGCTGCGTTCATATCTGATGGGGCTTCAATCAACAGACCTCCAATGTTCCTTGGAGATAGCTTCGACTATTGGCGTGATAGGATGACGTTGTTCATCAAACACACTAGTCTTGATCTATGGGATAAGATTGAGAACGGCGATTATCAACCTTTGTAAACAATAACAGAACAAGCTGTTGTTGCAGCAGATGCTGAACCTGGAGCAGCACCTCCAGCGCCCAGAACTTACACCAGACGAGTTCCCAAGGATGAATGGACTCAGTTAATGAAGGAGAAAATTCAGCTGAATTTCAAGGCCAAGTACATTCTCCTATGTGCATTACCCAAGGTAGAATACGACAAGATAGTGTCGTGTGATACAACACAGGAGATATGGGAAAGATAGTGTCGTGTGATACAACACAGGAGATATGGGAAAGGCTTCAAATGTTGCATGAAGGTAATGATGAAGTCAAGGAAACGAAGATATCCATGCTCGTACACAAGTACGAATCCTTCAGCATGCAACAAGATGAAACCATTGACAGCATGTCAATTCGATTTCTCCACATCATCAACCAGCTCAAAGTCTTGGGAAAGACTTACTCAAATGCTGAGATGGTGAGAAAAATTCTCAAAAGCTTCTCCTCAAGATGGCGTCCGAAGGTCACTGCAATCCAAGAAGCCAAAGATCTAAACCAGCTTAGTTTGGATGTATTATTCGGCTCTCTCAGAACACATGAGATTGAGCTGGAAGGATTGCTTGGAGGACCATCTTCTTCATCTAAGCCTCAGAAGGGTCTGGTTCTTAAAAGTCAAGTAAGAAGACCTTCCAAGGCTCTCAAGGCCGAAGAAGTTTCTGAATCAGAAGATGAACAAGATTCAGAAACAGAGGATGATGACATCTCTCTTCTGGTCAGAAAGATGAAGAAAGCTTGGAAGAGAATACCAAAAAAAGGCAAGGAGATCACTCCTAAGAAAGGAAAGCTAAAGCCTTCTAAAGCCACATGCTATGGCTGTGGAGAAAAGGGTCACTTTAGAACGGAGTGCCCTTAGAACAAAGGGAAAAAGAAGTTCATTCCCAAAATGAAGAAGAAGGCAATGGCTGATACTTGGAGTGACTCAGAAGAGGAAGGTTCAGAGCCAGCAAGCGAAGAGGAAGCTAACGTCTGCTTCATGGCTGGTACTGACTATGTTCTGGAAACAGAATCTGAGTCAGAAGAGGTACCTAACTCCCCTCCTCTCTCATATTCATACGATGAGATCTCAGAACTCTATGAAGAGCTTCTGAGAGACTCAAATGAATTAGCTAACAGTTTAAGCAATCTTAAAAAATCTTTCAAGCAATTAGAAGCTGAAAATGCTAGACTAGTTCAAGAAGTTGAGAACCTAAAACTTGAAAGAGATAATTTTAAAAATAGATATCTTGAAATTCATAATCTATATCAAGCTTTAGAAACAATGTCTTCTGTAACTGTCAAAAAGGCCGAATTGGCCTTGATAGAACTGCAAAAGACTAATGAGCTTCTCACTTCTGATTTAGTTAAGATGGTAAATGGTGGGAAAATGATGACCCATTTACTTGGAGGTCAAAGACCTTATAAAGATAAAAGCGGACTTGGATATGAAGAAGTTTTCGAACCCCATGACCGTGATCCATCTTTAACTAAATCATATCGCATGTGCATCACATGTTTCAAAGAGGGACATGGATATGAGACTTGCCCTATGCTTAGTAAAGGAAAAACTTCTCTGCCCGAAAAGGCTAAGAAGAATAAAAAATCTCAGAAGACCAATCCTTCTCAGAAAGGTGAGTCTTCTCAGAAAGCAAAAGCTTCTGAAAAGGGCAAAGAGAAGGTTTCTGAGTCTCAAACCACAACCCTTCTAAGAAAAGAAGACAAAAGGCAAAGAAAGCTAACAAGCAAGGACCCAACAAAGCATGGGTACCTAAACCAATGAACTTTGTGTCTGCAGGTGCATCAACAAGCACTGCTCCACCACCAAGATGAGCAGTGGTACCTGGACAGTGGTTGCTCGAGGCACATAACTGGAAGCAAGCACTGGTTCAGAAACCTCAAGCCTAAGAAAGGACGAACGGTGCGATTCGGTGATGGTGCCAAAGGGAAAGTCACTGCTATAGGAGATGTTGGTAAGGATTCTTCTCACCAAATCTCTGATGTACTTTTAGTTGATGACTTAACACACAATCTATTAAGCAGTAGTCAATTTTGTGACAAAGGCTTAAAGGTTGAGTTTTATGCCAAATACTGCCATGTGATTAATCTCACTAACGGCAAGATCATTTTGGAAGGAAAACAAGTTGGTAACATCTACGTTATCCATCTAGATGATCTAAAGGATCAAAATGTGGAGTGTCTTGTCTCTGTCCAAGAAGACAAATGGCTTTGGCATAAGAAACTTGGTCACACCCATATGAAGCTTATTTCTGAGCTCTCTCATAAAGGACTTGTAAAGGGTCTTCCTAACATTAAGTATCAGAAGGATGCAACTTGCGACTTCTGTGAAAAGGGAAAACAAACCAAAGCCTCTTTTCCTAGCAAAAGTGGAATTTCTACTCAGAAACCACTTGAGCTTCTTCACATGGATCTCTTTGGACCAACTAGAACGACTTCCCTTTCTGGAAAACGCTATGGTCTTGTCATAGTGGATGATTATTCTAGATTCACTTGGGTATTCTTTCTAGCTTCTAAGGAAGAAACGTTTGAAAAATTTAAAGCTTTTGCGAAAAGAGTTTCTACTGAGAAAGACTCTCACATTCACACCATACGATCTGATCATGGAGGTGAATTTGAGAATCACGCTTTTGAAAAGTTTTGTGAAAATCTGGGCATTGTTCATGAATTCTCTTCTCCTAGAACTCCTCAACAAAATGGAGTGGCTGAGAGAAAGAACCGAAGCCATCAAGAGATGGCAAGAACAATGCTCTTAGAAAGTGGACCTTCAAAAGGATTTTGGGCTGAGGTTGTGAACACCTCATGCTACATTCAGAATCGAGTCTTTCTGAGACCAATTCTGAAGAAAACACCTTACGAGCTTTGGAAGAACAAAATACCCAACATATCCTACTTCCATATCTTTGGTTCTTCATGCTTCATACTCAACACAAAGGACAAACTAGCTAAGTTTGATCCTAAATCCGATGATGGAATTATCCTAGGATATTCCTCTGTCTCTAAAGCCTATAGAGTTTACAACAAGAAAAGCAAATGTGTTGAAGAGACAATTCATATTAAGTTCAAAGAACTTAGTAAGGATTTGCCTCAGAAGGTTGCTGACTTAGAAGATGAATTTGAGAAACTCAACATCTCTTCTGAGAACGCCAAAAAGAAAATTCTTATAGATGATGAGAGTGATTTCCAACCTATGGAGAAATCATCTCCATCTAAAGAGAAATCCAAAAACATCATTGAAGCTCCAGAACCTGATGAATCTAACTCTCCAACAACAATGGAATTTAGATTCTCAGAAGATCAAGCTTCTGATGACTCAGAACGAGAACCTTCTGTGTCACCTTCTCAGAACCTTATGCCTAAAGGACATAGAGGCTCAAGAGACTTGAAAAATGTCTCTCAAAATGAAGTCTTGGGTGATCCCGAGCGTGGTGTGAGAACCAGAAGGAACTACACGAATCTTACTATGGTTTCTGAACTTGAACCAGAATCCATAGAAGAAGCGTTAGATGATCCTAGCTGGATAAATGCCATGCAGGAAGAACTAGAGCAATTCGAGAGAAATCAAGTTTGGAAACTAACTCAGAAACCCAAAGGCAAGAGTGTCATTGGGACTAAATGGGTGTTTCGAAACAAACTTGATGAAAATGGTCAAGTCGTGAGAAATAAGGCTAGATTGGTTGCTCAAGGGTACAACCAACAAGAAGGGATAGATTATGATGAAACCTTTGCTCCATTCGCAAGATTGGAAGCTATTAGGATGTTGCTAGCTTTTGCTGCACACAAAGGCTTCAAACTCTATCAGATGGATGTAAAATCTGCCTTCTTGAATGGATACCTTTCTGAGGAAGTTTATGTAAAACAACCTCCTGGTTTTGTGAATGATACATTCCCAAAACATGTATTTAAGCTTACAAAGGCTCTTTATGGTCTAAAACAAGCTCCCATAGCTTGGTATGACAGATTGAGTTCCTTTTTACTTAAAAACGGATTCTGAAGAGGGAACGTTGACACTACACTGTTTACCCTCTCAGAAGACTCTGGCTTCTTGATTGTCCAAATTTATGTTGATGACATAATTTTTGGTGCTACCAATGAACGCCTATGCAAAGAATTCTACAACCTTATGCAAGGTGAATTCGAGATGAGCATGATGGGAGAACTTAAGTTCTTCCTAGGATTGCAAACCAAGCAAGAGTCAAAAGGGACGTTCATTCATCAAGAGAAATATACCAAAGAGCTTCTGAGGAAGTTTTTGATGGATAAAGCCAAGCCGATGAGCACTCCCATGCATCCTTCTCAAGTAATTGACTTGGATGAAGATGGTGAGAAAGTCTCAGAAAGCAATTATCGTGGCATGATTGGCTCTCTTCTCTATCTCACAGCTTCTAGATCAGATATTCAACTAAGTGTTGGAATTTGTGCTTGATTACATGGTCATGCAAGAAGCAGAACACAATCGCTCTATCAACAGCAGAAGCTGAATATGTGTCAGCAGCAAATTGCTGTACTCAGATGCTAGACTGTAAAACACACTATAATGTCTCGTGCGGATCGATCGTGGATGTACGATAGGCTTCATCACAATCGAGGCGGAATTAAACCATCGTTCATTAGAGGTCTCGATGTGTTTATGGATGTTGCATGTAGAACTGAAGAGTACATTGCAGAGGGTAAGATAAGGTGTCCGTGTGCCAAGTGTAGGTGTCGGAAACTTTCAGAGGTTGATAATGTAAAGGTTCACCTTATGCAGCATGGTTTTAAAGCAGACTATTATGTGTGGACCCAACATGGGGAGGAAATTACGGTAGAGGAACATGGTGGATCGGGAGTAGGTGAAAGTAGTAATCCTGTTGCATGGCAAGAAAATTTGAATTGTTACGAGCAGATGATTTTTGACGGATACTTCCCGGAGACAAGAGGAATTCCCGAACCAGTTGAGGAAGTCCCTAATGAAGATGCACAAAACTTTTGTAGACTACTGGATGGTGCACATCAACCTTTATGGGAAGGTTGTGTTCATTCAGAACTATCCTTAGCGGTTCGAATGCTTAGTATTAAGTCTGAGGGTAACCATAGTCAGAGTTCATTTGACCAGTGGGCAGATTTGATACGTGAGCTTAGTGTTCAACCAGATTGTATCCCAAAAGACTTTTATCAAGCTAAGAAGTTGGTTAGTAAATTAGGATTGTGCGAGGTGAAGATTGATTGTTGCGTCAATGGGTGTATGTTGTACTACAAAGATGATTCAGAGCTTACACAATGCAAGTTTTGTGAAGAACCTAGGTATAAACCCAAACGTCGTGGCAGTCATATGTCTAAGGAGGTTCCTCAAAAAAGAATGCATTATTTGCCTCTTATACCTAGGCTAAAGCGATTGTATGCCTCCATGAGTTCTGCTCCGCACATGAGATGGCATTTTGATAATCAAAAGTTTGACGGTGTGATGACTCATCCGTCGCATGGGGAAGCATGGCGACATTTTGATGAAACGCATCCTGAATTTGCCGCGGAGCCTCGAAATGTGCGTTTAGGTTTGTGTTCTGACGGATTTACTCCCAATAGACAGTTTGGTAAGCCTTACTCTTGTTGGCCGGTTGTGATAACACCGTATAACCTACCTCCTGAAATGTGTATGAAAGACCCATACTTGTTCTTAACATGTATAATCCCCGGTCCAAATAACCCAAAAGCAAAAATTGATGTGTACCTTCAACCGTTGATTGATGAGTTGATTGAGTTATGGAATGAGGGTGTTATGGTGTACGATATTTCCTCCAAGCAAAACTTTCAGATGAGAGCAGCATTAATGTGGACTATCAACGACTTCCCCGCATATGGGATGTTGTCTGGGTGGATGACACAAGGAAAATTAGCGTGCCCGGTTTGCATGGCTGACACCAAGGCATTTACCTTGAAGTATGGCGGAAAGAACTCGTGGTTTGATTGTCACCGGAGATTTTTACCAGATGATCATCCATATCGGCGTAACAGGTACGGTTTTAAAAAGAACACAATTGAAAGAGATCCACCACCGGTAAGAATTACTGGTGAAGATTTATGGGAGGAGGTAAAATATATACCCAAGATCACAGAAGTTGGGCAGCAAGTGAAACCACAGGGGTATGGGAGAGATCATAACTGGACTAAACAAAGCATATTTTGGGAGCTTCCATATTGGAAGGATCTATTGGTCCGTCATTGTCTAGATGTGATGCACATAGAAAAGAACGTATGCGACAACATAATGCACACAGTAATGGATACTGATCGGACCAAAGACAATATAAAGGCAAGATTGGATGTGGCTGAGTACTGCAGACGACCTGAGTTAAATTTGCAGGATCTAAGGGATGGACGTGTTTGTAAGCCGAAGGCGTCGTATTCATTAACCAAGACTCAGAGAGAATCAGTTTGTAAATGGGTGACGGAGCTCAAAATGCCTGAGAGTTATGCCACTAACTTGGGGAGATGTGTCAACCTTGATCAAAGTAAGTTTGTCGGCCTTAAGAGTCACGATTGCCATGTCCTCCTGGAGAGCTTGCTTCCTATAATGTTTAGGGAGCTGCCCGACCATGTTTGGAAGTCATTGATGGAGTTGAGTGAATATTTCAGAGACTTATGTGCGACAACACTCAAGGTAGATGATCTTATCACCATGGAGGCGAATATCCCCATGATCCTGTGCAAATTAGAGAGGATTTTTCCGCCTGGGTTCTTTAACTCGATGGAACATCTTCCAATTCACTTGGCATATGAAGCGAGGGTTTGTGGGCCGGTGCAATATAGGTGGATGTACCCATTTGAAAGAGAAATGGGAGTCTATAAGCGGACTGTCAACAACAGAGCTCAGGTGGATGGTTCAATTTGTCAGGCATACTTGGCAAAAGAGACATCAAATTTCTGCTCATATTACTTCCAGGATAATGTCCTGTTTCGCAGAACAAGGGTTCCCCGCAACGATGACGGAGGAGAGAGTGAAATGTACCCACCTCTGTCAGTATTCAATCAACCAGGCCGAGCAACTGGTCAATCTGTGGATCGATGGTTGACGGTTGAGGAGTGGACTTCTGCACACCTCCACGTGTTGCTAAATTGTGACGCGGTCACACCGTATCGAAGGTAAAATATCAATCTTTACAACCTAATTCTAAAACAATGTAAATAAAAGTTCATCTAATCTAGTGTTATTAATAAATGACAGGTACTATGAACAAATTCATGGGGAGGATTCTCTTCAACAATTTCCGGCATGGTTCAAGGGCTATGTAGGTTACCGTAATAAAACATTTAATTGGTATTGAAATTTTTTTCATCACCTTGTGTAACAAATCATTTGTTTTTGTGAACAATACACGTAGGTACAAGATCCCTCACATAGGGTAACTGACCAATTTTTGCAAGATATAGCTTGGGGACCAAAAAATAAAGTGCACAGTTGGTCAATATACCATGTGAATGGATTCAAATTCCACACTGTAGATTGGGGAAGGGAGAGGAACTCATATAATTGTGGGGTTTGTGTCAAAGGAGATGCTGGAGAAGGGGAACGACATTGGTATGGTACAATTAAAGAGATCTTAGAGTTTGAATATGTTGGGTTACCAATTAAAAGAATTATGTTATTCTATTGTGATTGGTATGACCCACAACGCCCAACTGGAACTCGATCTCACACTCAGTACAAAATAACTGAGATTAATAGTACACGACGAGAGCAGCGATTTGATCCATTTATCATTGCTCAAAATGCTCGTCAAGTGTATTACTTATCTTACCCTGGAAAGTGTAAGTCGAAATGGAGGGTCGTAAGAAGGACAAAACCAAGAGGGCGAGTTGAATATGATAACGAATCCGTTCTCGACGACCAAGCTTATCAAGTGGATGACTAGTTCCCACAAAGGTTGATTACTGACACTACCATGTCTCCCAACCTTTTATCCGATATAGGTGAAGTTGATATTGTTGAGAGTCCATCACATACAGTACGAAGCGAACACCATAATAGTGAGAGTGAGGATGAAAGTGAAGAAACGGAAGGATCCGAGGATGAAGATGAAAGTGAAGAAGATAACGACCGATGAAGTCTTCAAGTATATATATATATATATATATATATATTTAATCATATACTAATTGTTTAGGAGAAAACAAGAAATGTTTACAATTAACAAGTTTACAAAATATTTTTTTAGAGATACATATGGCACCACGTGGACGAGGTCGTTCCAAGAAGGACGACCCGCCGAGGATTCGAGGTTCCACGTCCTCAGACGCAGCACAGACTACTCCCACCGATCCTCCAGAGACTGCCGTCACCCCACCCGCGTCAGTACCTGGCCCACAGTCAGGGGCTATTGGAGGTGCTCCAGAGCCCCATGTAGTCACTATTGATAGGAGCCACCCCGTTACTGGGGATGAGAGTCAGCCCACGGATACATCTGATCGGTACCCCGATGGGATGGCAAGAATGGGTAAGTTTTAAAAATTAATTTCACTATCATGGATAAACAATATTTTTACTAATTTGTAATTTAAAAAATAATGGTTTATATTTTGTAGTTGGATCCCGTTTAAGGATGGAGCTCACAAGATTACGGAGATCATACAGAGCCATTTTGATGCTCCGTATCTCAAGTTCTCCAAGATCCCTGTGCCCACGAGAGACATGTGGTATAGGGAGTGGAAGGTAAACTTTAATTTATTCACTTTTTAATAACCCAACTTAGCTTATTATGATCTTTTCTGTACATTCTATTGGACACTAACTTTTTTTCCTGTAAACGTTGCAGAAAGATTTTCTGATATTCCCTGAGGAGGAGCCAGCCATCAGACGGGCTTGGAACTTCAGGGCCGGGAAGAGGTTCCGGGAGATGCTCAGGGATATACGGGACGGGACTTCACGCTTTCAGTGGATCCCTGAGCGTCACCTCCAGGTGCTGCAGGAGCACTGGGCCACCGATGCCTTCAAGGCTGAGCAGGCTCGCAACAAGCTGAACCGGGCCTCACTTAAGGGTGGTTCCCTCCACACCGGCGGCTCTACCACTGTTGAGGGCACACGAGCACGATTGGTATGTACATAATGTTTAATATTAATTAACTATGTTATTAAACCTATTGTTTTAGCACAAAATACTAACATAAACTCACTTGAACACAGGCCCGAGAGTTGAGGCGCACCCCCACTCACAGTGAGGCCTTCGAGCAGACCCACATGAAGAAGACTGAGAGGGGGAAGGAATGGGTGGATGAGCGCTCCAGGAACACCTATGTGAGTATACATATAAAATTTTTCTCTGTATAATTTTGTGAGTAAACAATTAATCTTTATTTACAATAGCACTTACATTTTTTAAAAATGTTTTGATACGTTGCAGGCAGAGTTCAGGCAGAAGTTTGATGAGGCAACACAGGCCTATCAGACTCAGCTTGATGCAGGAGAGACAGCCGAACCTCCTAGTGAGGATAATATTTGGCTGGAGACTATTGGTGGGCCATATAAGGGCCGTGTTTATGGTACCGGCATTGCTGGGTTCGCCGACACTCCATCTCCTGCATCGGCCTCTGCATGTGGTTCTGGTGTTGGAGATTACGCTCTTAGGGACCGTGTGCATGCCATGAATGCAGAGCTCCAGCAGCATGCGCAGACCATCCAGGAGCTACAGCAGAGGCTGCAGAGCCAGGAGTCGGACAAGAAGGAGATGAAGAAGAATATGAAGATGTTATTCAAGATGTTTGCGTCTTCTAGCTCTTCCGGAGCCAAGCTGCCATCGGGTCTGATCGGTGATGATGATGATGATGATGATGATGATGATGATACCAGTGGTGATGAAGGCCACCCGAACTATGAGTAGTCCGTTTCTTTATACTATTTTATTCTTATGTTTCTCTGCTACATTCTCATACATTTAATTTCTTTGTTATTGTTATACTATTTTATAATTTAATTTTTCATAATATTTGTTTAAATAATATATATAAATATATCGATAAAACAATTCGATTATTTCGTACTAATGATAGCAGATATTATTATTCAATTTTATATGTTAATTTTGTACAGAACAAATTCCAAAAAAAAAATAAAAAATTTCTTATTATTTTCCGTCGGAAATCCGTCTGAAATTAATGAAATTATCGTGTTGCTTCTTAACCAAAACCCATCGGAAATCCCTCGTAAAATTCAAACCCAAACCGCCGGAAAACGACCGGAAATATCCGACGGCAATTTCTAACCCTACCCGTCGCGAACCGATCGGAAACTTCCAACAACATCCCTAACCCTAACCGTCGGAAGTCCATCTAAAACTTCCGACGAGCTTTCTAACCCTAACCGTCGGAACTCTATCGGAATCCTCCGACGGTTTTTTCGAAATAAACCGTCGAAACTTCCTCGAAGATATTCCGACGGTTTTTCTTCATTTTGCCGTCGGAGGTTTTTTCCGACGAGCCGGATTCCGAGGGGTCATTTTTTGAAAAAAATCGTCGGGAACCCATCGAAATTTATTTTTTCCGTCGGAAGCCCATCAGAAATCCCCTCGGAATTTTCCGTGTTTCTAGTAGTGTCAGCAGCCTACATTTTATATTTGCAACCTAGTCCTTTTTAATTACTAGGATTTTCTATTTTTAGGCATGGTATAAATACCTCATGTAAGAGGTCTGAGACACGGAATTTAACCTAATTTAGTCACTTTGACATTTCCTTTCATTTTTAGAGAGAGAAACTCTCCATTCTCACTAGAATTTCTTCATATTTTACTGCAAATTCTGGTTTGTATTCAAAACTTTTGCTGAATCTTCTTTTGTTTAATGAATGTCATTATATTTCTTCTTCTAATGTTTGAGTAATTTCTTTTATCCTGGAATTTTGGTTCTTCCTCTAGTTGGGTTATTTATGAGACTTTGGCCATTTATGAATATGATCCTAGCTTGTGTGTTTGCTCATACTCTATGGTTTATTTTCATTATCTATATGCATGTGGATTAATATGTGTGTGGATATGTCTTTGTCAAAAATATATCTGTGATTTTCTTGTTTGGGATATGTATGTCATTAGTGACTCTCAATCAAACAATAAATTGATTGGTTTAGTGCTTGATTGAGTAATGATGTATGGGTTCAATTCTGGATTAGGAATTTTGGCTTGATCACTGTATAGAATCCACTTAGGAATTTAATTAATTTGTATTAGAAATAATTAAACCTAATTGGTTCTATGTATTAATTAATGCACACTAAGTGTTTGTTGATTTGTAAGCGGTTTGGTCAATGATTAGATAATTTAGCTAGGTGCAAGTTCCTTAATGCCAAGACTTTTAATCATCAAAAGTTTTGTTTGTTTAATTGTCCTTTCTATTGCAATCTCAAATCCCCTGTTTTTTTAAATTGTTAGCGCCCATAGTGATCAATTGTATTGACTTCCTTGCGAAACGGCCCGAGTTGGCTTCCACTAGCTAACAAGCTTGTGATTATAGTTAAAAGAATAGTTAAAAGAAGTAACGACGATTTTAGCCACATAAGGACCCCAACGGGACTAAAATACGACGGGACCACCGACCTCGAGGAGAATTTGGAAGCTTTTAAGTCCATAATGGACTAAGATGGAGCTGTGGACGAGGAGAGATGTCGGACTTTCCCGATCACCTTGTTAAAGATATAACATCCCAACTTGTTAGTTACACCATGGTTGTAACTAACTCATTACAATGCTACTTACCAAAACACACACTTTTTTTTGTATAACATAATAACGTGTAAATAGGAATTGAAATGATAGCATGGAAACCAACAAGCTATGACATCAAGGTATGCACGAGTTATAACATACAACATAATCCAGAAGAAGCGGAAACCAAATGATAATATAAAGGAATAACAATATATTTGAAATGTAACCCCAAGTAATGCCTAAGTCATCTTAGGAAAATTATTAAGGGTCACATCCTGATTTCATAGCTTATATTTTTTCTTTCAAAATATAATACGCAAAAAATAGTCGGGAGTAAAATTTTCAAAAACATTATGATATGAAAATAAGGGCTTTCGCATACAATACTCACTAACATAAAATAACTCAATCATATATTATAAAAAAGACGTTAACAATGCATAGAAATCACAAAACAAACTCCCATAAAGAACAAAACATGAATAGGTATTAGATGTTATCCCATAAGCCCAAAACCAAGACTCATGAGACTCCACGATAAATACAAGTATATAGATAGTTGTCGGCTAACAAAGGTCCGGACTTAGAAATGTAAAATAAACAAATGTGTAACATTCAATGAAAATATAACATGTTTGGAAAATAAAGAAAACTGATAAATGTAATAGCTAAGTCTGCTTGTACTCCTCGCTAGCTCCAACATCCTGCTTGGTCTGATCTTCTAAAGGGAGGAAAAACATAGGGTGAGTACTAGGAAGTAACTCAACATTAGGGTTCATAAAAAAGTTATGTTTTACCGAATGATTTTCAAAGAAAACGAGTTTCTACCGATTGAAAGTTGTTTAGAAAGTTTTTCATGGATGGTTTCACGTATGTTTGTGTTTTCAATCAATTAAAAGGTTCTAGATCAAGTTTTAGTCATTTTGAAACCCTAGAATTTAATTTCTCGCGTTCGTAATCGATTACAAGCTGAGAATTTTCACTGGTGAGAAAAAAAAACATTCTGTTAATCGATTGCAGAGGACCTGCAATCAATTACAGCACTGTAAATTCTACGAAAATTACAGCACTGTTTTACAACACCTGTAATCGATTACAGAGGACCTTTATATGCTCTAACGAGTTCTATAACATATGTATTGTATGTATGATTTACCTGTCCATTGGACGGGTATTTATTTATTATTTATTTATTGTATAATAAATATGTTATTTGCAATTTAAATTGTTTAACAAAAAAAATAAAGGTAAATTAAGATTAAGTTAACCTCACTCAAATAAATAATCAGATAGACACATTTTATATAGAAAAAAGTTAACCAAGTACCAATACATAATCAACACTAATTAGTCATGAGTAATGCTGACCATTAGGCATATACTCGTGTCACGACCCAATCCGGATACGTGACCGGCACATGGGACACCGAGTCCCATGTCAGCCTTAACCTGCTATTATATCGACATATTCAAAATACTCAATATCAACAACACTCGTTTCATGCATATACATACATATATATAAACACCATGGAGATTATACCATTCAATCCTTGGTTTCACCATACACAGATTTCATCTCATAACAATACATCACAAATATAAATAGTCTTACATAGACCACAACACATACACTAGCTATAATAATACTTAGGAACCCTGTCTGTAACATTATGGAGCACAAGACCTACTCTCTCTACTACTACTATTGCCTCTAAACCAGGAGGCTCACTATAGCTAAGAGCTCGGAGGTACGGACAAGTCCATCCCTTCATCTGCACCTGAGTCTGAAATTGTTTTGTATGAATGGGTGAGTCATACGCTCAGTGAATAAACAGGTTATAAGCAGTGTATAAAGCATATAACAGTGCAATGCAGTCACAACATAAATCAATAACATATATGTATCGATTCCATCGTTCTTATACAATCTCTTTATCTTGGTAGCTTTTAACCTATGAACACCTGGAGCTCGGCTCCGACTCATATTCATAGGAAGTATGGATGTCCCGCGAGCTATGCCCCTCATCAGACACCATACTGAGAAACCCCGCGAGCTATGCCCCTCATCAGGTTTCCAATTTACGACCCCACGAGCTATGCCCCTCCTCAGGTCGTTTTACATCTCTTAATTCCTTCAATTTTTATCTTATTTAGCGCTGTTAGTGGCACATATCATTCATAATCACAACATAAGTAATTCATCATCATCTTCACAACATTTACATAGCACTCATGCATCATCGTTTCATCATCACATCATCAGCATCATATCATAAATAGAACGACATCATAAACATCCAAGTAATAAGTTTGGGGTAATGGTGAACAAATGGATTTGAGTAACTAACTTTAAAATATGAGAATTTTGAGTCAAAGTCTTAAAAATAGAGTTTTTTGTACTGCTGTAATCGATTACAAGTCTCTGTAATCGATTACAGCTTCAAATTTCGTTCTGAAGAAAATTTTTACGAAAATGGGCAGTCTGTAATCGATTGCAAACCCGTGGTAATCTATTACAAACCTGTGGTAATCGATTACAGTAATCGATTACAGAGTCTTGGTAATCAATTACAGTAATCGATTACCAAATCGCTGTAATCGATTACAGCCTGGGTCAGAGACGAAATTCTGCAGAAAACTTCGCGAAAATCATCTCCAAATCCACATTTTCACCACAACCCATCCAAATCAAACACAACCAACATGCAATATCAATCATGTATCAACCAATCTCAGTCCCTATCAACTATCATAACAATAAATTCACAGATTCAATCAAAATCAGACATAAACCACAAATAACCCATTACTCACAAATTACTCCAATGAGCTCCAAGACACCACCCGGAGCTAGGATGAGCTACCCGGAGCTTCCCTAGTTCCATGAGACCCTAGAGAACACATCAATCAACTTAGATCCACATCAAAACCAAAAATCTCAATATTCCCAATTCAAAACCCTAAACCCTCAAATCCAAAATAGAGAGGAATGAGAGACCAATAGAGAGAAAGAAATACTCTATACTTACCCACAAGCTAAGAGATGAACATGGATCCAATGATCTTGAAGATTGATGAATGATGATCAAGAGGGAGAAGAAGAAGATGAGAAGAGGAAGAAAAGAAGAAGAAGAAGAAGTGAAGGGAATGAGGGGGAGTGAGGTGCACGGGAAGGAAAAAGGAAAAGAGGGAAGGAAAGAAAAAGAAGGGGAGGTGGGGCCCACTAGTTGCTCTATCTCCCTAGGGTGTACCGCGATCTTTTACTCATGACAACTCAGACTACCCAGGGTATTACAACTCGGCATTCATAAGCTACTAAAAATGAGTTAGAGAGTCTGTTTCTTTAGAACTTTGAAGTCAGTCCCACCATCTAATGATACATTCGCTGCCAATTATAGATTAAAATCAGAACAATAGGTTATTGATAAACCTAAGGTAAAATTGACTTCCTGCAACTTGTAAAATACTAATATAATAAAATGTTAGAACATGAAGATAGAAATATAAAAATAAATAGAGCCTACATGTGAAAACAATGAAAGCATAATAGAAACTTCATAAAAGGCAAGCTTTGACTGTGCTGATCTGCACAGATCGAAGGGAACAAGCACAACGGACAATCACCATCAGGATGATTCATAACTGATAGTTTCTCTACAGCTTCCTACAAATACATTCCAATAATCAATTATCCAGCAACATGACACAAAAATCTATTTTAAATGTGTTGCTTATATTTCCAAACCCACAATTTTAATGGCATCCAAAGTTATACTAGAAATCATGAAGTGTATTAGAAGATGTTGAAGACAACAACTAAAGTACATACACTTCAGGACTCATGCAACATACTTGCTATTCATATATGACTGAGTGTAATTAAAACAATCAATGATACCAAAGATAGAAATCAAAACAAAGTGTTGCATTGTACTATAGATATACCAAATATAGGAATTTAAACAATCTTAAAAGTCTACCCGCCTCCCACCACTAAGTTTTTCTGACACCTCAAGGCTCAGCCGAGCCTCTTGGTATGTCATTACTTTGCTACCTCTGCAAGTCAATGTTACAACGCGCTTTATACATTGCTTTCTCATTAAACCATTTACAAATATTTATTTTAAATCAAAGATTAATAGTTTAAATCAGAAAGACTAAGACTTTATATGAACGATAAAAAAGAGTTTGGGCATCAAGTTCTCAAACAAATTTAATGTTCTATACAACAAAAGCTACAAAGTTAGCCACAAGAACAAAACTGGTTTGCCAAGATAGGTTTATGAAAAAAATATTCGCAGTTTTAAAGCATTTTTTCAATGTTGTTTGATATGACATCAGAATTTCAGCTAGGACTCTTACGTTAGAAAGCTTGCTAGATTTCACATAAGCAAGACATATAAACAAAGTACTGTACTCCTTTAATTTACCTCACGGTAGGTTAGGTTGGGTTAGGAAAAATATCCTCAATTTGGATACACTTGAACAAACATGATGCTTTCCAATATGAAATGTGATGTCAGCTTCCTATTGCTTTCCTTGGAAAGACTATTTCCCCTGAAAAATATGAATTGTAATCATATATTAATAAACTATATATGATCTATTCCTCAGATTGAAACTTAGTATATCCAATCAAGTTGTGTTTCAATTCAAGTCAAGATTTCTACTAAGGATGAAGTAAGAACAAAATGGAGGAGGATGTGAAAAATAACACATCACATAATTAACTCAAGAAGGTTGTTTAATATTTTTCTTCCATGATAAAAGTAGGTTTTCATCCTTGTGTTTGTTCCCTTTACTTACAATCTAATTGATGAAGTCTGCAGAGCAGCCCTTAAAAAGAGAAATTTTTTCAATGTGTGGAAAATATAATGTTTGTGATATTTGCAAAAAGTAATCAGAACATTACATCATTCAAGGCCAGTAATCTCTTGACAATTTTACAGTGAATATCCAAAGAGGGAACTCAACAAGTAAGACCTACAAAAATGGTTGAAAGCCCTCATCTTCATCTTATTACCTTAGAGCGGATAGACTATTAGTAAATACAAACCAAATAAAATTCAAAGAACCACCCTAGTCCCCAACTCATTTCACTATTCATGATCTATTTCCTCTCATCATCATCTTAGTTAATCATCACCACTATCCAGCATCATCTTCACTCCATTATCTTCATTCATCATCATCAATACGAAAATAGAAAAATCAATCAAAACCACAACACACAAAACATATGACAGACCAAAACCAACAAAGTCACTGGAATAAGTCATTATATTTGTTCTTAAAATTCTATCCCCAAGCAATTATAGTGGCTGGTTGTGTTCTTTAGAAGCTATAACACTATATACAAAACACCAAACATTAGGAAAATAGCATGGCTCCTCCCAAACAGGAAAAAAAGATCATTCCAAAGGTTACAACAATGTCAGCACATAAAATCAGATAATTGTAACCTCTATATTTGAAGCAAATAATTTCATTTGAATTCAATGAAGAATCATAGTTCAAATCAATATGATTAACTTATAAGAGCATACATAAAGAATTACTAAATTCATGATCTAATTAACACCCTTCTGAAGCTTAGGTTCTTTCCTTGCCTGATTCCTTATCAAGGCAACCATTGGTTTTTGTGATTTTATTAAAGAGTGATCAAGTAACGTTTGGAAGCTTTGGAGATCAGCACCACAAATTATTAAGTTTAATTCAAATCAAGTGGTATTATGATAGACATTCTAAAGGATGTACCTGTTAGTGATTCCATTACCATAGGGAATGACTGGTTTGTAGTGATTATATCCTTGCTCTTGTTCTTTGTATCTGTCCTCTAGTTCCTTGATCTGATATGACATTGGCTCATTATTTAAAATCATTTTATCAAAAGAAGTAGAACATTTAAAGTGTACTAACAATCTCTAGACTCTAGTAAGGCACAAACCTTATCTTTCAAAATGGAAGTTTCATATTCAAATCCTTGCAACTTACTGAACTTTCAGCTTTTTCTCTTGATCCCAAACCTTCCTAAGCAAAAGAATTTATTTAAATTTACTTTTTACAAAACTTTTTCTATTTTTTAAGCATATTTTTCTTCTCTCTCTTTCTTTCCTTTTTGATGGTAAGATTTTAGCTTAATCTCTAAGACTATGGACTTTAGAAACATGAATAAAGAGGAAATTGAGAGTGACATGAAATTGAAAGCCTCGCTCATCAAAAAAATTAAATTAACTAACCGTAATAAAATGAAATTAAAATATAGAATCGGTAGAAAAAGAGAGAAATAAAATAAAAAATAAAACCTCATATTATACAGTAATATGTGGGCTCATGTTTCAAAGTCAAACACCATTAATATGTTTACTTGCAATCAAATTAAATTAAATAGAACCATATACATATGTAAATATAAAGATAAAGCTCATAGATATCTGAAAAGAAGAAAAAGTTGCAAGTTTCATCCAAAGTGATCACTTTGTTTGTTTCTATAATTGATATATCGTTGTTGTTTTTATAGTCATCACAACTCTTGAAATAAAAAATAGTTACCTGGTGTCACGACCCAATTCGGATCGTGACCGGCACATGGGACACCGAGTCCCATGTCAGCCTTAACCTGTATTCCACACAATAATCCAACAAGACAACAACATCCACAACTACTATAACATACACACATACATAAGATCCATACATATAGCCTGATCATAACATTCAGCTTAATCCATAAACCATCATACACAATCCCTACATCTAGATATATATGCCTTACATGTTCATAAATAAGTCTGACAACATCAACACAACAATAGTAAGTCTTATATAGACTTATACAACATCCAACCACTATCCTAGTCCAAGGAAATCCTGTCTGTAACATTAGGAGCATACACTAGAAATGAAATACATAATGCCTCTACACATGAGGCTCACCAAATCTAAGAACTCGGAGGTATGGTTGTCCCGCGAGCTATGCCCCTCCTCAGACACCATACTGGGAAACCCCGCGAGCTATGCCCCTCATCAGGTTTCCCATTTACGACCCCGCGAGCTATGCCCCTCCTCAGGTCGTTTTACCATCTCTTAATTCATTCAATTTTTATGTTACTTAACGCTGTTAGTAGCACATATCATTCATGATCACTCATTCATAATCACAGCATACTCAATTCATCATCATCATTACAACAGTTCAATATCAAGTTTGGGGTAGTGGTGAACGAGTGGATTTGAATACATAACTTAAAAGTATAAGAATTTGAAGTTAAAGTCTTAAAATCGAGTTTTTGTATTGATGTAATCGATTACATGCCTCTGTAATCGATTACCAGCTTCAAATTTCGTTTTGAAGAAAATTTTGTAAAAATTGGCAGTCTGTAATCGATTACAATCCCGCAGTAATCGATTACAGTAATCGATTACAGGGTCTTGGTAATCGATTACAGTAATCGATTACCAATTCGCTGTAATCGATTACAGCCTGGGTTAGAAATGAAAATCTGCAGAAAACTTCGCGAAAATCATCTCCAAATTCACATTTTCACCACAACCCATCCAAATCAAACACAACCAACATGCAATATCAGTTATATATTAACCAATCTCAGTCCCTATCAACTATCATAGTAAGATATTCACAGATTCAAGCAAAATCATACATAAACCACAAATAACCCATTACTCACAAATTACTCCAATGAGCTCCAAGACTCCACCCGGAGCTAGGATGAGTTCCCCGAAGCTTCCCTAGTTGGTTGAGACCCTAGAGAACACATCATAAGAGAGAAAACGAAATACACTACACTTACCCACAATATACTAGATGAGCAAAACATACTTCAATCTTCAAGATGGATGAGAGATTGAGAGAGGAGGAAGATGAGAAAAGAGGAAGGGAAGAAATGGAGAAGAGAAAGAGAGAGGGGCTGCGTGAGAGAGAAGAGAAAGAAAGAAAAAGAAGAAAGAAAAGAGAAAAGGAAGGGAAAGGGAAAGAAAGGAGGGGTGGGGCCCACGTGGTCCTATCCCCCCGGTTGTACCGTGATATCTTAGTCAAACTACCCCAGGTATTACAATCTTCCCCCCTTAAAGAATTCAGACCCCGAATTCAAACACAAAAGGGAAAAGAGATACCTGAAACATGAAAGAAGTGCGGATACTTATCCCGCATGGCTTCCTCGGGTTCCCAGGTAGCTTCCGGACCTGAGTGGTTCCGCCAAACCACCTTCACTGTAGCAACTTCCTTAGTTCGGAGCTTCCTCACCTGACGGTCCACAATCGCCACGGGTTCCTCCTCAAAAGCTAAGTTCTCATCCAGAGGCAACACTTGATGCTCCAGCACATGAGAGGGGTCAGATAGGTACTTCCTTAACATGGACACATGAAAGACGGGGTGTATAGCAGATAACTCAAGGGGAAGTGCCAGATGATAAGCCACGGCTCTAATCCGATCCAAGATCTCAAAAGGTCCGATATAACGGGGACTCAACTTCCCTTTCTTCCCGAACCTCATAACTCCCTTCATCGGAGAAATGCGGAGAAACACGTGATCGCCAACCGAAAACTCCAAATCTCGTCTCCGGTTGTTGGCATAGGCCTTCTGCCTACTTTGGGCCGCTTGCAGCCGTTCCCTGATCAACTTCACCTTCTCCATGGCACCTTGAACCAAGTCGAGTCCCAACAGAGCCGCTTCACCACTCTCAAACCACCCAATGGGGGAACGACATCTCCTACCATACAGAGCTTCAAACGGTGCCATTCCAATACTGGCCTGATAACTGTTATTATAAGAGAATTCGATCAATGGAAGGTATGGATCCCAACCATCGCCGAAGTCCATCACACAAGCTCGGAGCATGTCCTCCAAAATCTGAATAGTCCTCTCTGACTGCCCATCGGTCTGAGGGTGAAATGCCGTACTGAAATTAAGACGAGTCCCTAAAGCTTCTTGAAAGGATCGCCAAAACCGGGAGGTGAACTGAGTACCTCGGTCCGAGATGATGGAGACAGGAACACCATGAAGTCGCACAATCACCTCCAAGAACAACTGAGCATAGCGAGGCGCTCCGTAAGCCGTCTTAACCGGAATGAAGTGGGCCAACTTGGTCAATCGATCCACAATCACCCATATGGAGTCAAAGCCTCGGAAACTACGGGGTAATCCCGTCACAAAATCCATGGTGATCATCTCCCACTTCCACATGGGTATCTCCAACGGTTGCAACAACCCTGCAGGTCTTTGATGCTCTGCTTTCACTTGCTGACACACCAAGCACCTGGAAACGAAGTCTGCCACATCTCGCTTCATACCTTCCCACCAAAACAACTGTTTCAAATCCTGATACATCTTCGTGCTACCTGGATGGATGGAATACTTGGAGTTGTGAGCTTCCTCTAGAATGAGCCTCCTCAGATTACCTACATCGGGTACGCATAACCGCTGTCCACACCGTAAAACACCCTCTGAGTCTAGAGATAGCTCCACGTTCTTCCCTTCACTGACCTCTGACACAAGCTTAGCAAGCCTTGGATCATCCCTCTGAACAGATTTAATCTGGTCCACCAAAGAGGATTGAGCCCGCACATGAGCTAAGAGTACTCCAGATCTCCCTAACTCGAAGTGCATGCCCTTCGACTCCAACCTATGGATCTCCTCAACCAACGGTCTCTTCACAACAGCAATGTGGGCCAGACTACACATAGACTTCCTGCTCAACGCATCAGCGACTACATTTGCTCTTCCAGGGTGATATAAGATGGTACAATCATAGTCCTTCAGCAACTCTATCCACCGCCTCTGTCTCAGGTTGAGGTCTTTTTGCTGAAAGATGTACTTCAAGCTCTTGTGGTCGGTGTAGATCTCACACGTCTCTCCGTAGAGACAGTGTCTCCGGATCTTGAGAGCAAACACCACCGCTGCCATCTCCAAATCATGAGTGGGGTAGTTCTGCTCGTGATTCTTCAACTTCCTTGAGGCATAAGCTATCACCCTCCCATTCTGCATCAAAACACAACCGAGCCCAATCCGGGAAGCATGACAATACACTGAGTAGCCTCCTGAACCGGTAGGCAATGCCAAAACGGGAGCGGTAGTCAGAGCCTCCTTTAGCCTTTGGAAACTTGACTCACAAGCATCCGACCACAGAAAAGGTGCGTGCTTCTGAGTTAACTGGGTGAGAGGTGCTGCTACCCGAGAGAAATCCTTGACAAATCTCCGGTAGTAGCCCGCAAGACCCAAGAAACTACGGATCTCCGTCACTGTTGTAGGTCTAGGCCATTTCTGAACTGCTTCTACCTTCTTTGGATCCACCATAATACCATCTTTAGACACTATATGCCCTAGAAAGGTTACTTGATCCATCCAAAACTCGCACTTAGAGAACTTGGCATAAAGATTGTGGTCCCTCAGAGTCTGCAGCACAACTCTGAGATGATGCTCATGCTCCTCAACACACTTAGAGTATACCAGGATGTCGTCGATGAAGACTATGACGAATCGATCCAAGAATGGCTTGAACACTCGGTTCATGAGATCCATAAAAGCTGCAGGGGCATTGGTCAACCCGAAAGACATCACAAGAAACTCGAAATGCCCATATCGAGTACGGAAAGCCGTCTTCGGAATATCTCCCTCCTTAATCGTCAACTGATGGTAACCCGATCTCAGATCAATCTTAGAAAAACAACAAGCACCCTGAAGCTAATCAAACAAATCATCAATCCTCGGGAAGAGGGTACTTGTTTCGGACCGTCAACTTGTTGAGCTGCCTGTAGTCCACACAAAGCCTCATGGATCCATCCTTCTTTTTGACAAAAAGAACCGGAGCACCCCAAGGTGATGTGCTCGGTCGAATGAACCCTTTGTCCAAAAGATCCTTCAGCTGATCCTTCAACTCGTTTAACTCTTTCGGAGCCATACGGTAAGGGGGAATGGAAACTGGTTGAGCATCAGGAGCTAGATCAATCCCGAACTCTATCTCCCGATCAGGTGGCATACCCGGCAACTCCTCCGGAAACACATCTGGGTACTCACATACCACTGGAACTTGACCAACACCTATAATACTAGCCTCCATGTTCATCACTAACGCCAGAAAACCTTGACACCCGTGGTCCATCAACTTCATGGCACTCATAGCCGAGATCAAAGAAGTAGGGGTCATACAATGATCCCCTTGGAATTCGAAGGTTGAACCATCGGGAAGGACAAACTTCACCAACTTGGCATAGCAATCCACCGAGGCATGACAGGAAGCCAACCAATCCATGCCCAGGATGACATCAAAGTCCACCATATCAAGGATCACTAGGTCGGCTAAAGTGTCCATCCCGCCCATAGAAACCACACACGACTTGCACACAAGATGAACCATACGAGGTTCTCCGACCGGAGTACTAACCCAAAAAGGATCCTCTAAAGACACAGGTTGCTCGCCAAGACGGGAAGCAAAGAACGGGGACACATAAGAATGTGTGGAGCCCGGATCAAACAGCACATAAGCTTCAGAAGAACAAACTTTTGTTATACCTGCCACTACAGCATTGGATGCCTGAGCATCCTGACGGGTCAACGCAAAGACTCTAGGCTGAGCTCTTCCTCCACCTCCCTGACCACGACCTCTGTTTCCTCTAGTGGGTCCTCTACCCCCATGCCCAGAAGATCCACCCGGAGACATAGCCGAGAAAGACGGAGTGGGTAAAACCGGTGCCTGAGGCCTAGAAGTTCCACCAGAAAAGCGGGGACAATCCTTGATAAAGTGGCCTGTCTGACCACATCCATAACAGGTGTGAGGAACAACACGACATGGTCCATGATGATACCTTCCAAAACTCTTGCAATGAGGGGCACAAGGATCTGGCCAATGCGTACTAGACTGAGAACCACTGCTAGACTGGGACCTCGTCGGCACATCTCTAGGAGTGGATCCTGATGAGTTGGAACCACCCCCAGGTACGAACCTCTGATGGTGGTAGCCATAAGATCCACCAGAACTGGATCCTCCAGAGAACTGCCCTGTAGTCTTCTTCTTCTTGTCAAACCCTCTACTAGGCTTGTCTTCCTCTAGGGAACCTTCAATCCCCAATGCAGTATCCATGACTTGAGAAAAAGTCTTCCACCCAATCTCATTGTGCAAAATGGATCGCATCAGATCCCTGAGTCCCTTCACAAACCTCCTCACTTTCCGGTCCTCCGGAGTGATCTCATGAGATGCATATCGGCATAATTGAGTAAATTGCGTAGCGTACTCGACTACGGACATGCCCTGTGTCTGCTTCAATCTAAGGAACTGATCAGCCAACAGCTCCCTTCGGTTCTCTGAAAAGAATCTTGCCCTGAAGGCGTCTGTGAACTCTTCCCATACCAGTGGTGGTCTTCTCATGTGTGCCCTTTCAATCCTTAAGGTCTCATACCAATGGGCTGCAGTGCCCTGCAGAGTATAGGTAACAAGGTCTACGGCCCTCACATCATGACATTGGAGAGCACGTAGAGCCCTCGTAGCCCTATCAAGAAACTCCTCGGGGTCTTCATCCATGGAATCTCCAGAAAAGGTTGGCGGGTTAAGCCTCAGATACGCCTCTAGCGACACCTCTGTAGGTCCAAAGACTTGCGGCCTTCTTCTTGGCGGCTCATATTCAGGGTTAGGGGGAACCTCTTCTCTTTCCTGATTCTGATTGTTCTGATTATTCTGATTAGCCATCATCTGCATCAGAGTGTTCAGAGTCTGACGAATATCCCGGATTTCCGCATCGCGGTCATAATCCGTATTGCCCCCTTGGGGTCCCACAACCTCTTGCTCAGGAGGAGGGTCCCTGTTGATACGAGGTCTACCTCGAGTGCTTCTCCTATGAGGCATTGTCAGAACAAGATAGCTACACAAACAAACAAGCGTTCAGAATACAGCAGAAGAGGTGACCCTGAACAATAAGGGATCACCATACAGAAACATCAAGACAAAACCATAAGACATCCTATAAAAGCTTTCACTAGAGTCACAATCTTGTGAAAATGGGCCGACAACCATTTACACGATTGTCAACCTATTGAAAACAGTTTGCTCCATAAGTTACAGGACTCAACCTAGGCTCTGATACCAACTTTGTCACGACCCAATTCGGATCGTGACCGGCACATGGGACACCAAGTCCCATGTCAGCTTTAACCTGTATTCCACACAATAATCCAACAAGACAACAACATCCACAACTACTATAACATACACACATACATAAGATCCATACATATAGCCTGATCATAACATTCAGCTTAATCCATAAACCATCATACACAATCCCTACATCTAGATATATATGCCTTACATGTTCATAAATAAGTCTGACAACATCAACACAACAATAGTAAGTCTTACATAGACTTATACAACATCCAACCACTATCTTAGTCCAAGGAAATCCTGTCTGTAACATTAGGAGCATACACTAGAAATGAAATACATAATGCCTCTACACATGAGGCTCACCAAATCTAAGAACTCGGAGGAACGGATGAACTCGTCCCTTGATCTGCACCTTGATCTGAAAACATATTGTATGAATGGGTGAGTCATATGCTCAATGAATAAACAGGTTATAAGCAGTGTATGTAACATACAACAGTGCAAAGCAATTACAACATAAGTCAATAATAAATATATATCAATCTCGTCGTTCTTATATAATCTCTTTATCTTAGTAGCTTTTAACCTATGAACACCTGGAGCCCAGCCCCGACTCATGTTCATAGGTAGTATGGTTGTCCCGCGAGCTATGCCCCTCCTCAGACACCATACTGGGAAACCCCGCGAGCTATGCCCCTCATCAGGTTTCCCATTTACGACCCTGCGAGCTATGCCCCTCCTCAGGTCGTTTTACCATCTCTTAATTCATTCAATTTTTATCTTACTTAACGCTATTAGTAGCACATATCATTCATGATCACTCATTCATAATCACAGCATACTCAATTCATCATCATCATTACAACAGTTCAATATCAAGTTTGGGGTAGTGGTGAACGAGTGGATTTGAATACATAACTTAAAAGTATAAGAATTTGAAGTTAAAGTCTTAAAAATAGAGTTTTTGTACTGATGGAATCGATTACAGGCCTCTGTAATCGATTACCAGCTTCAAATTTCGTTCTGAAGAAAATTTTGTAAAAATTGGCAGTCTGTAATCGATTACAATCCCGCAGTAATCGATTATAGTAATCGATTACAGGGTCTTGGTAATCGATTATAGTAATCGATTACCAATTCGCTGTAATCGATTACAGCCTGGGTTAGAAACGAAAATCTGCAGAAAACTTCGCGAAAATCATCTCCAAATCCACATTTTCACCACAACCCATCCAAATCAAACACAACCAACATGCAATATCAGTTATATATTAACCAATCTCAGTCCCTATCAACTATCATAGTAAGATATTCACAGATTCAAGCAAAATCATACATAAACCACAAATAACCCATTACTCACAAATTACTCCAATGAGCTCCAAGACTCCACCCGGAGCTAGGATGAGTTCCCCGGAGCTTCCCTAGTTGGTTGAGACCCTAGAGAACACATCACAAACCTCAATCTCTCAACAAAATAAAAAATCCCAATTAGGAACCCTAACCCCCAAATCCGAAAATAGGAGAAAATAGACACCAAGAGAGAAAACGAAATACACTACACTTACCCACAATATACTAGATGAGCAAATCACACTTCAATCTTCAAGATGGATGAGAGATTGAGAGAGGAGGAAGATGAGAAAAGAGGAAGGGAAGAAATGGAGAAGAGAAAGAGAGAGGGGATGCGTGAGAGAGAAGAGAAAGAAAGAAAAGAGAAAAGGAAGGGAAAGAGAAAGAAAGGAGGGGTGGGGCCCACGTGGTCCTATCCCCCCGGTTGTACCGTGATCTCTTACTCAAACTAACTCAAACTACCCCAGGTATTACACCTGGTCAAAAGGTAAAAATGAAACCAAGAAATTGCCCTACTCACACTCAGAAATGAAAACCCCCAACCCTAAATCATTCTAAGGAAAGATTAATAATATGGTGCTACTAAAATAGTACTCCATAAATCCACATATTTCTGTTGATGCTACCCATGAGATTTGGTAGGTGCTTCCTTCCTGATTCGCTTTTTGTGTTTCTGTAAATTTATAAGAAAAACAATTAGCATATCTCTTGTTACTTGTTAGTCATATATCCCAAATCATTCTTGAAAAACCCAAATGCCACTCAACTTGAGGAACAAATATTACTATTTATGCAGACAATAATTTAGTTCTAAAAATAAAAACAGGTGCAAGAGATGTTAAAAGCAACAGAAGACAAATCATGTATGAATAATTTGATCCATCATCTTTGACGTTAATCCCCCATGCATAACATAAATAAATTACAAGCACCAAGGAAAAGAAAATAAATCCCACGACAACAAGAATGACACCAAGTAAACAAAGAAGAGTAAACCACACAAAAAATCCAAGAAAAATCATCAGTCATTAAGGAGCTACACAATACAATACAATACAAAACGAATGCAGCCTAAAAATGCAATGAAATGTGCAAAAAAAAAAAAACACCAATTTATCTTAAGACTTCAGTTTCAAAATCATCCATTGGCATAAAGAACATAATAAACCATTAATTTCAGAACATAAGTGTGAACACCATATTTTACCCCAATTAAATGCAATCAACAAATAAATAACAAATCAAATGCAATTAAGAATAAAATCAATCAAAATTAAACCAGGATCAGGTAATAATCAGATACAAATCAAATTAAAGCAAAATATAATCAAAACATATCAATAAGGATTGCATTGCATTAATTTCACTAAAACCTAATTAGCTAGTATATAACACTAGTCTAACAACAGTGAAAAGCACCGAAAAGAAAAGAGAAAAAGGCAGTGCACAGTTACCACAACACCAAGGTAATTTGGTTCTCGATTTTGCCTCATCATCACATTACCACCCATCCACTCTCTCTCTCTCCTCCGATTTCGGTGAGGCCGCCTTCTCCGGCGCTCTCACTTTCCACCCCCTGATCGGCCTCCCTCTCCCCCCTCATGGTCGCGGCCTCGCGCCCCTGCTGTAGTAGCGGCACCGTCCTCCGCCTCTCTTCCTCGGTTGCGCCGGCCGGTGTTGGAAAGCAGCAGCAGCGGTAGAAGTCACCTCGCCGTCCGCCGCCACCTCGCTCTCTCTCTCCTGCGACTGCAGCTCGCGCCGATGCTGCTGCTCGCACCAGCCGTCTGCTGCTGCGGCCCGCTCCTGTAACACCCTACTAGAAAGCCCTTAATGCTTAAGTCATTTTAGGCCATTTCATAAGGGTTACCTCCTGTTATCATGTTTTATCTTTATATTTAAAATATAATACGCGGAAAATAGGCGGGAGTAAATTTTCGAAAATCATTTGCGGTATAGAAAATAAGGGCCTGGCGCATAAATACAACGCTACTAATAAGCTATACAAACATCTACGAAAATACTATATCATATAAATAACTCCCATCAAGTAACAAACATGAAATAAATACTAGGTCTCACCCCATAAGCCAAAAACTGTGACCTATGAGATTCCACCATAAATATGAGTAAATAAATAGCTGCCGGCTAACAAAGGTCCGGACTCAGAAAACATAATAAATAAATAAACGTAGTGGAAGCATAAAAGTCATAACATCTGATAAGGAAATAAAACATGTCTCTGATATCTAGGGAACTATATCATAAACTAAGTCTGCACGGGCTCCTCGTGTGCTCCGACATCCTGCTCTGTCTGCTCCTCTAAAAGGTGGGAAAAACATAGGGTGAGCACTGGGAAGTGACTCAGTAGAGGAAGCCGCCCGGGTTTAATTATAAAATAAGTGAAGCATGAATGAGTTTAATTCGGATATAAGTTGAAAATCAATCTTTCCCCCGGAACGTCTTACCTAAGTGCATCTTGTCCATTTTATTAATTTATATAACATATCATAATTAAAGGTCCATGTGTAGTGTACTATGTGCTTCTATCACAATCAGGGAAAATATAACATAACAGAACATTTATCAGAACTTCTTTTCAGAGCATCTTATCATTAACTTTTACTTTAAATCTATCAGACTTGGCAAAGCCTCCCTCCCATCCTTACTCCTACAATCCGGCCCCTAGGCATGAGCTCATCCTAAAACATTACGGGGAAGAGGGGGTACAGTTCACCTTCCTCGAGTGAAGGAGTTGCAGCCGAGGATGCCACCCCCCTACAACACTCATCACAAGCTGAAGGCTACAGGGTATTTTAATCTTTCAGAGTATCAGAGATCTTTTAGAACGTCTTTTAATTATCAGAAATCTTTCAGAGTTAACAGAGATCTTTCAGAGCACCAGAATATCTTTCAGAACATCTTTTAACTTTTACCGAGTGACAGAGTTAATTCATTCAGAGCATTTCATCATAATATATATCATATACGCACATAAACAATTTAATGCATCATAAAAGCAATACATATACTCAACATAACATATATATCTCATACAATAATTATATATACATCGTAGCAATTAAACATACATATAAACATATTTTATAGCTCATATAATCATATATAAATCATGCATAAATCATATATAACATTTATACAAGTCGTAGAACGCATTAGGGTACATAAAAGGGTAAAAACATGTCAATTTATACTCTTTAACATCATGGAATAAACATAGCACATACACTTACTTACTCTGACATCATGGAGAATAAATAAATACAACTCCTTATCAAATAAACATGATATACAACTACTTATAAATATTATTCTCAGTGCTTCTATACCTTTCATGTCATATGATCTCGTCTATTTTATTATTATTTCATACTTATACTTTATTCTAGTTTTACTTGTACTTTATATTCTACCCTTAAGTATCTTGTAAACTCTTATATTTTATTCATCACTAATCTTGTCTTCTATACTATTATTGTTACTATTACTATTATCATTATATATCATATATTATACATGTTGTTGTTCTTACTGTATTATTCTTTTATTATTATTATTAGGGTTATTATTTTATTATTATCTTCCCTATTAATATTACTATCATTATCATATTCTTATTATTATTTCTATCTGTTATCTACCTATTATTAACTAATATACATGCTAATAAGTATAAGTTTATGTAATAATAATATGTAACAGTAATATACATATACAAATAAACTGTCTTTTTATTTATTTATTTATTTATATATATATATATAGAAAACACAACCCAGCAGCCATACGCATACATATTTTTGAAAAACAAAAACCAAGCGCGCCATAAGCATACATATATATATAAAAACAAAAACCAAGCGCTGCGCAGAACTACACGTAGTAATAATAATAGTAATAATAATAATAATAATAATAATAAGGCAAAAAAATTCCTAATGGGAAAAACGACCATCACATTAATCTCATAAAAGATCTTTTTCTACAATTTATTATTTCGTTGTATGAGATAATCATCCTCGGGATAATAGATTGTAGGGTGCTTGTACGAATCACATCGTCCTGTACCCTAAAAATATCTTTTTCTTAAAATAATAATTATTTCTTTTTAAATCAAAAAAACAATTTATTCTCTTTCAATTAACATCAAAACAAAATCATACAAAAATCTTTTTTTACAATTTCGTTGTATGAGACAATCATCCTCGAAATTTCAAATTGGTGTGCGATTCACATCGTCGTGTACCAAACCTTTTCTAAAAAAACACACAACACGCAAGCATTTTCTACAAGAACGACGTGGGCTTGAGTTCCTTATTGCACCAGAGGATACGTCGGCGCAGGCTACAACCTGTCAACCCAAAATTAATTTTTAAATCATTTTCTTCCTTCTTTTTATCTTTTTATGTGTTCATTTTAATATTTTAAGGGGAAATTAAATATTATTAAATTATAAATATTGGTTTGCATAATTTGCTCTAGGGTAACTGTATTTATACGGATGTATTGGGGGTGCAGTGAGATTAAATTTTCACCCTTCCCTAGTCATAATTCGACTCCCGAATCTTGTTTCTGAAAAGACCAGTTTTTCACAAAATAAAGTTTTTCCAATTTTTCCATAATTAAAATTGGTGGCGACTCCATTTTTCTCCATTTTTAGTCACGGCACCCCTCGGGGACGTTGTGACAGTTTGTCGACTCCACTGGGATAGCTAGAGAGTCAAGCCTATTAAAGTTAATTATGCAAATATTTATAATTTTAATAATATTTAATTTCCCCTTTTCACTAATCTTTTATTTATTTATTTGTTTATTTATTTATTTTATTCATGTGCTTTACTTATTACGTGGGGAAGTGTTGTTTGGGTTCAAGTGCAAAAGCTCCTCACACACTGAGCACCATCACAGACACGGCTCTATACCCGAGCCTAAGAAACCCATAGGGCTAGAAGGTGTTTCATCGTTGACCTTGTGAGGCTTAAGCTTCCCTGGCAGTCGATGACTCACCGCTCAAGTTGTTACCGGAACTATGGATTGCTATCTCCTGTGGTTAATTTCATAGGTTCGGGACTTTATCTCTTCGATAAAGGCAACTTGGGGACCATTATTAGGAGTCTAGATCCAACCCGTCACTAATGTAACCCTAGTATACCGCCAAAGTTAGGGTGACCTTTAGTCTTACCAAACCATAGGCTCTACCTTATCTTAGGACACAAAGGAGCACGTTCTTTCCTTTTTCTGTCATACCATGCATCTCATGCATATTGCATCCATTTTTATTATTGCACTATTAGTTTATTCAGTTTAAATGATCTACTAATAGTGCAGGAGTGATATCACATTACTAATGGAAGGGGTAGACCACACTAGCAATGTCGCCAAGAAGGGTTTCCATGTGACGGCAAACCCTGGCCCGTTACAGAAGCTGCATCAGTTGAGTCTTCTCTTGCCTCAAGACAACAGGAGAGCCTTCGCCAGAAAATACGGGTCAACACTGGATTTACTGTCTATATCAGTCCAACCTTCCGTTCTCACTGCTCTCGCCGGATACTGGAGCCCAACCCTCCAGTGCTTCGAACTACCCAACATTGACATTACTCCAACCATTGAAGAGTATGCATGCATGTTGAAGTGGCCTGTAACAAAAAGCACCTTGGTATACTCACACATTGACTATCATGCATCGGTCACCAAAGTAGCTGAGCAGTTCGGAGAGCTACTAGGAGTTCCGACGGCCCGGGTCAGGTTAGCAGTGCACGCAGATTCAAAAGGGGTTACTGGTACTTTCATTGAGGCCCACTTAGAAGATTTGGCACGCCAAGAAGAATGGGTCATTTTTGCGAGGGTGCTAGCACTAGGCATCTTTGGCCTTGTGTTGTTCCCCTCTGCTCCGAACATCATAGATCAAGCTGCAATGGATGTTTTCTACGCTGTGGAGCATAAAAAGAGAAACCCTGTGCCGGCAATATTGGCAGAAACCTTTCTCACTCTGAGTTTTTGCCATCAGAAACAAAAAGGGAAGCTCAGATGTTGCATGCATCTCTTGTACGTGTGGATCGTAACTCACATGCATTCAGGAAACCACCTCAAGAACACCTCTGATCCGCTAAGAAGTTTTCATCTCATCCCAACCAAGGTTCTTGAAGTGCAGCAATGGAAAGAAGAGTTCGACAATGTGAACGACAGGTCATTCAAGTGGGTGTGCCCGTGGTATGGGTGGGACAGAGGAGAGATTATCTACAAGTGTGGAAAGTTCCCTAATGTGCCGCTTATGGGACCGAGGGGTTGCATAGCATATACACCAGCATTGGTACTCAAACAGTTATGTTGGACACAAAGGAAGCCGCGAGAAGAGCAGTTGGGAGGACTCCAGTTTTGGTATAACGAGGGGGACAACACAGACAAGTTATCAGGGAGTATTCAAGAAGCGTGGAAGGATGTTCACATGGCCAATAGAAATGAGTTGGGAAAACCGTTGGTTATCACCACTGCTGAGCACACTGCATGGAGAGCAGTGAGGAAAGTATATCAAGAGGCACCTAATGTTGGGTGTGGTGAGAGGGATAATGAACGATTGGCTGAACAGATAGAGATCATGAAGGCTCAGATGGAACTCTTGGAAAAACAGAAGGATGCAGTGAAAATGGAACTAATTATTGCCAAAGACCTGTGTGAAAAGAGGGCAAGGGTGATTGAACACTTGAAGGATGAGATTGCAGATACCCCTGCGAGCAATGAGTTGAGGCTTAAACGGCTTGAACAAGAAGTCCAGAAGTGTACACGGAAAAACAGGATTCTTTGCAAAGGCTTGGGCAGCTGAGGAAGGAAAACGAAGGGCTGAAAATGAGCACCAATCAGTTGAGGATGGTCATGAAGAAAGATCATGAGAAGTTAGAAAAGAAAGCCAATCATGAAGAGCAATTGAGAAGAGCTCTAGAAAAGGAGAACGAGGAGCTAAAGGCAAAGTTTAGGCAAGAAAAACGACAGAGGGAGGAAATGGAGGCTAGCCTCTATGACCAATACCGCGAAAAGGTTGAACTAGAGCATAAGGTTGGGGAGTTGTCCAATACTTTGGCACAAATGGCAGTGGAACGTGAACATGAATTGGCTAATTTTGAGCAGTGTCAAGACCAAATACATCACACAGAGAAAGCAGGAAGGTTCTGGAAAAAACAAGCAGGGGATTGGGCTATGAAGACTGTGGGACTGGAGGAAGAGCATGCAGAGTTCACCAAGCAACTAGATCATCATGCTACGAAACTGGCTTATCACTTTGAAAAGGCTGAACAAGAAATTAGTCAAAGTCTCAAGTTGCGCCTCCCAGAAGAAGTGAATAGTTTCATGGATGTAACTAGGAATCTTGTAAAATAGTTCAAAAAGAAAAGAATCTCTCATGTAGTCGTTTATCCGAAAAATCATATGTACTGAGATATTTTCATTAATAAAATGAGTATGATTCCTATGTTTCAATGAAGCTACTTTGTGTGTAACGCGGACATGTATCAAGTCTCGTATTGCTAGTGTATGGACTACCCTTGTACAAACGCCCATCAAAAGACTTGTCTTATGAACGGAAAGCTCTCTGACAAGGATATACTTTGTGATATCACTCCTCACTATTAAGCATTTCTTTTATTACTGCATCTTAACCCCGGTGTTTGCAGGTTTTGTCACCATTGCGCCTTCAAAGTTAACTTCGTCTGACCCTAATAGAGAGCCTTACGAACTACGATCCAGAACTGTGGTCAAGAAGGAGAAACAAGTAGATTTCGAACCCAGAAACAAACAGCCAGAAGAGACTATGAACCCACCAGAGCCCAAGAACCCGGAAGTTGAGGCATTGAAAGCCATGATAATGGAACAAGCAAAGCAGATTGAAGACCTGATCCAATCCAGGCAAGTTGAACCACCTCCGGGATTTGAGTACGAGGCTAGATTTGAGATGGAAAAAGTCAAGCTAAAGCAAGAATTAGAAGAGAACATGCGCCAACAGATGCAAACCCTGAAGGAGCCTAACATTTTTGGACCAATGGGTATCGAGGAGCTATGTGCCTCCCCTAATGTGGTGATCCCAAAGGATTTCCAAATGCCGGACTTCATTAAGTTCAATGGAAGCACGAATCCGGTAATGCATCTGAAAATGTACTGCACTAAGATGAGCATGTGGTCCAGAGATGAGAATTTCCTGATTAGTTTCTTCCCAGAAAGTCTAGTCGGAGCGGCGTGGGATTGGTATATGAGGCTTGATCGATCAATGATCAAGCTCTGGGAAGATCTAGCGCGAGCTTTCACTAACCAATACAGGTTTAATGTGGATGTTGCGCCCACTAGAGACCAGTTGAAGAGCTTAAGGAAGAAGGATGGAGAGTCCTTCAAAGAATATGCCTAAAGGTGGCGCGCACAGGCTGCTAGAGTGGTTCCACCAATGCTAGAACAGGAAATGTGCTCCCACTTCATCCGCACATTAGAAGGGCCTTATTTCAGGAACATGCTGGGGACGCACGTCAAGGAGTTTGTTGACCTTGTCGAGATAGGGGAAAGGATTGAGATGAACATCCTCGACGGGAAAATTGAGCTAGGAGACGCAAGCGACTCTCAATCAAGAAAAACGTCTCACCTTAAGAAAAAGGAAAATGTTGTTAATTACATCCACCCGCAATACCATAGTCCCCCTACACAGCCCAAGCATTACTTTTTTTACCAATCCCCTCAAAATCCTAGACCCCAACAAGGGCCCTATCATCACCAGGCACCCTACATTCCACACGCTAGCCATACCACTCATCCCCAAACAAACACAAATACCACTCAAAGGCCCTACCAAGCTCCACAACCAAATTACCAATAAGTCAACCCACAAGCAACACAACAAAGGACAAACGTCGCAGGCAACACTCGTAGGATGGAGAACAGACAACTACCAGATTTTCAAATGAGCAAGAGTGAACTCTTCAAATGTTTGTGCAAAGATAATTTGATGAGACCAATACCAGGGAAAATACAAGAACCACCGTACCCCAGGTGGTATAACCCATTGAAGACGTGTGAATACCATTCTGATTTCCCTGGGCATAATGTGGACGAGTGTTACGGTTTCAAAAATGCCGTTTGGCGGTTAATCGACACTGGCGCCATTCAGTTGGAGGAAAGCCAAACACCGACTGGGAAAAGCAATCCATTTCCTCCCCACAACGGAGGACAAATAAATATGATCAGTGAAGGAAAAGATATAGAGACAATGTCAGGAAATACCATCTTCTCCATGAAGGAAGTCGTGGAAGCTCTGAAAAGAGCTGGTTACGAGATGGTCATAGAAGGTAGAACCATATGCTCTAAGGATAGAGACTTGTTTTGCGGTTGCTCGAGTGATGAAAACATACATCATCTTGAGGATTGCCCCGCACTCAAGCTCTTTATTCAAAAGATGATCAAGCTAGGGGTGCTTGAGATGCCTATCAAAGAGGAAGAGAGCGTTTACATGATTAACTCAACACCCCATGTCTACAAGGTTTTCCCACATACAACAACTCATAGCTCTGAGGCAGTGAGCCCATCTCCTTATGTAAGTGACCACGCCGTCCCTTGGAAGTATGAAGCAACCGTAGAGCCTAGTCAGGCTCGATTAGCAAAGTCAGTACCAACCTATAAGGTGGTAGGTCTATCTTGCAATAGAAACAATGAAATGGAGAAGGGAGGATCAGGAACCATCAAGAAACCAGATGGAGAAGTAATGGAGAAGACGACTGACATCGCAGGGATCACTCGGAGTGGAAGGTGTTATACTCCAGAAAAGCTAGTGATTCCCCAAGCAAAACAGGATGAGAAAGAGAAGAAGGAAAAATCAGAGGAGGAGCAGGGAGAATTTCTCAAAATTATGAAACAAAGTGAGTATGACGTGGTGGAACAACTGAGGAGGACACCAGCGAGAATCTCATTGTTCTCCCTGATCATGACATCTGAGGCACATCGCAGCGCACTCAAAAAGGTCTTGGATGAGGCCTTTGTGCCCAAGGACATCACCCTAGAGAAGGTAGAAGGGATTGTGAGCGCAATTAAGGCTGCAAATACTATAGCCTTCACAGAAACTGAAATATTCCCTTGCAAAGCTGGGCGCCCAAGGCACTTCATATTACTTTGAAGTGTCAAGGATATATCGTGGCGAAAGTATTGGTTGACTCTGGATCAGCTTTCAATGTGCTTCCTTATTCTACGCTGCAACACCTATCAGTGGACCCATCAAAGATCGAACCAAGGGGGACAATCGCGAGAGCATTTGACAGCTCAGCCCGAGAATTTTTGGGTGACATTCAGCTGCAATTGGAGATAGGCCCAACTCTCTTCAACACCATGTTTGATGTGATGGATATTGAGCCAGATTACACGATGATTCTTGGAAGACCCTGGATTCACGAGGCTGGCGCGGTCCCGTCTACGGTGCATCAGAGACTGAAGTACATAGATAATGGGAGGATTGTGACCATAAAAGGGGAAGAAGCCATGTTACTCGCCAAATCTGTGATGATCCCATACATTGACTGTGCTGAAGATGCGCTAGAAAGTGCTTTGCAACACCTGGAAATCGTTGAGCCAGAAGAAGTAAAAGATGTAGCCCTCCGAATAATGCAGAAGAACGGTTTCAAGGAAGGAGGAGGGTTGGGAAGTCATCTGCAAGGGATTAAACATCCAATTTCACTGCCTGAAAATCCGAGAAAACTTGGGCTAGGGTACGACGGAAGCGGAAAATCATCGCTGCAAGTAAAGAGGATTCCGCACATCAGCGAAACATTCAAGTCGTCGTCAGCAAAAGATGAAGAGGATGTTGTTAACGTCATCCAGAGCACCCCAGAGGTCCCTCGAAAGATCTACCCCAGTCAAGAACCAGATGCATTAAACAATTGGGAATCTGAACCCCTTAATGATTTACCTTTCTTTAAGTAATGAACGCTTTTATACTTTGGCTTTGTACTTTTGATTAATATTATGATTACACATGCTTTTATTTGATCATCCATTTTCTAGCTTTCCATTTTTATTCATCTATTACTTTCTTCCAGGGATTCCTCTTCGACGGGATCTCTTTTCATTACGAACAATCGCGAAAATCCATTAATTGACTATTGTGTTACAACGGACTTAAATGAACTTGAACAAGAAGAAGACCCTGAATTATGCCAACAATTCGCTAAAATAATAAACTCAATGGAAAAGGGGATAAATCCACACGATGAGGTTGTCGAAATGATTAACTTGGGGAGCGACGAAAACAAAAGAGAAGTGAAAATGGTCGACAATCCGGAAAGGGATGAGATGATTGCGTTATTCAGAGAATACTTGGACGTCTTTGCCTGGTCTTATGAGGATATGCCTGGTCTCGATCTCGAAATCGTCTCCCATAAAAACCCATTGATTGAGGGGTTTGAGCCTAAGCGACAAAAGTTGCGAAGGATGAGTCCAGAGATGTCTCTTAAGATTAAAGATGAAGTTAAGAGACAACTTGATGCGTGGTTTCTAGAAGTTCCTTCCTATCCGCAATGGGTGGCAAACATCGTACCCGTGCCCAAAAAGGATGGAAAAGTCAGAATGTGTGTCGATTATAGGGATCTGAACAAAGCTAGCCGAAGGATAATTTTCCTTTGCCGCATATCGACGTCCTCGTCGACAACACTGCAAGAAGTCATCGCTTCTCTTTCACGGATGGGTATTCTGGTTATAATCAAATCCTTATGGCAGAGGAGGATAAAGAAAAAACGTCTTTTATCACTCAATGAGGGGTGTTTTGCTATCGCGTCATGCCATTTGGATTAAAAAACGCTGGTGCAACTTACCAGCGGGCTATGGTGACTCTGTTCCATGATATGATTCACAAAGAGTTGGAGGTATATGTGGATGACATGTTTGCAAAGTCGCAAGAGGGAGAAATTCATGTCGCGGTCCTTAGGAAATTGTTTGAACGACTCAGAATGTACAAGCTTCGTCTGAATCCGGCAAAATGCACTTTTGGGGCATCCACGGGAAAGTTGTTAGGATTCATCGTCAGCAGAAGGGGCATCGAAGTCGATCCGGACAAAGTCAAAGCTATCCAGGAGATGCCAACCCCCAAGTCAGAAAAAGAAGTTCGAAGCTTTCTGGGTCGCCTAAACTACATTGCAAGGTTCATTTCCAACATGACGCACACCTGTGAGCCGATATTCAAGCTTTTGAGGAAGGACAATCCATTACACTGGAATGACAGGTGTCAAGAGGCCTTCGAGAAGATAAAAGACTATTTGACAAATCCACCACTCCTGGTTCCCCCAACACCGGGAAAACCCCTCATTCTATACTTAACGGTTTTACATGATTCCATGGGTGCGGTTCTGGGACAGCATGACGAGACGGGAAGAAAGGAGCAAGCAGTGTATTATCTGAGCAAGAAGTTCAACGATTGCGAGTCTCGGTATATGGCCGTCGAGAAAACCTGTTGCGCACTGGTATGGACAGCAAGAAGGTTGCGTCAGTATATGTTGTACTACACGACCTTGCTAATCTCGCGCATGGACCCTCTCAAATACATTTTTGAGAGCCCCCATATCTCGATGAGAATGTCCAAATGGCAAGTGGCATTGGCAGAATTTGATATAAAGTATGTAACCAGGAAAGCTGTAAAGGGCAGTGTCATTGCTGACCACCTTCCTGAAAACCCACTTGAAGAATATCAATCTATGGAATTTGATTTCCCGGATGAGAACCTTGTTGTTGTCACGGAAAAGGAGGATGAAGGCGAAGGGGAAGGTGATGTGATGTGGAGAATGTACTTCGATGGAGCGGCTAATACACATGGCAATGGGATTGGGGCAGTGTTAATCTCTCCAGACGGGAGGCAATTCCCAATCGCTATCAAGCTTGCTTTTGATTGCACCAACAACACTGCAGAGTACGAGGCTTGCATAGCGGGTTTGAAAGCTGCAATAGCTCTCGATGTGCAACATCTAGAGGTTTATGGAGATTCAGCACTCATCATTTGTCAAGTCAATGGAGAATGGAAAGTCAAAGAGCACCGGTTGTTATCATATTATCAATGTCTCACCGGTCTCAAAGAAAAGTTCAAAGAGATCAGTTTCCATTATTTGCCTCGCGAACAAAATCAATTCGCAGATGCATTGGCTACATTAGCCGTTATGACTAAGCTTGACTTACAAATGGACATTCGACCTCTGCAAGTGTTGATCGAAAAGGAACCTGCATACTGCTCCAATGTCGAAGAAGAGTCTGATGGCCAACCATGGTTTCATGATATTAAACTGTTCATTAAAAAAGGGGAATACCCGATGGAGGCAACTGAAAATGACAAGAAGACGCTCAAGCGGTTGTCGATGTCTTTCTTCCTCTCAGGAGATGTGTTGTACAAAAGACACCATGATGGCGTTCTGTTAAGGTGTGTTGATGCGGCAGAGGCCAACTTGATTATCTCAGTGGTACAGGAAGGTATCTGTGGGACCCACGCAAATGGACACACGCTTTCCAGAAAAATTCTCAGACACGAGTACTACTGGCTCACAATGGAAAGGGACAACATGGAATTCGTGAGGAAATATCACAAGTGCCAGATCTATTCAGATAAGATTCATTCCCCGCCAACGCCATTACACACCTTGTCATCACCATGGCCATTCACCATGTGGGGCATGGACGTCATAGGGCCAATCAATCCCAAAGCTTCAAATGGGCACAGGTTCATTCTAGTGGCAATCGATTACTTCACCAAGTGGGTCGAAGCAGCCTCTTATGCCAATGTGACAAGCAAAGTGGTGGTGAAGTTCTTAAGAAATAACATCATATGTAGATATGGGTTGCCGGAAAGACTCATCACAGACAACGCCACTAATTTCAATAATGCAGACATGAGGGGGTTCTGCGAAAAGTTCAAGGTCAAGCATCACAATTCATCTCCTTACCGCTCTAAGATGAACGGTGCGGTTGAAGCCGCAAACAAGAACATCAAGAAGATCTTGGGTAAGATGGTGGTTACTTACAAGGACTGGAGCGATATGTTACCATACACATTACACGCGTATTGCACATCAGTTAGGTCCTCAACTGGAGCAACACCCTACTCCTTGGTGTATGGGATGGAGGCAGTGACACCTGTCGAAGTGGAGATTCCGTCACTGAGGGTCCTAATGGAGACAGACTTGGAGGAGGCTGAATGGGTCAAGGCAAGATATGAACAATTGAACCTAATAGAAGAGAAACGAATGAACGCAATCTGTCACGGACAGTTGTATCAGAAAAGGATGGCTCGAGCATATAACAAAAATGTTCGCTCTCGAACATTCCAGCCCGGTGATCTCGTCTTGAAAAGAATACTCCCGAATCAAGAGGATAACAGAGGAAAGTGGGCACCCACACATGACGGTCCCTACATCGTAAAAGACGCCTTTTCGGGAGGAGCCTTGATCCTAACAGATATGGAAGGGCAAGTACTTCCAAAGCCAGTCAATTCAGATGTCGTGAAAAATTACTTTGCCTAAAAAAAAAATAAAAATCCCAAGGTGAAACTGAAAAGGTGACCTAGGCAAAAATTAGGAACAAAAAGCTCGCTAGACAAAAATTAGGAACAAAAATTACTTTGCACTTGATCTTGGATATTTCGTATTTTTAGTGCAGGTCACAGGTATTATTGGAGCTGTAGACATCAGGAACTGAGCAAGAAGCGGAGCAGTGGATTTCAGAGCAAGCATCGAGCGCTCCAGCGCCCGTAGCGCGCCCCAGCGCGCGTGGCTCACTTAAATCTGTCACGTGCACAACGCTGGCGCTCCAGCGCCCGTAACGCGCCCCAGCGCCGCGCCGCAACTCTGTCACAGCAGAAACCCTATCTGCACGAGTTGGAGGCCCAATTAGCTAGGGTTTGGAGGCTGCTCACTCTATTTAAAGAAGGCTAATGCATCAGAAAACACATCACTTCTTCAACCATTCACTACCTGCACTTTTACTTATTTTCTTTTCCTAGTTAGAGTTACTTTTCTTCCCATTAGGATTTCCGTTTTCCTAGTTTAGCTCTAGCTCAGTCATTTGCATTCCAACGTTATTCGTCCAGCCCTCTTTGGGTTTTGTAAGTTACTCTTTTATCATTAATTCAGTTATTCGTTTTCCATCTTGCCAACTTGCATTTAATTTCTTGCTTTGTTCTTAATTGCTTTCTTTATTCCAATTTATTTCTTGCCTTTTAATTTCTTGCCATGAGTAGCTAAATTTCTTGTGTTTGTGAGGGGTGAGCATCATTTGGGTAATTTGAGGCTTTGTTCTTAATCTTGCATAAGTTTTCATTATCAACCCTTAACATGTAATTTGAGATCTTAAATTATGTGTTTAACCCTTTGTCTTGGCTTACTCGATTGAGTCAGGCTAATTCATTGGCATATGTTTATGTGTTAGTTGATTAATTGATGCATGGCATATTAGGATTTGGTAATGAGTAATTAATTGGCTGATTAGTCTCTTTAATTAGATTAATGTGATTGGTTTTAATAATTGTTGAAAGTGGAACTAAAGGTGAGATCTCACTAATTAATCCCATTCTAGGCAATTGATCATTAGAATCACAACAAAGGAGTTAGATCTAACTCCGGCGTAATTAATCAACTCATGCATTCTTTTGTAGCCAATGATAACACCCTAATGAATGTTCCACCCCCATAAGCAGCTGTTTTTATTATTTTCAATTTATTCCAATTTAATTCCCTTGCATACAAAAACCCCCCAATTGTGACAAACCCATCATACAACTAGTCTTGTGCATTACTCTCTTAGCCATTCCTTGTGAGAGACAACCCTGGTTTCCACTAAACTATATTAGGGGAACTTGGTTTTAAAAATAATTAAATTTATGAGTGTCACGACAGCATTCATCAGGTCGTGATCCTGAAACACACAGATTCAAGCCCAATGTAACCTTTAGTCAATAAATGAGATTTTCATATGTTGTTTGTTCTCTAAAATTGTACTTGTAGCCATAAACATTCCAATCCATAAATAAAACCAGTTTCACTTCTTATCTTTCTTCTTTTCTCTCGTTCCCTTCCTACACCATTGCATACATGTGTAATCGTAATATTGTTTTTAAGTGCGAGTAAAAGAATAATTGCTGACAAAATTTAAATGACGGTAAGTCAAACAAGGTGTCAAGATCCAAAAAGGGGTGCCAACTTGTGCAACTAAAACGCTAACGAAGGCAAGAAATGATAAAACCTTGGACGAAGACGATCACCACAGAAGAATTGGGTTCATAGTCAAAGTAATTAGCAAAACCAACACTACCACGACAACGCTCAACTAGGGTCAGACTGAAGTTTTCTTAGAGGAATGATGTCACAAACGCCCTAAACTGGGGCAATTTGAGATACGATTTGAGAAATCGCGTAGATCATTTAAACAGCAGAGAAAAATCTGTCTCCTAATGGAAAATAGCCGCACATGTTTCTTTGCACAATCATGCATCACATGCATTTCATCGCACTTGGATATTTCTTCTCAACAAGTAGATAACTTTCAACTTCTCAGCATCAGCTTTAAATTCCCTTGCCTCGATTTAAATTCCTTGCCTCGATTTAAATTCCAGTGTCTCGATTTAAATTCCCTTGCCTCGATTTAAATTCCCTTGCCTCGATTTAAATTCTAGTGCCTCGATTTAAATTCCCTTGCCTCGATTTAAATTCTCTTGCCTCGATTTAAATTCCCTTGCCTCGATTTAAATTCCCTTGCCTCGATTTAAATTTCGATTTAATTCCTGCCTCGATTAAATTCTGCCTCGATTTAAATTCCTTGCCTCGATTTAAATTCCCTGCTATTAAATTCCAGTGCCTCGATTTAAATTCTCCTTATGCCTCGATTTAATCCTGCTCGATTCAATTCCCCCGCCTCAATTTAAATTTCTGTCCGATTTATCAATCACAAGTTTCACACACACACACACCACATGCATCTAAGGTTCATCAGCAGTCATCATTTTATTGGGGCAAAATATGTGTTCTTAGCTTTACTTGTCCCTTACCAATTCAAAAGTCACAACTTTCATAAATTGGTAACAGACAAGTAAAGAGGGGCAACTGTGAACACCATATTTTACCCCAATTAAATGCAATCAACAAATAAATAACAAATCAAATGCAATTAAGAATAAAACCAATCAAAATTAAACCAGGATCAGGTAATAATCAGATACAAATCAAATTAAAGCAAAATATAATCAAAACATATCAATCAGGATTGCATTGCATTAATTTCACTAAAACCTAATTAGCTAGTATATAACACTAGTCTAACAACAGTGAAAAGCACCGAAAAGAAAGAGAAAAAGGCAGTGCACAGTTACCACAACACCAAGGTAATTTGGTTCTCGATTTTGCATCATCATCACATTACCACCCATCCACTCTCTCTCTCTCCTCCGATTTCGCGGCGGCGCGACGACAGCGGTTGTGAGGCCGCCTTCTCCGGCGCTCTAACTTTCCACCCCCCGATCGGCCTCCCTCTCCCCCCTCATGGTCGCGGCCTCGCGCCCCTGCTGCAGCAGCGGCACCGTCCTCTGCCTCTCTTCCTCGGTTGCGTCGGCCGGTGTTGGAAAGCAGCAACAGCGTAGAAGTCACCTCGCCGTCCGCCGCCACCTCGCTCTCTCTCTCTCCTGCGACTGCAGCTCGCGCCGATGCGGCTGCTCGCACCATCCGTCTGCTGCTGCGGCCCTCTCCCGCCGCCCGCGACGGCCGCATCCGTCTCCGCCTCTCCCTCTACCTTCTAGAGGCCACCGCCTTTTCTTCTCTTTCCCTGTTTCTTAAACCCAGAATCTACTCTCTGTGTGTGTTGTGTACTATGCGTGTGCGTTGCGTATTGTGTGTGTGTTGTGTGTGTTAGATTATTATTATTATTATTATTATTATTATTATTATTATTACTTATTATTTTTATTATTCTTTTAATCAAAACATTCAAATCCTTTCTACAATTATTATTTCGTTGTATGAGATAATCATCCTCGGGATATAAATTATGGGGTACTTGTGCTTTCTCTGTTATTTATTCTTTTTTAATCAAAATATTTACAAATCCTTCTTTACAATTTATTATTTCGTTGTATGAGATAATCATCCTCAGAATATAAATTGTGGGGTAAAGGTCCTCTTAAAACAACAATTTATTTCCTTCTCAAAAGCAAACTTTCTTTATTTCTTTAATCAAAATCAAAACAAAATCAAAGATCTTTTTCTACAATTTATTATTTCGTTGTATGAGATAATCATCCTCAGGATAATAGATTGTAGGGTGCTTGTACGAATCACATCGTCCTGTACCCTAAAAATATCTTTTTCTTAAAATAATAATTATTTCCTTTTAAATAAAAAAACAATTTATTCTCTTTCAATTAACATCAAAACAAAATCACACAAAAATCTTTTTTTACAATTTCGTTATATGAGATAATCATCCTCGAAATTTCAAATTGGTGCTTGTGCGATTCACATCGTCCTGTACCAAACCTTTTCTAAAAAAACACACAACACGCAAGCATTTTCTACAAGAACGACGTGGGTTTGAGTTCCTTATTGCACCAGAGGATACGTCCGCGCAGGCTACAACCTGTCAACCCGAAATTAATTTTTAAATCATTTTCTTCCTTCTTTTTATCTTTTTATGTGTTCATTTTAATATTTTAAGGGGAAATTAAATATTATTAAACTATAAATATTGATTTGCATAATTTGCTCTAGGGTAACCGTATTTATACGGATGTATTGGGGGTGCAGTGAGATTAAATTCTCACCCTTCCCTAGTCATAATTCGACTCCCGAACCTTGTCTCTGAAAAGACCAGTTTTTCACAAAATAAAGTTTTTCCAATTTTTCCATAATTAAAATTGGGGACGACTCCATTTTTAGTCACGGCACCCCTCGAGGACGTTGTGACAATAAGGTTCAGATTTATAGACACATAACAATTCATTTGATGAAGCATTTGTTCAAATATGATACATAATACCTAATGAAAATTACATTTGAAATCTTAACAAAGCATAATAAAGAACAGTAAAGCAAACCAAATGATATAGAAAAATCAGTCATTAGGTATCTAAGATGTAATTCCTTATTGTCTACATCATTATCATCAACAACAGAAGCAGTAGCACCACTATCATTCATAATTGTCTGTCATCTTAATCAATCCACCAATTTCATCACCTTCAACACCAACACCAACACCAACATAAAAACAAAAAAATCAATCAAGGAAAAAACATAAAAAAAAAAAAGAAAAGGGGCATAGAAACAACATCACCATTATTATTCACCAGCTTGTACATAATCACCATCATCCTGAAGAGTTGCAGAGTACAGGAGCCAAATGCAGAAGCTAGAGCACCGAAACCTTAGCCGCCATTACTTCACCTGGTTCAACACCATCATCAACTACCTCAAAGAACCAAAAATATAAAAAACAAAAAGTTAAAGATAGAGGGTGACAGAGAGGCATAGAACAACTCACCAACATCATCATCATCCTCCATCCTCGGTCGGATCCCTCCACAATAGCGTGATTGGTTGCAGGCGCCTCGTTCCCTCGGTCGATCCTCCAAGTTCAAGTTAGCAACAACCACCTTAGACCAATAGCAAAGTGGCAAAACCCTCGATGGGTGCGTGAAGCGGAACAAAGCTCCCTTCTTTCCCTCATCGGCCGCTCACTTTCTCTGTAGAAGCCACTGACCTAACTCTAGCTGAAAAAATGAAAATGGTAAACTTAGCAATGAGTTTCAGTTTGGAGAACATGGATTGAATGATGGTTTAGGGTTAAAGAAAAAAAATGTGAAAATTAGTGAAAAGGGAGCGAAGTGAGACCGACAAAGAGAGGGGAAGGAAAAAAGAAAATGGAAGGGAGATATGAAAAAGACTCAGACGCATACAAAGTAAGCACAGAAAAAATGTGAAAAGCAGAGAAAAGGGAGGAGTAAACCCCCAAATTGGTCCCTGATAATTTTCGCGGTGGACAAGGTAGTCCCTAACATTGAGAAATTGACAAGTTAGTCCCTGACAATTTCAATTTTCGGACAACCGTTAGTCCCTAAACGGCTTCCGTTAGTTCGAGGGACCAATATGACTTATTTATTAATTGTTAGGGACTAATAAAAGAAATTTAATAAAAATGAATCCTTTAAATTATGATATGAACATTGACTCATATTCATTCTAATTATGTATTAATTCCAAGCTACATATAACTACTCCGGTAAATATTAAGTCTCTATTTGGATGTATTATTATCAAAAGACAAATATGTTGGGTAATTTTTCAATTGAAGAAGTAACATTTTATTACTTTGTTGTAGAAAATAATTAGATGCATACAATTATTTGTCGGTAACTATCACGGTTGATTACTTGATTCTAGCAATATATATATATATATAGTCGAAGAGGGGTATTATTGATACATATATACATAATATTTAGAGTAGTAATGTTATATGTATATCATAAAATTAGTTATCATGTGTGTAATAATTTAATATTTTGAAACTAATAATCTAACTTTTATTATTAGACATTAATCCAATATTTTAAAAATTGAATTACTAAATTTAAAAAGTTGAATTATTATATATGATGACTAATGGTGACTGATTTTATGGTGTACATAAAAGCATTTATCTAATATTTTTTATAGTTGAATTTGTACATCACTGAAATGCAATCGTAATTATAGTTGATTTTATAGTGCATGTAATTATTTTCTACAGCAAAGTAATAGAATGTTGTTACTTCTTCAATTGAAAAATTACCCAACACATTTGTCCTTTGATAATAATACATCCAAATAGAGACTTAATATTTACCGGAGTAGTTATATGTAGCTTGGAATTAATACATAATTAGAATGAATATGAGTCAATGTTCATATCATAATTTAAAGGATTCATTTTTATTAAATTTCTTTTGTTAGTCCCTGACAATTAATAAATAAGCCATATTGGTCCCTCGAGCTAACGGAAGCCGTTTAGGGACTAACGGTTGTCCGAAAATTGAAATCGTCAGGGACTAACTTGTCAATTTCTCAATGTCAGGGACTACCTTGTCCACCGCGAAAATTGTCAGGGACCAACTTGGGGGTTTACTCGAAAAGGGAGCGGAGTGATAGCGACAATGAGAGGCGAAGAAAAAAGAAAATGGAAGGGAGATGGGAATATGACTTAGAAGCTTACAATGTAAGCAATTGTTTGAATGTTAAATTTTGAAAATGTGTAAAGTTGTAAAAATGAACACTCTAGGAGGACTTTGAAAATGAATTGGAAAAACACACGTTAAATGGGCTTCTGTGCGGAAGGGAAAAACGCGGGGATATTGATTTTCCTGGCAATGTTCCTGCTTTTCTATTGTTTTCCCTACGTAACACTCTCCCTCTGTGCAACACTCATGTCTCTGTAAAGTCCCTTTTTCAATTGCTTTTACGTAGAAAGAGTGTTACGTAGGGAAAAAGTTGTCTATAGAGAAATAGTGTTCCGTAAGGAACTGTGTATCGAAAGGAGCTGATATTTATAAATTTCTTCACGTTTATCTCCTTCTGTATCTCAAGTGTGTTACGGAACACTCCTTTCATACGTAACACTATTTCCGTACGGAAAACTATTTTTCTACATAACACTCTTTCTTTGTAAAAGCAATTGAAAAAGGGACTTTACAGAGACATGAGTGTTGCGCAGAGGGAGAGTGTTACGTAGGGAATACAATAGAAAAGCGACTTGACAGGCACGGGACTTTGTGAACGAATGGATTTGAATACATAACTTAAAAGTATAAGGATTTTGAGTTAAAGTCTTAAAAATAGAGTTTTTGTACTGATGTACCCTGTAATCGATTACCAGCTTCAAATTTCGTTATGAAGAAAAATTTTGTGAAAATAGGCAGTCTGTAATCGATTACAAACCCGTGGTAATCGATTACAGTAATCGATTATAGAGTCTTGGTAATCGATTACAGTAATCGATTACCAAATCGCTGTAATCGATTACAGCCTGGGTCAGAGACGAAATTCTGCAGAAAACTTCGCGAAAATCATCTCCAAATCCACATTTTCACCACAACCCATCCAAATCAAACACAACCAACATGCAATATCAATCATATATCAACCAATCTCAGTCCCTATCAACTATCATAACAAGAAATTCACAGATTCAATCAAAATCATACATAAACCACAAATAACCCATTACTCACAAATTACTCCAATGAGCTCCAAGACTCCACCCGGAGCTAGGATGAGTTCCCCAGAGCTTCCCTAGTTGGTTGAGACCCTAGAGAACACATCACAAATCTCAATCTCACAACAAAATAAAAAATCCGAAATATAAACCCTAAACCCCCAAAATCGAGATTGGAGAGAAATAGACATCAATGGAGCAAAAGAAATACTCTACACTTACCCTCAATATACTAGATGAGCAAAACACACTTCAATCTTCAAGATGGATGAGAGATTGAGAGAGGAGGAAGATGAGAAATGAGGAAAGAAATAAATGGAGAAGAAAGGGAGAGAGAGTCTGCGTGAGAGAGAAGAGAAAGAAAGAAAGGAAGAAAGAAAAAGAGAAAAGGAAGGGAAAAGGGAAAGGAAAGGAGGGGTGGGGCCCACCTGGCCCTAACTCCCTGGTGTGCACCGTGTTCTCTTACTCAAAACGACTCAGACTACCCCAGGTATTACAAGTACAAAAAAAAAATAGATAAGTTACTCTTATTTTTCATTTCGCACTATTCCTATTTTTTTTTCTTTTATTAAGGTTAGGCTGAATAAGAATAAGTCATACTTTACTTAATTTATTTATTTTGTTATAAGAAATTCAATGTACCATCCAACGTTATTTTTATTCAATCTCAAATCTGTATCATCCAACTTTTCATACTAATAGAAGAGTTTAGAACATACCATATTAATAACAATATTGATCTCAATGTTCCATATATTGAGGTTTGTTCAATTTTTTCCTTACACGTATTTATTTAAATCGATTTAGTATAGAATGAAGTCATATTCTTATTTAGGTTGTGAAATCCCTGCTATCACTCAGTATGTGTAATTGTTTGTCGACGGTATGTGTAATCCATTTTATGTGGTATGTGTAATTCATTTTATTTGGTATGTGTGTAATCTCTTTTATTTGATATGTGTAATCTTTTTTATTGGTATGTGTAATCCTTTTACTCGGCATGTGTAATTCAATTTACAAAGTTTGTGTAATCACTTTTGTACGGTATGTGTAATCTATTTTACTTGGTACGTGTAATTTATTTACTTTACACGTATAATCCATTTAAATCCATTTTTTTTCTTTCTAGATTTTTGGACAAGATATGTGTAATTTTTTGTATATCAAGAAGATTCGAGGGAGGATTATTATTTTTTAAATGAAAATTTCCTTTTTAGATAGACTAAATGAAACCTCCTAGTAAATAGCCCTCAATGCTTAAGTCATCTTATGCCACTTATAAAGGGTCACGTTCTGATTTCATAGCTTCAACTTTATTTTAAGACAAAACTCCCAAATTAGTCCTCTAGAATTACAATCGACATTTCAGTCCCTCCAGAATGAGAAAGTAAAATTTAGTCCCTGCACATGTTAGACATCGGACTTATTAGTCCCTCTGTTAATCTTCTCAAACCGGAATGATGATTTGGCAGTACGGTGATGATGTGGCACCGTTAAATGACACATAACCAACACCATAAACTAAACGACGCTGTTTTGATGTTCCAAATCATCAATTCACTTAACTTAAGTGAAGTGTGGGAGAAGAGAGGTGAGGTGGGGTTAAGTGAAGTGATGATTTGGAACATCAAAACGACGCCATTTAGTTTACGGTAATAGTGATGTGTCATTTAACGGTGTCACATCATCACCGTTACTGCCAGATCATCATTTCCGTTTGAGAAGATTAACAGAGGGACTAATAAGTCCGACGTCTAACATGTGCAGGTACTAATTTTTACTTTCTCATTCTAGGGGGACTATAATGTCCCATTGTAAATTCTGGAGGGACTAATTTGGGGGTTTTGTCTTATTTTAAAATATCATACGCGAAAAATACGTTGGAGTAAAATTTTCGAAAACATTCGCGGAATAGAAAATAAGGGTCTTGCGCATAAATACAACAAGAATAATAATAATCATGAATTAATACTGAATAATACTCATAATATAAATAAAACCACAAGTAATCTCTCATGCATAGTCAATCACAAACGAATAATTACTAGGTGTAACCGCATGAGCCTAAAACTGAGACTCATGAGATTCCACAATAAAATACATAACCAATAAATAGTTACCGGCTAACAAAGGTCCGGACTCAGAAAACACAATGTAAAATAAATTGAACTGAAGTAAATACATAAATCCATAACAATAAGGTAACTCGGAAGATATGTCTATAGAATGTAACTATGAAACGGAAATCTAGAACTATGTGGGCTCCACGCTCGCTCCTGGATCCTGCTGTGACTCATCCTCTAGAAATGTGTAAAAACGTGGGGTGAGTACACAATGTATCTCAGTAGAGGAAGCTGCCCTGGGTTTAATTAAGAAATAAGTGTATGATGAATGAATTCAATTCAGATATAAGTTCAAAACAATCTTTTCCCGGAACGTCTTATCTAAGTGTGTCCTGCTCATTTTATATCATACATACTGTAAACACCGTATTTTGTCCGGATGTTTATTTAAAAATAGAGAAAATATAAAAAATAGAAAAACATAAAAAATGAATTTCAAATTGTAATTAGATCAAATTTAATGCAAATTTGGTGTAATCAAATTACAATCAAACAAAATCAAATCAAGCAAAATCAAACACAATCAGGTTAAATCAAATCATATAAAATTATCATCAATTAAATCCATCAACATTAATTTGGAGATACACCCGAAACACTTGTATAAGTAAACACTCAGCGGCACTCGCGGCCACCTCCGTGTCCCAACCGCACCTCTCTGGTCGCACCGCTTCCCTTCTCCCTCCGCGATTCCTGCTCTTCATCGCAACCCTGTGGCCGCCGCGAGAGCGGCATTCCTCCGTGGTTGTCCTTCATTCGACGTGCCGGCGCCGCTCAACGCAGAGGCCGCTGCCGCGCCTCTGCCTTCCTCTCATGAGAGCCGCCGCTCTTTCTCTCTCTTCCACCCTCCCTCTATGTTCTCTGTTCCAGTGGCGGTGCGGCACCCCTCCCCTTCTTTCACTAAATGTGAATTAGGGTGTGGGGTGGTTTAATTACTCTTTTATTATTATTATTATTATTATTATTATTATCATTATTGTTGTTATTATTATTATTATTACTATAATTATTTCCTTTTTTTAAAAGAAAAAAAAACAAACAAAATTCATAAAATCTTTTTCTTACTATTTATTTCGTTGTATGAGATAATCATCCTCGGAATAATAGATTGTAGGGTACTTGTACGAACCACATTGTCTCGTACCCTCAAACTATCATTTTCTTAAATAAACGAATCTTTTTTTTTTTAATAAAATTCAATTCTTTTTTTCGTCAAAATCAAAATCTCTTAATTTTCCTTTTTACAATTCATGATCTCGTTGTATGATCTAATCATCCTCGAGGATCGCAATTTGTTGGGTACTTGTGCGAGTCGCATCGTCCTGTATCCTAAAAATATCTTTTTCTTAAAATAGCAATTATTTCCTTTTTAAATCAAACAATTCATTTTCTTTTAATTAAAATAAAAACAAATCCAACAAAATCTTTTTTTATTATTTCGTTGTATTAGACAATCATCATCGAAATTTCAAATTGGTACTTCTGCGATTCACATCGCCCTGTACCAAACACTTTCTAAAAAAACAAACAACACACAAACATTTTCTACAAGAACGACATGGGTTTGAGTTTCTCATTGCACCAGAGGATACGTCGGCGCAGGCTACAACCTGTCAACCCAAAATTAATTTTTAATTTATTTTGTTCTTTTTTTACGTGTTTAGTTTAATTTATTTCTATTTAAAGGGGAAATTAAATGTTATTAGATTATAAATATTTATTTGCATAATTTGCTCTAGGGTAACCGTATTTATACGAATGTATTAGGGGTGCAGTGAGATTAAATTCTCACCCTTCCTTAATCATAAACATTAGTCTTTTGGCCTGCCCACCTTCTGTAACCTTTCCTCCACTGCACCGACCCCTAGGTATGAGCTCATCCTAAACATTATTGGGGAGAGGGGGTATTCACCTTCCACAAGTGAAGGAGTTACGACCGAGGATGTCATCCCTCCTCGCAACACTCAACACAAGTCGAAGACTACTATGTGTTTTGTGCGCCACCCGGTGACTTCTTAAACTTTAATTATGCACCACCCAGTGACGTCTATGTCTTTATTACGTATTTTTAATAATACAATATATATATATATATATAACATTCACATCATCACCCAATAACATATAAACACATTTTACAACTCATATAACCATATATAAATCATACTTAAATCACATATAACACTTATACAAGTCGTAGAACACATTAGGGAACATTAAGGGTCAAAACAGTTAATTTTCATAAAAACTACTGAAGTGCTATAATCGATTACCACGGGTCTGTAATCGATTACCAACTCTCTGTAATCGATAACAAAGTGCTGTGTTTTCTCGCGATTGGAAATTATGAGCTTGTAATCGATTACGAACGCGGAAATTCAGATTCTAGGGTTCAAAATTACGTTTTTCCATAGCCAATGGCCAAAACATCAATCTAGAATCATCTCAATCGATAGAAAACACAAGTACATGAACATCAATCGGTAAAATACATTTTAAAACACTTTTACATCGATAAAACACTTTCTTTTTGAAATTTAATCGATAAAACATGACCCTTTTATGAACTCCAATGAGAAAAACGATTAACATCAATAATTCAATCATCATACAACAATATGCACGAAAATACAGAGAATTTAGGATGCCTAGAACCCCTACCTCTTGAAGAAATTCTATTAAACACGTAGAGACAATCCTTTCCCGGAGAAACCCTCGTTCTAGCTTTCTCTCTCTAGACCCACGAACGGTGTGGTGATAAAAACGACTCTTGTTGATGATTTGCAATCCGTAGAAAGGTGTGTTTTTGTGTGAGGATTAAGAATATGTGATCGGTTTCTTAATAGGGTGAGTTTTGATATGAGTTTCGTGGTGTAGAGTGGCTATGGCTTTTGAGTTTTAGAGAGAGAAGAAGAACAACGGAGGCTTAAAGTGAGGAGAAAGTGTTTTCTGAGGTTACTGATTTGTGTGCTAGGGTTTCTCACGTGGTGGCTAAGTTGTGCATGGCTTAGAGTCATCGTGGGGTCCAGACGTAACTTTAAATGCACTAAAAACGCTCTCAACACAGACTATAATCGATTACTACGAGTCTGTAATCGATTACTGTAATCGATTACCACGAGTCTGTAATCGATTGCAGTCAGCTAAAATGCCCAGTATTCGAAAATCAAAGGGCTGTAATCGATTACCACGGGATGGTAATCGATTACTGGGTCGTGCAGAGGCCCCAAAACACCTCTAAAACGTCCCGACTCGTGCTATAACCTTTACATATCACTCGTAACCTCAACCATCACCAAAAAACATACACATAAATCACATAATATATCATACTTTAAATAGGAGAAACTTATCCACTCGAATCTCATTAAATTCTAATTAAGGGGCATTACCCTTAATTTTCCTTAATTAAGACTTAATAAAGATTGGCGTGTTACACTAAATATTTAAATGTGCATAAAATCTGTATAATTTCACAATAAATGGGCTTTGTGAGGTATGTGTAATACCTATTATGAGGTATATGTAATTCGCTTTCTATGATATGTGTAACACCCTTTATACAATATGTGTAATATTTTATGCTTGATAGAGTAATTTCCTTTATTAGTATGTGTATTTCCCTTTTATTTTATATGTGTAATTCATTAATTTTTTTCTTAATTTTAAATAGAACTTGCGTAATGATATGATATATTAAGATGATTTTGAGGTAAAATAATTTATTTTTTTTATGAAAATTCCTTTTTTAGATAGATGAAATCATTAAATATGTAAAAAAATCTCTATAATATCATATCAGTAATGTATCAAAATAAATTGTAATATATTACCATTAATTGTGCAAGAAATTAAAATATTGTGTGATACATTTTATGATACTAATTATTATCATATTAATTACACATTATTTTATATGTATATTATTTAATTGTTGGCAGACTTGTTAACTTATATACTTTGTTATACGCGTAGCATGATTGGTTTCTATTTTATAACAAATACTAGTACATGAACCCGTGCTATGCACGGATGAAAAATGATATTTATGTATGTATTTTATATTATTTATCTATTAATTTTGTATTATGTTAGTTTCATGTTGAACATGACTCTAAAAATTGTAATAAGTTGAGTGAAAAGATTGATTTATTCGGGAATCTATCATGTTTTCGATTCGAATTGTCCCACAGAGAAATACATTTGGGGGGTTCACAGTGAAAAATGATAGCGATGGAACTAAAATCAAATAATTTAAAAGGCTTAAAGAATAATATAGTTCGAGTCACACAACTCAATATGATGATGTCAATAGCTCTATAAACAACTATATTTAGATGACATTTTCATCTTATCTGATTATTATTTTAAACCTAACATCATCCTATTAATAATTAATAATATCATCTTATTTACTAAATCAAACAAATATTAATAAAAAATAAATTATTTAAGTGTGTTTAAATTAATAATTTAATAATATAATATTTGAAATGTATTATTGATTTTATTGTATCAACATCCTAACCGTATTAAAAAATAATATACTTATTACTATCCTAATGTTGATTCAATCTTGTCTTTAAATATCTATTTATTTAGAGAAATTTGTTTATACATCACAAAATTAGTCACTATATATAATAATCCAACTTTTTAAAATAAACTTTTAATATTATAAAATTAATCCAACATTTTAAATGGATTAATTGTCTTAAAAAGTTGAATTATTGTATAGGATGACTAATTGTAATTAATTTTATGGTGTACATATAATATTATTCTTTTATTTAAAATTTAAATTACATATTATGCAAGAGTCATGACACACCACACATTACTAACCCAATTTCTTCAAGTTCTATTACAATATAATGACCAGTTAGATCTTCATATCCACATAATAGTCCCATGACACCTGCATAGAAAAAATAGAGTTATAAGTGTTATTTTAAAAAAAATACAGAAAATAAAAATAGTTTTTAATCACTCATCAATTAGATGACAATCAACATTAGTATATTTCAATATGTTGGCATGTGTAATACCTCGGGTATTCTGAGTTAGTTTGAGTAAGAGATCACGGTGCACCGGGGAGACAGAGCCAAGTGGGCCCCACCTCCCCACCCATTTTTCTTCTTTTCCTTTCTTTTTCTCTTTTCTTCCCTCACTCTCCCATAACCTCTCTCCCTCTCATTCCCATTTCTTCATCTTCTTCCTCATCTCATATCTCTCTCAAATCCCTCACCCAACTCCATTAACGTTCAAGATCAAGTTAGCCTCGCTCATCTAGTGTATTGTGGGTAAGTGTAGAGTATTTCTTTTTCTCTCTTGGTGTATTTTCTCTCTAATTTTCGGATTTGGGGGTTAGGGTTTACATTTGGGGGTTTTTTGATTTTGTTGTGAGATTGAGGTTTGTGATGTGTTCTCTAGGGTCTCAACCAACTAGGGAAGCTCCGGGTAACTCATACTAGCTCCGGGTGGTGTCTTGGAGCTCATTGGAGTAATTTGTGAGTAATGGGTTATTTATGGTTTATGTTTGATTTTGATTGATATTGTGAATTTCTTGCTATGGTAGTTGATAGGGACTGAGATTGGTTGATATATGATTGATATTGTATGTTGGTTGTGTTTGATTTGGATGGGTTGTGGTGAAAATGTGGATTTGGAGATGATTTTCGCGAAGTTTTCTGCAGATTTTCGTCACTGACCCATGCTGTAATCGATTACAGACTGCTTATTTTCAAAAAAAATTTCTTCAGAACGAAATTTGAAGCTGGTAATCGATTACAGAGGCCTGTAATCGATTACATCAGTACTAAAACTCTATTTTCAAGACTTTAACTCAAAATCTTTATACATTTAAGTTATATTTTCAAATCCATTCGTTCACCACTACCCCAAACCCGATACTGGCTGTTTATGATGTTATTATGATGATGATGTGAATATAATGCGATGTACGATTACGAAATGATAAAAAATTAAAGGATGATAAATGTTGGTTTGCTCGGCTTGAGGAGGGGCATAGCTCTCGGGGTCGAGTTTGATAAAGTCAGAGGAGGGGCTGGACTCCCAGGACTAAAGATCTGAGGAGGGGCTGGGCTCCCGGGATCTCTAATGAAAAACACACATGTAATAATAATAAATAAGGCGAATTGCGGAACGTGATGTATGACGAATATGCGATGGATTATCCTGTCTGTGTATGTGATCATGATATTGTTGCATAAACTGTTTTTAATTTGTTATTCACTGAGCGTATGACTCACCCATTCATAGAAACCATTTTCAGATTCAGGTGCTGATCAGGAGGTGAGCCCTTCCGTTCCTCCAAGCTCTTAGCTTTGGTGAGCCTCGATGTTTAGAGGTGTTATGTTATTGTCTATGTAGTATGCTCCATAGGTTTACAAACAGGATTGTCTAAGTTATGTATGTGTTGTAAGTCTAATTAAGACTTGTTACATTTATGTTGGCTTATGCATTAAGTATGATGTTATGACCACACTATATGTATTATGGATTTAGGGGTGTACCTTGTGAACCCTATTATATGTATGGATTTTATGTATGAATGCATGTTAAAGTAGTTGTGGCTGTTGTTGTTTAGCTAGATTGTTGTGTGGTTCACAGGTTAAGGCTGACATGGGACTTGGTGTCCCATGTGCCGGTCACGATCCGAGTTGGGTTGTGACAAAGTTGGTATCAGAGCCTAGGTTGAGTTTTGTAACTTATGGAGCAATTGTTTTCAATAGAATGACAATAGTGTAAATGGTTGCCGGCCCATTTTCACAAATTGTGATTCTAGTGAAGACAGTTTAGGGTGTTGTCTAAGTTAATTCCTTGATTGCTAATCCCTTTTTGACTCGGGGATGTTTCATATGTTATGTCTCTAAACGATTGGTTGTTTGTGTAGCTGCTCTTGGTTGACCATGCCGCCTAAGCAGGGTACCCGAAGACGGGGAAGGCCTCGTACCACCAGGGACCCCCCTCCTGTGCAGGGGGATGATGAGCCCGTTGGAGGTGGTGCAGAGCCTAATTATGGTGAGGAGATGCAAGGGGTTCGCCAAGCCCTCAACATCTTGATTCAAATGATGCAAAACCAGAATCAGAATCAGAATCTGGATCAAAACCAGAGGAGGGAAGAGGTTCCTCTGAACATGGACTACGAACCACCTAGGCCGGGACCTCAGGTTTTTGTTACTCATGAGGTGACGCTGGAGGCTTATCTGAGGCTGAACCCACCGACTTTTTCGGGGGAGTCCATGGAGGAAGACCCGGAGGATTTCTTGGATCGGGCCACTAGAGCTCTGCGTGCCCTTCGATGCCATGATGTGAGGGCCGTGGATCTGGTGACCTACACCCTTCAGGGGACTGCTGTTCACTAGTATGAGACTTGGTTGATGGAAAGGGCTCATATGAGGAGGCCGCCACCAGTATGGGAAAAGTTCACTGAAGCCTTCAGGGCAAGATTCTTTTCTGAGAACCGAAGGAAGCTCTTGGTGGAGCAATTTCTCAAGCTGAAGCAGACTCCGGACATGTCTGTAGTCGAGTATGCTACGCAATTTACTCGATTATGTCGATATGCACCGCATGAGATCATCACTGAGGATAGGAAGGTGAGAAGGTTTGTGAAGGGGCTCAGGGAACCGATGCGTTCAATTCTACATAATGAGATAGGGAGAAAGTCTTTCTCTCAGGTGATGGATACCGCTGTGGGCATTGAAAGCTCAAGGGAAGAAGACAAGCCGAATAGGGGATTTGAGAAGAAAAAGAAGACTACAGGGCAGTTCTCCGGAGGATCCAGTTCTGGTGGGTCCCAAGGTTATCAGCAATAGAGGTTTGCTCTGAGGAGTGGTTCCAACTCCTCAAGATCCACCCCTAGGGCCATGTCTGGGATGAGGCCCCAAGCTAGCAGTGCTTCCCAGTCGAACACACAGTGGTCTGGACCCCAAGGTCCTCAACGTCCTCATTGCAAGCATTGTGGAAGATTCCATCATGGGGCGTGTCGCCCGAACAAGAATGTATGTTATGGGTGTGGACAGGCAGGACATTTTATCAGGGAGTGTCCTCGCCTTGCTGGGGGAGCTACTGGGCATCAGGCACCCGTCTTTCCTGCACCATCTCATTCAGCTATGTCTCCGGGTAGTTCTTCTGGGCAAGGAGGTCGGGGTGCAGCCAGAGGGAACAGAGGTAGAGGTCAAGGTGGAGGAGGGAGAGCTCAGCGGAGGGTTTTTGCTTTGACTCGTCAGGATGCTCAGGCGTCTAACACAGTTGTGGCAGGTATTTTGAAAGTTGGCTCTTCTGAAGCTTATGTGTTGTTTGATCCGGGCTCTACACATTCATATGTGTCCCCGTTCTTTGCTTCTCGTTTTGGCGAGCAACCCACAGCGTTGGAGGATCCTTTTTGGGTTAGTACTCCGGTGGGAGAACCCCTTATGGTTCGGTTGGTCTGTAAGTCGTGTGTAGTGTAGGTGAGCGGGATGGACACTTTGGCCGATTTACTGATCTTGGATATGGTGGATTTTGATGTGATCCTAGGCATGGATTGGTTGGCTTCCTGTCATGCCTCCGTAGATTGCTACGCTAAGTTGGTCCGATTTGTCCTCCCCGATGGCTCAACCTTCGAGTTCCAAGGGGATCGATGTGTGACCCCCGCTTCTTTGATATCGGCCTTAAGTGCCATGAAGTTGATGGATCATGGGAACCAAGGTTTTCTTGCATCAGTTGTGGATGTGGAGGCTAGAGTGCCGGATTTGGATCAAGTTCCGATTGTGGGAGAATTCCCAGATGTCTTTCCAGAGGACTTACCAGGGATGCCGCCGGATAGGGAGATAGAGTTCGGGATTGACTTAAACCCTGAAGCTCAACCTGTTTCTATTCCTTCTTACCGTATGGCTCCGAAAGAGTTGAATGAGTTGAAGGATCAGTTGAGGGACCTCTTGGATAAGGGGTTTATCCGTCCGAGCACTTCACCTTGGGGTGCTCCGGTTCTTTTTGTTAAGAAGAAGGATGGTTCCATGAGGCTTTGCGTGGATTACCGGCAGCTCAATAAGATGACGGTCCGTAACAAGTACCCTCTTCCTAGGATCGATGATTTGTTTGATCAGCTTCAAGGTGCTTGTTGCTTCTCGAAGATTGATTTGAGGTCCGGGTACCACCAGTTGAAGATTAAGGAGGGAGACGTTCCGAAGACAGCTTTTCGCACCCGGTATGGACATTTTGAGTTTCTGGTGATGTCCTTCGGTTTGACCAATGCCCCAGCAGCTTTCATGGATCTTATGAATCGGGTGTTTAAGCCGTTCTTGGACCGATTCGTCATTGTCTTCATTGACGACATCTTGGTTTACTCCAAGAATGCGGCGGAGCATGAACGTCATCTCAGAGTTGTGTTGCAGACGCTGAGGGATCATAGTCTTTACGCCAAGTTCTCCAAGTGTGAGTTTTGGCTTGACCAAGTATCCTTTCTTGGGCATGTGGTATCTAAGGACGGGATCATGGTAGATCCGAAGAAAGTCGAGGCAGTTCAGAAGTGGCCGAGGCCTACGACGGTGACCGAGATCCATAGCTTCTTGGGTCTTGCCGGTTATCATCGGAGGTTCGTTAAGGATTTCTCAAGAATAGCAGCCCCTCTCACCCAGTTAACCCAGAAGAGTGTACCTTTCCAGTGGTCGGAGGCTTGTGAGGAAAGTTTTTAGAGGTTGAAGGAATCCTTGACCACCGCTCCTATTTTGGTTTTGCCTTCGGGTTCCGGAGGGCAATGCAGCTAGGATCGCGAGTAAGATCGTAAAATCGTACGATTTTACGATCTTACAAAGCACTAGCGATCCCGATCCTATGCAAACTCGATATTGTGTATGAATCGGTGGGATCGTCGAGAAAAATCGTAAAAATCGTAAAATGGGACGATCTTTACGTTTTTACAATTTCATATGAATTGACCCGTTTGCCCATAACCCGGTCCAAACCCGACCCGAACTCGCCCAAAACTTGACCCATAACTTAAAAAAATTAAACCCTAATCGCAGCCCCCACAAACCTAACCCGCAGCCCCCCTCAAACCAAACCCTTTCTAGCTCCCCCCAAACCTAATCGCAGCACCTTCGCCGCCGCCTGCAGCTGCCGCTGCCGCCTGCTGTGGTGCTGCGATGCTGCGCTGACGAAAGTCACGAAACGAAACCCTTTCTCGCGTTGACGAAACGACACCCTTTCTCGCTCTCCCCTCTCTGACGAAACGAAACGAAACCCTATAGAGGAGCGAGCTCGCCACCGCCTGTCGCCTGTCGCGGTGTTGCCTGCTGCGGTGCTGCCTCCATCACTTCAATCATTTCGGCGGTGCTGCCCGCTGCCTATTGCTGCTGCTCGCAACTCTTCTACTTCTTCTTCCCTTCTGCAGTTTTGTTTCTTCTTCCCTTCTGCAGTTTTGCTTCTAGTTCTTCTTAAGGGCTGTGGAGGGAGAATAATCTGGTGCTGCTGCTGCCTATTGCTGAGGAGTGAGGTCAGGTATGTATATTTAATTTTAATTTGATAATCTTGAGTTCTGGACTGATAGATAGATCATAGATTACTGCTGGTTGCTGAGTTGCTTTGTTTAGATTATTGCTAAGGTATTTTTGTTTTGAATTTTTTATTAGGTAATAGGTTCTGTTTATGTGAAAAAATGTCATCAAACAACAATGGTGGGGAAAATGAGGTTAATAGAGGTTCAGGAACAACCACTATGTCTGAAAGAGGTAGTGTTGGGATTGAAAATGCATCAAGTAGAGTTAAAAAGAATAGGAATGCACCTGGAAATAGAAGTGATATTGGTTGGAAACATGGAATTTCTGTTAATGGAGATGTTAGAAAAATACAATGCAAATATTGTCAAAAGGTGTTTAGTGGAGGAGTTTATAGGTTTAAACATCATTTGGCTGGAACACAAAAAGATGTTGAACCTTGTTTGAGTGTTAGTGATGAGATACAAAAAGAAATGTGGGATATTGTGGCTAGTTTGCAACAAAATTTAATTAAGAAAACTAGAAAGAGTGAGGAAGCACTAGCAGAAAGAACAAACAATAATGATGAGGAGGAAGGTGATGATCATCTAGTAGGTGAAAAAAGGAAAGGGAAAGAAATAGAGACATCTAGCCTATTCAAGAGAAGAGGTATGTTGACTCAACCCACTGTTAACACTATGTTTAAGAAGAATTTGAGGGAGGAAGCATGTGAAAATATAGCCTCTTTTTTCTATAACAATGCCATACCCTTTAATGTGGCAAGAAGTAAAGAATTTGTGAAGATGTTTGATAGTGTTGCTAGGCATGGATTAGGATTCAAACCGCCTTCTTACACTGAATTAAGAGTCAAGTATTTGAAGAAAAAGGTAGAGTCAGCCATGGAAATAATAAAAGAACATAGAGAGTATTGGATGAAAATAGGTTGCACAATTATGACCGATGGTTGGACAGACAAGAGGAGGAGAACTATATTGAATTTCCTAGTGAATAGTCCTAAGGGAACTGTTTTTTTGAAGTCTATTGATGCCTCACATATTTGCAAAACAGCTGACCAAATATTTAAGTTGTTAGATGAAGTTGTTGAGGAGGTGGGAGAGGAGAATGTTGTGCAAGTTGTAACAGATAATGCAGCTAATTACAAAGCTGCAGGAAAGATGTTGATGGAGAAAAGGAAGAAGCTTTATTGGACACCTTGTGCAGCTCACTGCATTGATTTGATGTTAGAGGATTTTGAGAAGAAGGTGGAGCTTCATAGAGATACAATTGCAAAGGGGAGAAAGGTTACTACTTATATTTATTCAAGAACTTCTCTTATAACCCTATTGCAATTCCACACCAAAGGAAAAGATTTGATAAGACCAGGTATGACTTGCTTTGCCACATCCTATCTCACATTGGGTTGTCTTAATGATAGGAATAATGCATTAATAAGGATGTTTACTTCTGATGAGTGGAAATCAAACAAATGTTCAAGGACAAGGGATGGAAAGACTATTGAAAATATAGTTTTGGATAGACTATTTTGGAGAGACATAATTATATGCTTGAAAGCTGCTTATCCTCTTATTCATGTGCTACGCTTGGTTGATTCAGATGAAAGTCCAGCCATGGGATACATTTTTGAGGCAATAGATCGTGCTAAGGAGAAAATACACCATGCTTTTCAAGGTGTCCAAAGGAGGTAAATTGTTTTTATTTGTCTTTTTTGCATAATGTTGATGTAGTTCACTTTAAATTTAAATGTTCTAGACTTCTAATGCTTATTTAAGATTTCTGATTTTCAGTGGTTAATTCAATTTTTTTTATTCTTTAGTTTTATGCTTATATGGGAGATCATTGATGCAAGATGGGAGAAGTAACTCCATAGGCCTTTGCATACTGCAGGCTATTATCTAAACCCACAAATGCATTATAGTCCAGAATTTAAGACTAATTTTGAAATTAAGAGAGGATTGTATGAATGTTTGGGTAGACTTGTTGGAAATGTAGCTGAAATGACTAAGATTGATGCTCAACTTGAAGATTTCAAGAGTCAATCCAAGTTTTTTGGAACAGCTATAGCCAAGGCTGCTCTTAAAACCAAAACACCATCACAATGGTGGGATTCCTATGGGGAAGAGCATCCTGAGCTTCAACGGTTTGCTATTCGTGTGTTGAGCTTGACATGTAGTTCTTCCGAATGCGAGCGCAATTGGAGCGCCTTTGAAATGGTAAGTTTTTAATTTATAAGTTATTGTCATTATTTGTATTTTACTTCTTGGAAATTAGAGTTGATTTTCAATTATTATGAGTTTATTGGTTGTTTTATACATTTTTTAGGTTCACACAAAAAGAAGGAACCATTTAAAACAAAAAACGATGAATGATGTTGTTTTTGTGATGACCAATTCAAGATTGGCTAAGAAGAAGAAAACAAGAAACCATGCTCTTGACTATTGTCTTGATGATCTAGACTCCGATGAAGAATGGATTATGGAAGATGATGATGATGATGTTTTGGACAACTTAGAGGATTTAGATATTCCTGATTTAGGGAATCTTGTTCATGGAGAAGGTGGAAGCAATGATGGTGGCTTACTAGAAGATTTGGAAATTCCTCCTTTAAATGATGGGAATGGTGGTCATGGTGGAGTTCAAATAGAAGATCATGAATATGATGACCATAATATCAATGATTTGCTTTAATTTCTCACTTGTTGGCTGTTTACTTTTTGATATACCCACTATACTGGCTGTTTACTTTTTGATATACCCACTATACTATAACTTATGGGTTAATTGCTTATTTTAATTTTACCCACTTGTTGGCTGTTTACTTTGACTTATGCATTAGGCATAGTCTTATGTATTTTGTTATGAAGTATAAACTGTGAATTTTACTTTTAGGTAATTGCTTATTATGTTATGACTTATTGGTAATTGGGCATTATGTTATGACTTATGGGTTATGGGCTTATGGCTCATGAATTATATATTTATGAATTATATATTTGTGAGTAACTGAGTATATATTTATGTTTTAACTGTGATTTTGGTAGGATTTTTCGTTCTACGTTACGATTTTATATGAAAAATTATATTATTGATTTTGGTAGGATCTTCCGATCCGTGTTACGATTTTATGATTTACGATTTTGTATCCTCCGTCCGATCCTAGGTAAAATCTCGATTCTAGCTACATTGCCGGAGGGTATTCAGTGTACTGCGATGCCTCCCGGATTGGGCTTGGTTGTGTCTTGATGCAGCATGGGAGAGTTATTGCTTATGCATCAAGGAAATTGAAGAATCACGAGCAGAACTACCCGACTCATGATTTGGAGATGGCCGCGGTCGTTGTTGCTCTTAAGATCTAGAGACACTACCTCTACGGGGAGACATGTGAGATTTACACCGATCACAAGAGCTTGAAGTACATCTTTCAGCAGAGGGATCTTAATCTGAGGCAGAGGAAATGAATGGAGTTGCTCAAAGATTATGATTGCACCATTCTGTATCACCCAGGGAAGGCGAATGTAGTCGCTGATGCTTTAAGCAGGAAGTCTATGGGTAGTCTGGCCCACATTGCTGTTGTGAAGAGACCGTTAGTTGAGGAGATCCATAGGTTGGAGTCGGAGGGCATACACTTCGAGTTAGGGAGATCTGGAGTACTCTTAGCTCATGTGCGGGCTCAATCCTCCTTGGTGGACCAGATTAAATCTGTTCAGCGGGATGATCCAAGACTTGCCAAGCTAGTGTCAGAGGTCAGTGAAGGGAAGAACGTGGAGCTATCTCTAGACTCAGAGGGTGTTTTACGGTGTGGACAACGGGTGTGCGTACCCGATGTGGGTAATCTAAGGAGGCTCATTCTAGAGGAAGCTCACAACTCCAAGAATTCCATCCATCCAGGTAGCACGAAGATGTATCAGGATTTGAAACAGTTGTTTTGGTGGGAAGGTATGAAGCGGGATGTGGCAGATTTTGTTTCTCGTTGTCTGGTGTGTGTCAGCAAGTGAAGGCAGAACACCAGAGACCTGCAGGGTTGTTGCAACCGATTGAGATACTGATGGTTGTGTCGTGTCAACCATAAATTTAATTATTTTTAAAACCAAGTTCCCCTAATGTAGTTTAGTGGAAACCAGGGTCGTCTCTCACAAGGAATGGCTAAGAGAGTAATACACAAGACTAGTTGTCTGACGGTTTGTCACAATTGGGGGGTTTTTGTGTGCAAGATAATTAAATTGGAATAAAATGAAAATAATAAAAGCAGCGGTTTATGGGGGTGGAACATTCATTAGGGTGTCGATCATTGGCTACAAAAGGATGCATGAGTTGATTAATTACGCCGGAGTTAGATCTAACTCCTTTGTTGTGATTCTGATGATTAATTGCCTAGAATGGGATTAATTAGTGAGATCTCACCTTTAGTTCCACTCTCAACAATTATTAAAGCCAATCACATTAATCTAATTAAAGAGACTAATCAGCCAATTAATTACTTATTACCAATTCCTAATATGTCATGCATCAATTAATCAACTAACACATAAACATATGCCAATGAATTAGCCAACTCAATCGAGTAAGCCAAGACAAAGGGTTAAACACACAATTTAATATCTCAAATTATATGCCAAGGGTTGATAATGAAAACTTATGCAAGATTAAGAGCAAAGCCTCAAATTACCCCAATGATGTTCACACCCTCATAAACCACCAAGAAACTTAGCTACTCATGGCAAGAAATTAAAAGGCAAGAAATAAATTGGAATAAAGAAAGCAATTAATATAAAGAGCAAAGTAAAGAATTAAATGCAAGTTGGAAAGAATTGAAGAACGAATAACTGAACTTACAAAACCCAAAAGGGCTGGACGAATAACGTTTGAATTGTAAAAGACGGAGCTAGAGCTAAACTAGGAAAGACGGAAATCCTAATGGGAAGCAAAAATAACTCTAACTAGGAAAAGAAAATATGTTAAAGTGGAGGTGTTGAGAGGTGTTGTTTCTGATGCATTAGCTCCCTTTAAATAAGATGAGCAGCCTCCAAACCCTAGTCAATTTGGGCCCCCAACTCGTGCAGATAGGGTTTCTGCTGTGACAGAGTTGCGGCGCGGCACTGGGGCGCGTATAGCTCGCTAGAGCGCCAGCGCTGTGCACGTGACGAGTTTTAGTGGGACTCGCGCGCTGGGGCGCGCTATGGGCGCTGGAGCGCTCGATGCCGGTTCTGAAATCCACTGCTCTGCTTCTTGCTCAGTTCCTGATGTCTACAGCTCCAATAATACCTATGACCTGCACTAAATATAAAATATCCAAGATCAAGTGCAAAGGTCATCCTTGAATTGTAAAAACATCATAAAACTTGTTATTTTAGCCTTTATTTCTATTAAGCTCATATTAATTCCAAGTTGAATTAAATATAATAAAAGGCCAAAATAGAGCAAAGAATTGCATACAATCATCCAAATTAAGGGCATAAAATATTGGTAAAAACCACGTTATCAGATACCGACATGGAAGTGGGAGAGGATCACCATGGACTTTGTGACGGGGCTACCTCGCAGTTTTCGAGGCTTTGACTCCATATGGGTGATATTGTGGATCGACTGACCAAGTCGGCCCACTTCATTCCAGTTAAGACATCCTACGGGGCGCCTTGTTATGCTCAGTTGTTCATCGAGGTCATTGTGGGACTTCATGGTGTTCCGACCTCCATTATCTCCGACAGAGGGACTCAGTTCACCTCCCAGTTTTGGCGATCCTTTCAAGAAGCCTTGGGGACTCGTCTTAACTTCAGCACAACTTTTCACCCTCAGACCGATGGTCAGTCAGAGAGGACTATTCAGATTTTGGAGGATATGCTCCGAGCTTGTGTTATGGATTTTGGAGATGGTTGGGAGCCGTACCTTCCGTTGGTGGAGTTTTCTTATAATAATAGTTATCAAGCCAGTATTGGTATGGCACCGTTTGAGGCTCTTTATGGTAGGAGGTGTCGGTCTCCGATAGGTTGGTTTGAGAGTGGTGAAGCTGCACTGTTGGGACCCGATCTGGTACATGATGCCATGGATAAGGTAAAGTTGATCAGGGAAAGGCTCCAAGCGGCTCAGAGTAGGCATAAGGCCTATGCTAACAACCGAAGGCGCGATTTGGAGTTTTCGGTCGGAGACCATGTGTTCCTCTGCATATCTCCGATGAAGGGAGTTATGAGGTTCGGTAAGAAAGGAAAGCTGAGTCCTCGGTATGTTGGACCTTTTGAGATCTTGGATCGGATTGGGGCAATGTCCTATCATTTGGCACTTCCACCTGAGATGTCCTCAATCCATCTCGTCTTTCATGTGTCTATGCTGATAAAGTACTTATCGGATTCATCTCATGTGATCGAGCATCAAGTGTTACCGTTGGATGAGAATTTGGCATACGAGGAGGAACCGGTGGCAATTGTTGATCGACAGGTGAGGAAACTCCGTTCTAAGGAAGTGGCAACAGTGAAGGTGGTTTGGCGGAACCACTCTGGTCAAGAGGCTACGTGGGAGCCCGAGGAAGCCATGCGGGATAAGTATCCGCACCTCTTTCATGATTCAGGTAATCTCTTTTCCCTTCTGTGTTTGAATTCGGGGTCCGAATTCTTTAAGGGGGGAAGATTGTAATACCTCGGGTATTCTGAGTTAGTTTGAGTAAGAGATCACGGTGCACCGGGGAGACAGAGCCAAGTGGGCCCCACCTCCCCACCCCTTTTTCTTCTTTTCCTTTCTTTTTCTCTTTTCTTCCCTCACTCTCCCATAACCTCTCTCCCTCTCATTCCCATTTCTTCATCTTCTTCCTCATCTCATATCACTCTCAAATCCCTCACCCAACTCCATTAACGTTCAAGATCAAGTTAGCCTCGCTCATCTAGTGTATTGTGGGTAAGTGTAGAGTATTTCTTTTTCTCTCTTGGTGTATTTTCTCTCTAATTTTCGGATTAGGGGGTTAGGATTTACATTTGGGGGTTTTTGATTTTGTTGTGAGATTGAGGTTTGTGATGTGTTCTCTAGGGTCTCAACCAACTAGGGAAGCTCCAGGTAACTCATCCTAGCTCCGGGTGGTGTCTTGGAGCTCATTGGAGTAATTTGTGAGTAATGGGTTATTTATGGTTTATGTTTGATTTTGATTGATATTGTGAATTTCTTGCTATGGTAGTTGATAGGGACTGAGATTGGTTGATATATGATTGATATTGTATGTTGGTTGTGTTTGATTTGGATGGGTTGTGGTGAAAATGTGGATTTGGAGATGATTTTCGCGAAGTTTTCTGCAGATTTTCGTCACTGACCCAGGCTGTAATCGATTACAGCGAATTGGTAATCGATTACTGTAATTGATTACCAAACCTACTCTGTAATCGATTACTATAATCGATTACTACGGGTTTGTAATCGATTACAGACTACTTATTTTCACAAAAATTTTCTTCAGAACGAAATTTGAAGCTGGTAATCGATTACAGAGGCTTGTAATCGATTACATCAGTAATAAAACTCTATTTTCAAGACTTTAACTCAAAATCTTTATACATTTAAGTTATATTTTCAAATCCATTCGTTCACCACTACCCCAAACCCGATACTGGCTGTTTATGATGTTATTATGATGATGATGTGAATATAATGCGATGTACGATTACAAAATGATAAAAAATTAAAGGATGATAAATGTTGGTTTGCTCGGCTTGAGGAGGGGCATAGCTCCCGGGGTCGAGTTTGATAAAGTCTGAGGAGGGGCTGGGCTCCCGAGACTAAAGATCTGAGGAGGGGCTGGGCTCCCGGGATCTCTAATGAAAAACACACATGTAATAATAATAAATAAGGCGAATTGTGGAACGTGATGTATGACAAATATGCGATGGATTATCCTGTCTGTGTATGTGATCATGATATTGTTGCATAAATTGTTTTTAATCTGTTATTCACTGAGCGTATGACTCACCCATTCATACAAACCATTTTCAGATTCAGGTGCTGATCAGGAGGCGAGCCCTTCCGTTCCTCCAAGCTCTTAGCTTTGGTGAGCCTCGATGTTTAGAGGTGTTATGTTATTGTCTATGTAGTATGCTCCATAGGTTTACAAACAGGATTGTCTAAGTTATGTATGTGTTGTAAGTCTAATTAAGACATGTTACATTTATGTTGGCTTATGGATTAAGTATGATGTTATGACCATACTATATGTATTATGGATTTAGGGGTGTACCTTGTGAACCCTATTATATGTATGGATTTTATGTATGAATGCATGTTAAAGTAGTTGTGGCTGTTGTTGTTTAGCTGGATTGTTGTGTGGTTCACAGGTTAAGGCTGACATGGGACTTGGTGTCCCATGTGCCGGTCACGATCCGAGTTGGGTCGTGACAGCATGACTCATAAAATAAAAGTCGTATTCAGGAATATCAGTGTCAACAATCTTCTTAACTCGAGTGTCTTTTTTGGCACTTTCAATAACGAAATTTGATATTACAAAAATATTGTCTTCTTCAAATTGTTCTTCAAACAGATGGACATGGTAACCTCTTATAGTGCAATGAATCTTATCACGTTGCGAGGTTATATTTATAAGTAAAAATACTAAATCAAATACTAAAAATAAATTGAGAAAAATATTAAGAAACACAAATAATTTGAGAAAAACATACAAATAAACACAAATATTTAGAATATACATTTTCATCAATCAAGATCATTTCAATGTTAGACTTGATTTTCTTCTCGTTTGATGATGGTTCAATCCAAATCCTTAGCACCCTAACCATCAACCTCCAATTTTTGTCCTTTGGAATCTCTTCCAATTTATATCCTTGAGAAAATCAAATTTTGAAGTCATGCTGGTTAAGTATTATTAAAAAAAAAAAAACTTAGAGATGTGTTCAAGTGATGATTTATGATGATTGAATAGTTAGAATTTATAGTAAAAGTCTCAAGCAAATTTTTATTTTTTAATATCCAAGTTAATTACTCTCAATGAAAATATAACGTAACTGAAATTCAATGATTAATTAACAAATTATGAACCTAATTAGACAATAGATAAATGTAGATATTTCGCACAATAATAAAGACAAAATTTAAATTAAAGAAGCATGAAAATGAAGCAAAAAAAGTGTGGTTCATATGATTTTAATTTTTTACTGTTATGGGTTGTGAAAAGGTATTCACTACACCATTGCCTTGATGAGAAGCATCTCTCAGCCCTATTGTATATATATATATATATTATCATTTATTTATTTTTGTTAATTATTTACTTTGTAACAAATATTTTTTAATGTCGAAATTAATTACCCTCAATGAAAATATAACATAATTTAAATCTAATGATTAGTTAATAAATTTTATTATTACCAAAAAAAAAAAGTTAATAAATTTTAATATTCTATGAACCTAATGAGATAATAGATAAATTTATACGTTTTGCCCAATAAAAAGACGAAATTTAAATTAAAGAAACATGAAAATGAAGCAAAAGTGTGGTCCACAATTTTAATTATTTGCTGTTATGGACTCTTGAAAAGGTATTCTTTATGGGATTTGCCTTGATGGGAAGCATCTCCTAGCCTTGATGATATATATATATATATATATATATATATATATATATAATCTTTTATTTATTTATTTTTACTTATTTGCTATGTACCAAACATTTTTTTAATATCAAAGTTAATTATCTTCAATCAAAATATAATGTAACTGAAATTTAATGATTAATTAACAAATTTTATGACCCTAATGAAACAATAGAAAAGTTCATACATTTTGCACAATAATAAAGATAAATTTTAAATTAAAGAAGCATAAAAATGAGGCAAAAGTGTGGTCCATTGAAATTCTTTCTTTACTTTTATTAAATTTATAACTCCCTTTTATCTACTGAAATTATTATAATTATTTGCACAATTACTCTTATTGTCATGAATAATGTCATCACACTTATCAACAAACTATTTATTTTTCTACTTACTATGTAACCGAAAAGTAAGTAATGAATTCTCATAAGTTCAATTAAATTGTCTTTTAAAGTTTATAATTCTCCTTTTATGCATTAAAATTATTTTATTTATTTGCACCACTACTCTTATTATCTTGAATAATGTCATGATATTTTTAATTTATTTAAGGTCAACTTTTCTACTTATTATGAGAATAAATGTGGTTGTGACACCTTATATGTGCATAATTCAATGCCTATGAAAGGTCAAGAATTAAAATATTTTAATAAATATTATATGTTTCATATTTTATAGTGATTATAATATTAAAGCAAATAGAACAAAAAATAAAATTTAACACATATATAAAAAATCACTCCCACAATATCATATACACATATTTTAACATTAAGTTTGGATTGTTAACCTATCAACACCACTTTCACCACCTTCATTCATCATCAACCGTCTTCATTCATTATCATCAACATCACTTTTAGCACCAATCTACAAAAATATCAAAATCAGAACAAAACAATAAAATAAAATAAAATTAAAGAAGAATAGAAAGATGACTCACTATCACCATTAAACAGAACAAAAAAGAAAGAAAAAAAAAAGCAGAGCAGAGATGTAAAAGTATTACCCTTATCTTAAACCTCCATCATTTATCATCATCCACCATCTTCACCACCAATTTAATAAAAACTCAGAATACAAACTAAACAAAAAAATAATAAAATAAAAACAAAGAAGAACAGAGAGAACTCATCATCATCATTAAATAGAATAAAAACAAAAACAGAGTAGAGAAGTAAAAGTACCACCTTCAACTTCAACCACCTATGTTCATCATCATCAACATCAGGCCACTTTCACCACCAATCTAAAAATAATCAGAATCAAAACAAAACAAAACAAAAAAACGTAAAATAAACATACACAAAAATAAAAACAAAAATAGAGAATAACATATAGATGACTCATCATCACCATTGAACATAACAAATCAAAAAAGGAGTCGAGAAGTAAGAGTATTACCCTCATCAAAACCCCCTTCATTCATCATCATCAACACTACTTTCACTACCATTGTACAAAAAATCAGAATTAGAATAAAAGAAAAAATGAAGAAAAATAAAAACATAGAGGAATAGAGAGAAGACTCACCATCACCATTAAACAGAATAAAAAAAGATAAAGTAGAGAAGTAAAAGTATCACTCACATGTTCAACCTCCTTCATTCATCATCATCAACACCACTTTCATTACCAACCTACAAAAATATCAGAATAAGAACAATAAACATAAATAAATAAACAAAAACAAAGACCATTAAATAGAATGAAAAAATAGAGCAAAGCAAGAATATCACTCTTATCTTCAACATTCTTCATTCATCATCATCAACACCACTTTCACTACCTATCTACAAAAAAATCATAATCAGAAAAAAAAATAAAGAAGAATAGAGAGGACATATTCATCATCATTATTAAATAAAAGAAAGAAATAGCAAGGAAGCAATAGTATCAACCTCATCTTCAATATCCTTCATTCATCATCATCAACACCACTTTAATTTCACCACCAACTTGAAAAAAATTATAATAAGAACAAAATATATAAACAAAAATAAAACTATGAAGATGAAGATGAAGAGTTAAACCAAAGTGTAACAAAAATGCAATAATTAGAAATTATGAAGATACCCACCAAAGAAGTAATTATGTAATGTTCCTTTGCATATTTATGGTTTATTTTGATAGTTATGCAAAGAGGAAGATGAAGAGTCAACCTAAAGATATATACTAACAATATACTAAATACTTGATATAATATAACTAATTTATAAATTGAATTGTAATATATAAACCCTAATCAAATTAAAAAAGATGTTGAGAAATGGAACAATTTTAATTTATAAGAAATAATATGAAAAAATCTAAGTGCATCACATCATCAAGTATAAAATGAGAATAAATGAGTGTGTTATCTCATATGTAGTGCATAACTCAATGCATATGAAAGGTCAAGAGTTTGAATGCTTTAATAAATATTAAGGTCAATAAATAATAGTGATTACAATATTAAAGTAATTAGAATAAAAAATAAAAAATTATATATAAAATGAATTTTATAAGAAAAAATCTAAGCATGCCACATCATCAAAGTTAACTTGAGAAGTATTTTGGGTGTGCCACCTCATAGGTGCATAACCCAACTTTAGTATTATATATATGATATGATTACTACGATAAAATAGTCTCATTGAGAGATTGAAAGTCTATTCATTTTTTACCTCACATTTAAAAAAATGTAACAAGTTGATCAATCTATATGGGTTGGTGTGCAATATTCTTTATGAGAAAAAACACTTACTCATCTTCAAAATACACTTGCATACTAAAAATTTCAAATTACTACATATATAGAGAGTATATGTAAATAAACTCATTGGTAGTTGACTAATAATTTCATCATTAGTGATTTTTTATTGGTGTTTGTTTGGGCACTTCCAATAATTAGATAGTACCCATATAAACCATTATGTGGCACTTTCTGATTGGTTGTATTATCTATGTCAGTTCCTAGTCATCACTTATTAAATTTAGTACAACCAATCAGAAGGTGCCACATAATGGTATGTATGAATACTATCTAATTATTGGAAGTGTCCAAGCAAACACCTTCTTTATTTACAAGGATATGAAAAGAAGGATCAATTTGTCCAATTTTTTATACATGAAGGATAAATAGATGACCTTTAAATTTTAAAAGATTAATTTATTTCTAAATAAATAATATATTTATGTAATACCTTGAGTAGTCTGAGTTCGTCTGAGTAAGAGATCACGGTACACCCGGGGAGATAGAACCACGTGGGTCCCACCTCCCCACCCCTTTTTCTTCTTTTCTTCCTTCCTTTCCCCCTCATTCACGTCTCTCTCTCTCCCTCTCATTTCCTCTCTTCTCCTTCTTCCTCATTTCTTTCTCTCATCTCTCTCTTTCTCAAATCTCAACCAAATCTCCATCAATCTTCAAGATTCAAGTTAGCCTTGCTCATCTAGTGTATTCTGGGTAAGTATAGAGTATTTCTTTTTCTCCATTGATGTATGTTTCTCTCCAATCTCGTTTTGGGGTTTTAGGGTTTAAATTGGGGGTTTTTGATTTTGTTCAGAATCTGAGGTTTATGACGTGTTCTCTAGGGTCTCATTCAACTAGGGAAGCTCCGGGTAGCTCATCCTAGCTCCGGGTGGTGTCTTGGAGCTCATTGGAGTAATTTGTGAGTAATGGGTTATTTATGGTTTATGTTTGATTTTGAATGTTATGTTGAATTTCTTGCTATGATAGTTGATAGGGACTGAGATTGGTTGATATATGATTGATTTTGTGTGTTGGTTATGTTTGATTTGGATGAGTTGTGGTGAAAATATGGATTGGAGAATGAATTTCGAGCAAAAACGCTGTTGTTTTTCGTCTCTGGACTGGTTGTAATCGATTACCACGAACTGGTAATCGATTACAATGTTTCGAAACGTTAAAAATCGAATTTTTGGAGTATGTAATCGATTACACGTATTGGTAATCGATTACTGTAATCGATTACAACCAAGTGGTAATCGATTACTGTAATCGATTACAGCGAGGATGTAATCGATTACAGTCTGGAAAATTTTACGAAAATTTTATTCCAGGACGAAATTTGACACTGGTAATCGATTACAGGCCCCTGTAATCGATTCCACCAGTATTGAAACTCCATTTTCAAGAATTTAACTCAAATCTTCATATTTTAAAGTTAGTTACTCAAATCCATTCGTTCACAACTACCCCAAACTTATTACTTGGATGTTTATGATGTCATTACGATGACGATTTGAATGAATTACTTATGTTGTGATTATGAATGATATGTGCCACTAACAGCGCTAAATAAGATAAAAATTGAATGAATTAAGAGATGGTAAAACGACCTGAGGAGGGGCATAGCTCGCGGGGTCGTAAATGGGAAACCTGATGAGGGGCATAGCTCGCGAGGTTTCTCAGTATAGTGTCTGATGAGGGGCATAGCTCGCGGGACATCCATACTTCCTATGAACATGAGTAGGGGCCAAGCTCCAGGTGTTCATAGGTTAAAAGCTACCAAGATAAAGAGACTGTATAAGAACGATGGAATCGATACATATATGTTGTTGGTTTATGTTGTAACTGCATTGCACTGTTATATGCTTTATACAATGCTTATAAACTGTTTATAATCCTTATTCACTGAGCGTATGACTCACCCATTCATACAAACCATTTTTAGACACAGGTGCAAAGCAAGGGATGGACTCGTCCGTACCTCCGAACTTTTAGTTATGGTGAGCCTCATGGTCTAGGGGCATTTTGTAATAGTTGGAAGTCTAGGTCTTGTGCTCCATAAGGTTACAAATAGGATTCTTGGGTTGTATGTATTCTAGTTGTATGATGTGTATAAGAATAACCTGATATACACCTTTTGGTATATATATGTGTGAACACCGTATTTTGTCCGACACTTTTTCATGTTCTTAAAAATAAAAATAAAAATTGTTTCCTTTCATTTTTTTTATTTCTTTTATTATTTTTTGTTGTTGTTGCTTCTTTTAGAGCTCATTCCAAATATATTGAAAAAGAGGTACTTGGCCCATTTTATCCTAGAACAGCCCAATTAATAAAATAAATTTGATTGAACATAAGGAACAAAAAACAAAAATTATATTTTGGGTCAATGGTCTCTTGGCCCAACCTTTTGTTACAATCCATAAATACAAACAAAAAAAAACATTCAGATAACAAAATATACAAAAAAATAAAAATAAAAATAAAAATAAAAATAAATATAAAACGAAAATCCTGATCTGCCATCCCATCTCCAGCTTAGCTGTCTCCATTCCTTATTGCCCTCCACTTATTTCAGCTCCACACTCCCTTTCTCAATCCTCCATACTCTCTTTTACAACCATCAGCATTTTGCCTAACATTTTGCCTATCAGTTCCAGACATAAGCAAAGGTGATCAACAACACTACAGAGAAGATAAACTAAAGAATAATAATCAGCAAATGATAAACAGCACTAAGGGGAGGATAAACTAAAAAATTGATAAACAGCAAAAAGATTAAATAAAAATTCTAAATCCATGGATGATAAATAGAGGGAACCGAATTCAGTTCATATTCAACCCTCATTGCAAAATACATCCCAAAAACAATCCATCATCACAACCTCAATAATTCCAAATCATTTTCATTCCCCATCCGTCAATAGAAAGAAATACAGAAGTAGAGGTATTATAAACAGTCATTCACCATTTCCCCAACATTCATCATCATTTTCATCACACCATCAATACCAAATTTCAGTTTCATTCCATCATATTTTAAAGATCATATAGCCATTATTTTAGAATCGAACCGAGTGAGAAAAACAAAGTGAACAGAACTAAGAGAGGCACAATAAGAACATTACCTTCATCACTGCCATCACCGGAAGCAATAGCCGTGGCGGCGATAGTGGCGGCGACAACCTCTCCTTCTTTGGTGGCGCCTCGGCTTCCAACGGTGACAGCATAAACCCAGAGCTGCCCTGCCATCGCACGCCGCCCGTCTCCCCTGTTCCCTGTCGACCTCCCTCGGATTTCTCTCAGTTCTCGCCGCCACCTCCTTCTCTCTCTCACCCCAAACGCGCCCTCTGCTCTCGCGGCCGTGGAAGTCGCGGCTGCCACGATAGCCGCAGCTCCCTCCGTGTCTTCCTCGCCGACAGCAGCTCCCTCCTCGAGCCGCGCGCAAACCACCAACCGGGATTCGCCTCAGCAGCCGCGAGAACCGCGACGTCGTCGGTTCCCTGCCGGCTTCCCTCGGTCCCTCTCTCCTTCTATCGCCCTAGAAGCGCGCGGCCGCGGCTACCCTTTCGTCTAGTGGATCCTCTCGTCGCTTCTCCTCGGTCCGCGGCGCCTTGCAGCCGCGATGACCGCGGTCCTCTCTCTCTCTCACCACGCCCTCGCCCTCGCTCTCTCTTCCAGAGGTCGCCGCTGCGGCCTCTCCCCCTCTCCCTTTCTAAAAAAAAACCCTAAATCTATGTAAGTGTAGGTGAAGTATGTGTGGTGTGTGTGAGAGTGATGTATCCGTGTGTGAGTGTGTGTTTTTATTATTATTATTATTATTATTATTATTATTATATCATTATTACTATTACTATTATAATCATGGTCATTATTATTATGTTCCTTTTTTTTTAAATCAAAACCAAAATTGTATAAATCTTTGCTAATCTCAATCTCGTTGTATGAGTTAATCATCCTCGAGATTATAAATTGCAGGTACTTGTATGAATCACATCGTCCTGGACCCTAAATTTATTTAATAAATTGTTTCCTTTTAAATCAAAAACTTAAAATATTTCTTTTCTTCAAATAAAAATCAAAACCAAATTGGCGTAAAATTCTTTTGTAATTTATTATCTCGTTGTATGAGTTAATCATCCTCGGGAACCATAAACTGTCACGTACTTGTACGACTCATAACTCGTCCTGTACCTAATTCTTCCTTAATTTAAAAGACATTTAACATATAACAATCTCTTACAAGAACGACGTGGGTTTGAGTTCCTCATTGCACCAGAGGATACGTCGGCGCAGGCTACAACCTGTCAGCCCAAAATTAATTTTAACTTATTTTGTTTCTTTTCATATTGTTTTTATGTGCTTATATCTTAAAGGGGAAAATAAATATTATTAAATTATAAATATAGATTTGCATAATTTGCTCTAGGGTAACCGTATTTATACGGATGTATTAGGGGTGCAGTGTGATTAAGTTCTCACCCTTTCCTACTCACAATTCGACTCCCGAACCTTATCTCTGAAAAGACCAGTTTTTTCCACAAAACAAAGGTTTTCCAATTTTTCCATAATTAAAGTTGGTGGCGACTCCGTTTTTCAATATTTTAGTCACGGCACCCGTCGGGGACGTTGTGACAATATGTATTTATATTTATGCATGAGATGCGTGTCGTGAACGTTGTGTATTATGGTTTTGTCGATATAAGAGTAGGGTAAGACTGACATGGGACTCGGTGTCCCATGTGCCGGTCACGTATCCAGTTTGGGTCGTGACAATTTATGAGTGTCCAATATAATTTATTCTAATACTACAACAATAATTATAATTTTTTTATCAGCATGTAATTATCAAAAAGTGTTGATAAAAGTATTGTCAAAAAAAGATATGTTGACATGTGTTGACCGTTGAAAATAATCATAAACTATTCTTTGACAATTAATGGCCGTTAAAAATACTCATAAACTAGTTTTAAGTATTTTTTACGGCCACTAATTTTCAATATTACTTTTATTAACACATTTAATGTTAAAAGTGCACTACTAGAATAATTGGTTTTAGCGACAAATTTTTAGTAGCCATTATACTATTGTCACTAATTCTATTGTTAAGTTATATCTTTTGTGACAATTATATATTTGTCACCAAAAGTCTTACTTGTAATGGCAAAAAAATTAATGGCCACTAATTATTTATAGTTTTAAATGTGTAATAAGGAGAAAAATTAGAACCAATACTTAATTAATAAACTCACATACACTGTACTTGAGGTATTCAATTCAGGAACCAAAAAGTACCATTCCGCTCGAGCCCTCACCACACTGCTCAATCCCCCACATCAGTCAGCCTTCCGCCGCCGTACCGTTCAAATCGCTGCCATGCCATTCAATCTCGTCATCGCCTTGTTCAATATTGGCGCCGCCTCGCTGTCTACTTCTCCTACTGCTTCTTCACATCCTGATTCCGTCTTCGCTCACCTCGTTCGTGTTCTTGAATATCCTATCCTCGATGTATGCTCCGTCCTCTTTTCTTTTTCTTATTTCTAGTCGAACTTCACTAACTGAATCGATTATTAGCTGAGATCGCTTTTCTTTTTTGTATTTCGTTCTTCAAACCGTGATTTGAGCATCACTGTTTGAGATTTGTATTCTGATCGCAATATCATCACGATCATATTGTACGATTGTTTTTATTTATTTGTTTATTTATTTATTTGGATTATTATTTTTTGTTAATTTGATTTTTAGTGTTTATTTTGAGTTTGTGATCTCTAATGAATTAATCATTCTTTTGCTTTGGACCAGGAAGGGAAACCTCTTGTATTGAATGTGGTGAGGTGAGTTGAACAACAAGTGAATTTGCATTATGAATTTTTCTTTGATCCCCTCCCTGATTATATTTTGTTATTACTATGTATGTTTATTCTGATTTGTTAAAGATTGATATGGTAGTGTTCATCTTATAAATGCACACAAGGTGTTTGATAGTTTGTTTCATTGAGATATAGAAAGTTGGTTGCTGATTAGTTTGTTAAAATCTGGTTGTAGATGATTTTATTCTTCTGATTTAGTTCAAAATTAGTTTTGAGGATGCATTTCTAGGGGTTTTGAGATGATTTGAATGTAATTGAGTTTTTATTGGTACTTGAAAGAATGTGGCTCTTCTTGTGTTTGTTAATGCATTATTATTATTATTATTATTATGTATGGGTTTTGTGGACCTAAAAAATAGTTTTGTGATTATTTTTGTTTTCATTTTTTCAATTGTTAAGATCTGATTGCATTTTTCTCTCTTTACATAGAAGATAGTGTTGTTTGTGATCTTCAAGTTCTCATCTTCAATTTTTTGAGTACCTAGATTTTACTGTTGTAATTACCTTATTCCTTTTTCATATTCTTCTTATAAAATAATTTTGTTTTGTTGGCTGCTGAATGGAAATAATTTAACAGGTCAATTACTAGATGAACTTGGCTATCTTCCAAAATTGAGAAGAATACAAATTGATAAGAACATATCAATGGAACTATACCTGTATCTTTTGCAAACCTGAGTGTTGCACACCACTTGTAAGGTTCCTTTCTGATGAATTAAATTTTATTTACAACTTCAACAATGCACTAGAGGCCCTTTTCCTCTTTCTCTCTTGTTTGTCTTTGTCATTCAGAACTCAATATCCAAAGTCTTATTAATAGCTTTGGTTCTTTGGTATTAATTGTTCAGGTTTTAGTGTAAGTTAAATGTTCATATTTATACTTCTGTCATGATACATGAGAATTCTGTTGTTTCACTAGGAATTGTTCTGTGAAATTTCTTTTGTTGCAGGTTTTGAGTGTACGATGTTAATACTCAGTTTCAAAATGTAGCTGTCAAGGTATAATGTTTACATTTGAGACCCTTATAGTAACATTTTCTTTTGTAAGGCTCAAGGTTTTACTGTTTTATTTAGGGAAGATAAATTTATATTATATTCTATAGATTAGTAAATTAGTACTTCATATGTTTTTTTTTTCATGATTGAATGCTTTGATTTTGAGACTATATCGTATAACGATTTTACAAATCATGTCCAAGTATAGATGCTAAGTAGAGATTAAGAAGAAGTATATAATATTTCTTGCTTCCCCTCTTTTCTTGTTTTAAGATTTTCTTTTGTAGTGTGGCAAACTTTCCTGTTATTATTTTCTTGCAGGGAATTACTTTTGAGCTAGACGAGGAGATAGTTGCAGATGATGAGGGCAAAGAAATCTTGCAGGAAATCATAAACAATTTTAAGTTAATTGAAGGATATCTCACCCTTGCTCGTGATATTGAAGTCATGGAGGCTAAGTCCCCTGAGGATATATACAAGGTATGACTTGATAATATTTCCCTTTATTAATGTTGGATTTGATTTTACTACCATTGCTTGTAAAGCATTTACATTTAAGGCCATGAAATTTTTGTCATGTCATATTTTTACCACTATATTTCTTTCATCATGGCACTGGTTTTATTATTTAACTTCAATTTGTTGGAGTGTTGCTTACATAGTTTGATTTCTCTAAAACTTTTGATAACTCCCCTACTACATTTGTTTATGTTAGAGATGCTTTTAATTTTAGCCCACTTTACAATTATAACATCTTTGTTTGTTTCTAACAAAAGTTCCTTTATGCAATTTCTTTCATTAACCCAGTGTAGATGAGAGTTGAGATACTTTACTTATTATCCTTTTTATCTATTTACTCTAATCATTGTTAAACATCCTTTTGCAGGATAAGTGAATAATAACTTTCAGCAAATCATCCTCTCTATACAGCAACATGACAGAAAGAATTGTGTTATGGTAGAAATGGAGATTATACTTTTTCCTGCCACTGCCATAAGAAGATAACATGATTATCACTGTTATTTCACTCTAATATTCATTTCCCTTAGTTGTTAGGATTTTATCTTGAGTTTGAAATATTCTATGATGTTTATATGAGGAGCATTTGCTCTCATAAATAATATGTAACTTATCATTAATATTATCATTTAGTCAATATTAATTTCATAATTTACTTTATTTATTGAATGCCAATCATATTTCATTTCAAGATCCATAATTAACATTAATAAGATGATGTTCACTTTATTTTTTTTGCTTTCTTTTTTGTTTTGTTCTATATTGACTAGTTATTAAGTCATGTTTGCTTGTATTTTATGGCAATAACTATTGCCATTAAAAGTTTTATTTTTTATGGCAATAGAAATGGCTGCTAAAATTAAGTAGGATGACACTTTTAAATATATACTAGTGGCCATATAAATTGCCATAAATAATTGCCGCTGTAGATTTGATACTTTTAGCGGCAATTATTGTAGTCTTTATCGGCTTTTATGAGAATGGTCACTAAAGACTTTTAGCGACGATGGTTACAATAGCCAATTAATAATGGCCACTAAAAGTTTTAGTGGCAATTTTTATGGCCACTAAAGACATAATTAATTGCCACTAAAACCAATTATTCTAGTAGTGGTGCTCATTTTTCTAATAGTAATAACTAAGTATGATTTTATATGATTATTATTTATTATATTCGTGATTATAGTTACTATCCTCAACGGTTAAAAATCAACTTGACTGAGGTATTGAGGTGTTGAATTGTTGGTGGGTCATTGGTATAGTTAACAATTTAATACATATTTAGGCATAAAATATAATTTTTCAATAGATAAGCATAAAATATACATTATTATTTATACATATAATATTTATAAGTCTATTGTATTAATTACTCTATCATGTGTCATTTTCTTATAATTTTTACTTTGAAAATATTTTTTATAAAATAAAATAATTTCACACAAAATCATCTGTAATAAATATCAATTCAATAATTCACAATCACAATTAAATAAAAAAACTTTCCTAAAATTTTCTATCCATATTTGAATTTAAGAACAAAATCACTTAATCAATTATAACGCTTTGCATATACATTAGTTAGTTGTTAAGCATGTAAATAATTTATCTATAGCCAATTTTTCGTAAGATATTTATCGTGATTTTTGACATAAAATTGTATTTGGTGCATTCAAACTGTTGGTGCTCTTCAATACATCACCCTGACGCGCCTTGAAATCTCCTTTGCTGTCAACAAGGCGTGCCAGTTCATGCAGAACCCGCAACATCAGCACTGGGTTGCTGTAAAACGCATACTACGTTACCTTTGTGGATCTTCTACTCATGGTATTACTATACAACCTATTTATACTCCTGTAATATCTGCTTTTTGTGATTCCGACTGGGCTTCCGATCATGATGATCGAAGGTCTACCCCCGGCGGCGTTGCTGTTTATCTTGGACCGAACCTTATTACTTGGCTTTCCAAAAAGCAATCATCAGTCTCTAGGTCCAGTACTGAAGCAGAGTACCGGGCAATTGCTTCCACCATTACTGATAATATATGGCTACGCAATTTGTTGTCTGAGCTAAATCATCCTATCTCTCAAATTCCCAGTCTCTATTGTGATAACCGGAGTGCGGTTCTTCTCACTTCAAATCCAATCCTCCATTCTAAGACAAAACACTTTGAAATCGACATCCACTTCGTCAGGGATCATATTATGAAGGGTCATCTGCGTGTTTATCATGTCCCAGCAGAAGAGCAGGTGGCTGATGTTTTGACCAATGTTTTAAAAACCGGACCGGACATCGAACCAGATGAGTTAAGGGTTCAATGGTTTACTAGTTCAACCGGTTCAACCGGGGTTCAACTGAGATATAATAAATATATATAAATAATTAATTATATATGATACAAAAATTTAAAAAAATATAAACAATAAGGGTTCTTGGGTTTGTGTTTCTTTAGGTTAACTTATATAAAGTCCAACCTTGTTTATTTCTAATGTATGTTATTGGGCTCGCACATGTTGACCCAATCTGCTACTCTTATGGGCTCACTTGTTTGATAAATAATTATTGGAATAATAATAAAGGCATAAATTGAATTCTCATTTACAGAAAGTTCCCATCAACCCTAATATCAAATCACAAACATAGCCACCGCCTCCTTCAAGTCGTAGTTGCGAGATGAAAGGCCACAAGTTGATCTTTCTCAATCGTTGCTTGTGTTATTGTTCTTCTCAATGATCTTCTCCAACGCTTCTCTGCAATACTCGTGATCGGCTTCTTCGACGCGAACGTTCCGAGCACACTTGCGAGCTGCCAATCGAAGACACGTGCCTCTTGAGTCGCGATTTCAACTTCGATGGCTTCCTCAAGTATGTCTGAGCCACCATCGCTTCCTTCACACACTGCAGATCGATTTCCAAGCCACCACTTCCTCTCTCTATTCTTTTTTTTCCAATGAAAATAGAAAAATGACATTGCATTTGAGTTTTTGAGGGGTTGTTTCTAAGAACCGTTTGGGCGGCCCGATTCGTCGGTTTTGCGGTTTTGGCCGGTTCAACGGTTCAAAGCCGATTTTTGAATTTTTCGGCTCTCTCTCACAACCGGACCGGTACCGTGACCGGTTCCAGGTCGAACCGGCCAGTCCCGTCCGGTTTTTTAAACACTGGTTTTGACCAAACCCATATCTTCATTGTAAACACCATATTTTGTCCTAATAAATGATGAATCATGTTTAATATTGTATTAATAACAAATAAAATCAAAATCAAGCATTAAATTAGAATAGATTCAAAACCAAAATCAAACATTTAAACATAATATAAATCAAAATCAATTTTAGTCAATTAAATACAATCAGACTTAATTCCAATAATCACATAAAATCAAAATATAATCAATCAGCATCAATTAAAAATTTGTCACATTAATTTTGATTTAACCTAAAGAGCTCTATAAAATCACTCTCTAACAACAGTAAAGGGGACGGAAAAAGAAAAGAAAAAGAGAAACACAACACATAATAGAACCAAGGTAATTTAGCCTTTTTTTTTTCATCTCAGCATCATCATCACGTCACCACATATCATCACAGCCCTAAACTTGCCACCTGCCCTGCCATCCCCTTTCTCTTCCTAGCCTCGGCGGCGATAAGGCCGCCTTTTCCGGGGCACCGGCGCCTTCCTTCTCTCCCCCTTCGACACGGACAGCCGCAGCAACTTCTGACTCCCCTGTTACGTCCTCTCCCTGCCAGCCTTGTGGTCGCGGATGCCATGAGAGCAGGGAGCTCCCTTCCCCTCATTTTCCTGCCACAGCGGCGGCTGTGAACGCCGCAGCGTCGGGCGGCTCGCGGACGACTCTCTCTCCTCCCCTATCTTCCTTTCTCTCTCTCTCTCCTTCCCGTTCTCCCGATCGCTGCCTCGCGATTCGGTGGCAGTGGTGGTCGCGAGAACCGTGGTCGCTCTACCTCCGTTACCCTCGGCCCTCAGTCGCACTTCCTGCCTAGTCTTCCCGCCGGCCGCTCGCATTGCCCCTCCACCCGCTGCTCCGGCGGCGCCCTTCCCTCTTCCCTCTTTCTCTCAAATCCTGACGGGTGTTTGTGTGTGTGTGTTTTGTGTTTGCATGCGTGTGTGCGTGCTAGGTTAGCTTTATTATTATTATTATTATTATTATTATTATTATCATTATTCAGTTTTTTAATCTAAACATTCACATATCCCTTTTTACAATTTATTATTTCGTTGTATGAGATATTCATCCTCGGGATATAAATTGTGGGGTACTAGTGCGAGTCACATCGTCCTGTACCCTAAAGGTCCTTTTAAAATAACAATTTATCTCTTTCTCAAAGACAAACTTTCTTTCTTTCTTTTTATCAAAGTCAAAACAATATTCATAAAATTATTTTATTTCGTTGTATGAGATAATCATCCTCGGAATTTCAAATTATAGGATACTTGTGCGACTCTAACTCGCCCTGGATCCCACATTTCCTAAAGCACGCAACACACAACTATTTTCTACAAGAACGGTGTGGGTTTGAGTTCCTCATTGCACCGGAGGATACGTCGGCGCGGGCTACAACCTGTCAACCCAAAATTAAATTTTAAATCATTTTTGTTCCTTTTTTTATTTTTTTACGCATTTATCTTGATATTTTAAGGGGAAATTAAATGTTATTAAATTATAAATATTGATTTGCATAATTTGCTCTAGGGTAACCGTATTTATACGGATGTATTAGGGGTGAAGTGAGATTAAATTCTCACCCTTCCCTAATCATAATTCGACTCCGAACCTTATCTCTAAAAAGACCAGTTTTCACAAAATAAAAGGTTTTCCAATTTTTTCATAATTAAAATTGGTGGCGACTGCATTTTCTTTATTTTTAGTCACGGCACCCCTCGGGGACGTTGTGACAGTTTGGCGACTCCACTGGGGACAATTCTCATGAGAGTTAAGCCTATTAGAGTTAATTATGCAAATATTTATAATTTTAATAATATTTAATTTCCCTTTTTCACTAACCTTTTATTTATTTGTTTATTTGTTCATTTTATTTATTCTTGTTCATGTGCTTTACTTATCACGTGGGGAAGTGTTGTTTGGGTTCAAAGTGCAAAAGCTCCTCACACACTGAGCACCATCACAAACACGGCTCTATACCCGAGCCTAAGAAACCCATAGGGCTAGAAGGTGTTTCATCATTGACCTTGTGAGGCTTAAGCTTCCCTGACAGTCGATGACTCACCGCTCAAGTTGTTACCGGAACTATGGATTACCATCTTGTGACATTACATGTCCCTGTGGTTAATTCCATAGAATCGGGTCTTTATCTCATCGATAAAGGCAACTTGGGGACCATGACTAGGTGTCTAGATCTGACCATTCACTAGTGTAACCCTAGCATACTACCATAACTAGGGTGGCCTTTAGTCTTACCTAACCATAGACTCTACATTGCTTAGGACACAAAGGAGCATGTTTTTTTTACCGTTACGTCATACCATGCATTTCATGCATAATGCATCCATTTTATTTATCCTGCTATTAGTTTATTCAGTTTAAATGATCTACTAATAGTGCAGGAGTGATATCACATTACTAATGGAAGGGGTAAACCACACTAGCAATATCGTCAAGAAGAGTCTCCATGTGACGGTGAACCTTAGCCCGTTACCGAAGCTGCATCAGTTGAGTCTCCTCTTGCCTCAAGACAATAGGAGAACCTTCGCCAGAAAATATGGGTCGATACTGGATCTACTGCCTATAACAGTCCAACCTTCCATTCTCACTGCTCTCGCCGGATACTGGAGCCCAACCCTCCGGTGCTTCGAACTACCCAATATTGACATTACCCCAACCATATTGAGGAATATGCATGCATGTTGAAATGGCCAGTAACGAAGAGCACCTTGGTATACTCACACATTGAGTATCATGCATCAGTCACCAAAGTAGCTGAGCAGTTTGGAGAGTTACTAGGAGTTCCAACGGTCCGGGTCAGGTTAGCAAGGCACACAGATTCAAAATGGGTTACTGGTACTTTCATTGAGACTCACTTAGAGGATTTGGCACGCCAAGAAGAATGGATTGTCTTTGCGAGGGTGCTAGCTCTCGGCATTTTTGGCCTTGTGTTGATCCCCTCTGCTCCAAACATCATAGACTAGGCTGCAATGGATGTTTTCTACTTTGTGGAGCATAAAAAGAGAAACCTTGTGCTGGCAATATTGGCAGAAACTTTCCTCACTCTGAGTTTTTGCCATCAGAAACAAAAAGGGAAGCTCAGATGTTGTTCGCATCTGTTACATGTATGGATCGTAACTCACATGTACTCTGGGAACCACCTCAAGAACACCTCTGATGCGCTAAGAAGCTTTCATCTCATCCCAACCAAGGTTCTTGAAGTGCAGCAATGGAAAGAAGAATTCAACAATGTGAACGACAGGTCATTCAAGTGGGTGTGCCCGTGGTATGGACGGGACAGAGGAGAGATTATCTACAAGTGTGGGAAGTTTCCTAATGTGTCGCTTATGGGACTAAGGGGTTGCATAGCGTATACACCAGCATTAGTACTCAAACAACTATGTTGGACACAGAGGAAGCCGCGAGAAGAGCAGCTTGGAGGACTCCAATTTTTGTATAATGAGGGGGACAACATAGACAAGTTATCAGGGAGCATTCAGGAAGCGTGGAAGGATGTCCACATGGCCGGTAGAAATGAGTTGGGAAAATCGTTGGTTATCACCACTGCTGAGCATACTGCATGGAGAGCAGCAAGGAGAGTATATCAAGAGGCACCTAATGCTAGGCGTGATGAAAGGGATAATGAACGATTGGCTGAACAGATAGAGATCATGAAGGCTCAGATGGAACTCTTGGAAAAATAAAAAGATGCAGCAAAAATGGAGCTAATTATTGCCAAAGACCTGTTTGAAAAAAAGGTAAGGGTGATTGAGCACTTGAAGGATGAGATCACGGATACCCCTGTGAGCAATGAGTTGAAGCTTAAACGGCTTGAACAAGAAGTCCATAAGTGTGCAAAGGAAAAGCAAGATTACCTGCAAAAGTTCGGGCAGTTGAAAAGGGAGAATGAAAGGCTGAAACTGACTAACAATCAGTTGGAGATGACCATGAGGAAGGAGCATGAGAAATTAGAAAAGAAAGATGATCATGAAGAGCAACTAAGAAGAGCTTTAGAGAAAGGGAACGAGGAGCTAAGGGTTAAGTATGGACAAGAAAAGCGGGACAGAGAAGAAATGGAAGCCTACCTCTACGACCAACACGGCGAGAAGTATGACCTAGAGTGTAAGGTTGAAGAGCTGACCAATATTTTGGCACAAGTGGAAGAAGAACGTAATACAGAATGGGCTAATTTTCAACACTGCCAAGACCGACTTCATCACACTGAGAAAGCTGGAAGGTTTTGGAAAAGGCAAGCTGCAGATTGGGCTATGAAGACTGTAGGGCTGGAGGAAGAGCGTGCACAGTTCATCAAGCAACTGGATCATCACGCGCGAAACTAGCCTACCATCTTGAAAAGGCTGACCAACAAGTCAATCAGAACCTCAAGTTGCACCTGCCAGAGGAAGTACATAGTCTCATGGATGTAACTAGGAGTCTTGTTAGAGTAATCAAAAAGAAGAGAACCTCTGATGTAGTAGTTTATTCGAACAATCACATGTACTGAGATCTTTTCATTAATAAAATGAGTATGATTCCTATGTTTCAATGAAGCTACTCTGTGTGGAAATACTAATGTAGACCTATATCGAATGTCATATTGCTAGTGTGCGGACTATCCTCGCCAAAAGACTTATCTTATGAACGAAAAGTTCTCTGATAAGGATACATCTTGTGATATCACTCCTCATTATTAAGCATTTTTCTGTTACTTTGTCTTAACCCCGATGTTTGCAGGTTTTGTCACCATTGCACCTTCAAAGTTAACTTCGTCTGACCCTAGTAGAGAGCCCTACGAACTGCGATCCAGAACCGTGGTCAAGAAGGAGAAGCAAGGGGAATTCAGAGCCGGAAACGAGCCAGAGGAGACTATGAATCCAGAACCCAAGAACCCGGAAGTTGAGGCATTGAAAGCCATGATAATGGAACAAACAAAGCATATTGAAGACCTGATCCAGTCCAGGAAAGTTGAACCGCCTCCTGGATTTGAGTACGAGGCTAGATTTGAGATGGAAAAGGTCAAGCTGAAGCAAGAATTAGATGAGAATATGCGCCAACAGATGCAAACCTTGAAAGAGCCTAACATGTTTGGACCAATGGGTATCGAGGAGCTATGTGCCTCCAATAATGTGATGATCCCAAAGGATTTCCAAATGCCGGACTTCATTAAGTTCGATGGGAGCACGAACCCGGTAATGCATCTGAAGATGTACTGCACTAAGATGGGTATGTGATCCAGAGACGAGAGTTTCATGATTAGTTTCTTCCCGGATAGTCTAGTCGGAGCTGCGTGGGATTGGTATATGAGGCTTGATCGATCAATGATCAAACACTGGGAAGATTTAGCATGGGCTTTCACTAACCAATATAGGTTTAATGTAGATGTTGTGCCCACTAGAGACCAGTTGAAGAGCTTGAGGAAGAAGGAAGGAGAGTCCTGTTGGTATATGCCCTAGAGGGCCAATCATAGTTGCATTTTATTATGATATTGTGACATTTTATTTTATATATTTATATATATATATATATATATATATATGAGGCATTGTTTTCATTAATTGTTTATTTATTTTAATAAACATTATGATGTCCTTAGAATGAAATAAAGATTAGGAGCAAGAGTTGCTGCATTGACTATAGGGACTTATGATTTGACTTTGCCCATTGGGCTCATTATTCAGTTAGAGAGCTGTTATAATGTATCTGTCATTAGAAGAACATCGTTTCTAATTCCAGTTTAGATAAACTTGGTTTTAGTTTTATAATTGAGAACAAATGTTGTTCCTTTTATTATGATGATGTCTTTTATGGTAATGCTCATATGATTAATGAACTTTACGTTCTTGATCTCGAAACGCCCATCTATAACATTAATACTAAGAGGTTCAAATCAAACGAATTGAATCCTTCTTACCTTTGGCATTGTCGTTTAGGCCATATAAATGAGAAGCGCATTTCAAAACTCCATAAAGATGGATTATTGGACTCATTTGATTATGAATCATATGAGACATGTGAATCTTGTTTATTGGAAAAATGACTAAGGCGTCATTCACTCAAAAGGGTGAAAGGGCCACTGAGCTTTTGGGCCTTATGCATATCGATGTGTGCGGACCCATTAGTACCTCAGCCAGAGGTGGTTTACAATACTTCATCACATTCACTGATGACTTCAGTTGATATGGATATGTGTATCTCATGAGACACAAATCGGAATCCTTTGAAGAGTTCAGGGAATTCAAGAATGAAGTAGAAAACCAAATTGGCAAGAGTATTAAAATCCTTCGATTGGATCGACGAGGTGAATACTTGAGTCAAGAGTTTGATGACTATCTGCGAGAGTGTGGGATATTATCTCAACTCATTCCTCCTTGAACGCCATAGTGGAATGGTGTTTTTTAGAGAAGAAATCGAACTCTGTTGGACATGGTTCGATCAATGATGAGTCATGCAAACATTCCAAATTCTTTCTAGGGACATGTTGTGTTGACATTAGCACTTACACTTAACCGTGTTCCAACCAAGACGGTAGAAAAGACACCATATGAGATGTGGACTGGTAGACGACCAGTATGTCTTTTATGAAGATTTGAGGTTGTGGAGCTTATGTGAAACGTCAGGTCTCTAATAAGCTTGAACCTAAATCTGAAAAGTGCTTCTTTGTGGGGTATCCTAAAGAAACCAAGGGATACTATTTCTACAACCAATATGACAACAAACTGTTTGTTGCGCGAACTGGTGTATTCCTTGAGAAGGAATTCATTGGAGCCAATGGGAGCAAAGTAGAAATTGAAGAAATACTTCAACCACAAGAAGAAACTTTACCGGAGGTGGAACAAGAGCATAGCATGATGGGCATACTAGATCAATAGGCATTAGAGATATGTCGTATTGGCTCTAGTGCAAGTGGGAGTCTGTTGGTATATGCCCTAGAGGGCCAATCATAGTTGCATTTTATTATGATATTGTGACATTTTATTTTATATATATATATATATATGAGGCATTGTTTTCATTAATTGTTTATTTATTTTAATAAACATTATGATGTCCTTAGAATGAAATAAAGATTAGGTACATAACCTAATAGTGAGACTTCATTCTTAAATGTCCCTAGTCAAGTATTACTGTAAACAACAGGACAATAGTAATACGTTGAGACTAGTATGTGTATGGACTGATAACCTTTTCTCACAGGTTATGGATATGTGATATCAAGTCTGCACATAGGTATATATGGTGATATATATTGGACTGACCCGCCATGAGAACACCACATGGATAGTAATGTGAATATCCTAGGTGATTCTCATAGTGATGATGGTACATGTAGTCCTTTGACTTGAAGTTACTGCGATCCGCTGCATGAGGAGTCGTGTGCTTTGATATAGTCAAACGTTATCCGTAACAGGGTAATTATAAAGTCGGTCATTAGGCATATCACGAATCATGTGAGCGGTGCGAGTAACGTAGATAGAATTTGTCCCTCTCCCATTACGAGAGATATATCCGTGGGCCCCTTGATGAGTAGGACTTGGTAAATGCATGGCCATGCTGAAATGAATTAATGTGTGACATTAATGTCATTTATTTTATCAGTCTACTCGGAGATCAAGAAACTAATGATTTAACTATACAAGATGACTAATTCCATGCTTGTGTTAAATCTGGATATTTGGACAAAGGGACTGAAGTGTACGGTAACGTCAATCACGGAAAGGTTATGTCAAACCGTTGACTTTCTTATAACTTGGGTAGCAGTGATGTGTTGCTAGATACCGCTCACGGTTTATATTATTTAAATGAGATTTAATAATATTGCCAACGTTGTAAGAACCTATAGGGTCGCACACTAAAGCAGTTTTTATATTGATGCTAAATTAGAATAAATTAGTGTGACTAATTTAATTGGGCTTCATGAGATGGACCTAATAAAATATAAGATTAAATTAGTGTGACTAATTTAATTGGGCTTTCATAAGATGGGCCTAATAAGGATTAAGAGAAGTTAGTGTGACTAATTGGGCTTCCATGAGATGGGCCCAACAAGGCTTAGGTTTAGGTTAAGTGTTGACTATAAATAACACACCTAAGGAGCCTTTTGTGTTGGTTGTTGACTTCATACACTTTAGCCTTCCTCTCTAGAAATCCTTATTTCTCTGTTTCTCGCTACTAGCATAGTGAATTTCAGAAAAGCATCAAGGTGAGTGTTTGACACTCACAACTGCTGTGTGGATATCTCTAGGTCGTTGCTACACTTGCAACGGAAGAGTTTGACATAGCTCTTTGTGAAGATTCAAGAATTGAAGAGTTCAAGATTTGAAGAGTTAAAGAGTTCAAGATTTGAAGAGTTCAAGAGTTCAAGATTTGAAGACTTCAAGAATCGAAGAGTTTAAGAATTCAAGATTTCAAGAGTATAAGAATTCAAGAACAAGAACTTTTGAAGAACTCAAGAACAAGTGTTGTTCGCAAATTGTATTGCGATAACGCTTCAACAGGTAATTCATAGATGAATCATGTTCATTCACATGGGTCCTTGGGTGGGAATTGCATAAAAAATTTTGTTTTCCGCTGCACCTTTATGCGTGATTTCCCAACAGTGGTATCAGAGCATCTTGTGAAAACGTGGTTCTCTTGAAAGAACTATCTGTTGTTTATATGATAAACACGGTTCTGTTATGTTGTTTATGGGATAAACACAGTTTTGTTTTTTGCAAGAAGCGATTTTTTGATCATATGATGATATGATTTTCGAAATCATCATGTTATGTGATAACATGGTTTTGCTTCTTTGCCGATAAAGATTTGCAAAAAAAAAAAAAAAAAAGGTTCAAGAGTTGAATCCTTATTTTCAAGATCCTTGGTTTTGAAATTCTTGTTTTCGAAACTAATCCTTGTTTTCGAAGCTAATCCTTATTTTCGAAGTTCATCCTTGTTTTCGAAAAGTTTGGAGTTTGATCTTTGTTTTCGAAAATTACATGATGGATGACTAGGATTCATTTGATTTGATCTTGTTTCCTTTTGAGTGACAAATAGATGTGATATGTTGATATCATATCTTTTTCAAATTTGGAAATCTTTTAATTAATGGGGATATTTGATATCATATCTTTTTTAAATTTGGAAATCTTTTAATTAATGAGATTAATTAAAAGGGATATTTGTAACATATCTTTTTCAAATTTGGAAATCTTTTCATTAATGAAATTAATTAAAAAGGATATTTGATATCATATCTTTTTCAAATTGAGAAATCTTTTAATTAACGAGATTAATTAAAAGGGATATATGTAACATATCTTTTTCAAATTTGGAAATCTTTTAATTAATGAGATTAATTAATAGGGATATTTGATATCATATCTTTTTCAAATTTGGAAATCTTTTAATTAATGAGATTAATTAAAAGGGATATGTGTATCATATCTTTTTTCAAATTTGGAGATCTTTTAATTAATGAGATTAATTAAAAGGGATATATGTATCATATCTTTTTCAAATTTGGAAATCTTTAATTAATATGATTAATTAAAATTCGCACATATATATATATATATACCATATTTATATTTCAAATTTTGAAATCTTTTTAATTAATGGTTAATTAAATTGCATACATATATTTATATTTCAAATTTGAAAATCGTTTTAATTAATGTGATTGATTAAATCGAATTGTATACATATGGTTTATCTGTCACGGATTCAAGATTCATTTCAATAAATCGTTTTATATTCCGAAAACGTTTTACGCTTAGAGCAATAAAATCGTTTTAAATATAAAGCATTCAGTTTTAATTGAATAAAATGATTTAAAGTATTTCTTTTAACATGTCATTGGATGCATGTTTTTATGTCCTCATATGCTTTATTCATTTTATTCTATCATGTTGCATTTACATGTTATACATATATGGATGTTATGTGTTAAATGGTTTAACACTACATGGTGAGATCAATTTATGAAAAACCCCTCATTGTGAAATATTAAGTCATGATAGCCTTCCGATGCATAGCACTCGTCAAGACTGTTATCGATGTAGTGTGGGTCTGCCAAAGCAGGGCACTCTTATCTATGGCAGTAAGGCGCGATAGGACAAGCAAGTAATGTTCGACTGCTAACCATTGGGTTTGACTTAACTAAGTGAGATTCAATAGGATTGAGAGGCTTAGAGGCAACGACAGTTGGGCTTTAATTCATAAGATGAATTAGAATAAGGTGTTATTCACCCAACTATCCAAGAGTTGTATAAGATACAATTGGAAAGAGTTTCCTACCTAAATAGTCGAAACTTTAAGCGATCAACCAAAGTTGACTTAAAGCTAGATGAAATATGGATCTTGGCCCACTATAAAATATTCCAAAGAAAAATTTTACGAATCAATGTAGAGGGTCGTTGATTTGAGTAAAATAGTGGGAGCAATATTTAATTAAAGTCCTAATTAAATATTATATGTCATAATTCTCACTCTGCATATTATCTTTCTGTGGTTTACCATGACATCACGCACATTAAATAACCTGTCATTGTGATCTATCCTTGAGAAGGATAAGTTGTATCCTTGAGAATGATAAGTTGTCTGGAACAAATTTTCTAGACTGGTATAGAAACTTGAGGATTGTCCTCAAGCATTTAAAAAGAAATTTCCTCAAAGTAATTGTTCCTAAGGAGACACCAGCTGCAAGTACTTCTAGGGCTGACAAAGATACTTATAAGAAGCATTAGGATAAAGCTTTAGATGTTTTGTTGTCTTATGCTTACTACCTTGACCCCTGAGCTGCAGAAATATATATCATGAGAGTCATGAAAGCATGGAGGCGTATGATGTGATCATACACCTCAAGCAACTATATCAAAGGGCAAAGGCAAGACCATCTTGATGGTTCAAGATGGAAAGAGCAAAAGAAGCAAAGCAGCAAGTCCAAGGGCAAGGCTAAGGGCAAGGGCAATGAGATTCCCAAGCTGAAATCCTTGAAGCCTAAGGGCGATGCGTCTAAAGAAGATACATGCTTCCATTCCGGTGGGACTGGACATTGGAAGAGGAACTGTGCAAATACCTAGAAGAATGAAAGAATAACAAAGGAAGTGAGACTTCCAATTCATGTATGATTGTTATAGAGGTCAATTTATCTACTTCTGCATCATGAGTATTAGATACTCGATGTAGTTCTCACATTTAGCACTTGTATATTTGTGCAAATGAGATCAGATCATTGACGAAGGGTAAAAGTCGACCTACAAGTTGGAAATGGAGCAAGAGTTGCTGCATTGACTGTAGGGACTTATGATTTGACTTTGCCCATTGGGCTCATTATTCAGTTAGAGAACTGTTATAATGTATCTGTCATTAGAAGAACATCGTTTTTAATTCCAGTTTAGATAAACTTGGTTTTAGTTTTATAATTAAGAACAAATGTTGTTCCTTTTATTATGATGATGTCTTTTATGGTAATGCTCATATGATTAATGAACTTTACGTTCTTGATCTCGAAACGCCCATCTATAACATTAATACTAAGAGGTTCAAATCAAACGGATTGAATCCTTCTTACCTTTGGCATTGTCGTTTAGGCCATATAAATGAGAAGCGCATTTCAAAACTCCATAAAGATGGATTATTGGACTCATTTGATTATGAATCATATGAGACATGTGAATCTTGTTTATTGGAAAAATGACTAAGGCGCCATTCACTCAAAAGGGTGAAAGGGCCACTGAGCTTTTGGGCCTTATACATATCGATGTGTGCGGACCCATTAGTACCTCAGCCAGAGGTGGTATACAATACTTCATCACATTCACTGATGACTTCAGTTGATATGGATATGTGTATCTCATGAGACACAAATCGGAATCCTTTGAAGAGTTCAGGGAATTCAAGAATGAAGTAGAAAACCAAATTGGCAAGAGTATTAAAATCCTTCGATTGGATCGAGGAGGTGAATACTTGAGTCAAGAGTTTGATGACTATCTGCGAGAGTGTGGGATATTATCTCAACTCACTCCTCCTTGAACGCCATAGTGGAATGGTGTTTTTGAGAGAAGAAATCAAACTCTGTTGGACATGGTTCGATCAATGATGAGTCATGCAAACATTCCAAATTCTTTCTAGGGACATGTTGTGTTGACAACAGCACTTACACTTAACCGTGTTCCAACCAAGACGGTAGAAAAGACACCATATGAGATGTGGACTGGTCGACGACCAATATGTCTTTTATGAAGATTTGAGGTTGTGGAGCTTATGTGAAACGTCAGGTCTCTAATAAGCTTGAACCTAAATCTGAAAAGTGCTTCTTTGTGGGGTATCCTAAAGAAACCAAGGGATACTATTTCTACAACCAATATGACAACAAACTGTTTGTTGCGCGAACTGGTGTATTCCTTGAGAAGGAATTCATTGGAGCCAGTGGGAGCAAAGTAGAAATTGAAGAAATACTTCAACCACAAGAAGAAACTTTACCGGAGGTGGAACAAGAGCATAGCATGATGGGCATACTAGATCAATAGGCATTAGAGATATGTCGTATTGGCTCTAGTGCAAGTGGGAGTCTGTTGGTATATGCCCTAGAGGGCCAATCATAGTTGCATTTTATTATGATATTGTGACATTTTATTTTATATATATATATATATATATGAGGCATTGTTTTCATTAATTGTTTATTTATTTTAATAAACATTATGATGTCCTTAGAATGAAATAAAGATTAGGTACATAACCTAATAGTGAGACTTCATTCTTAAATGTCCCTAGTCAAGTATTACTGTAAACAACAGGACAATAGTAATACGTTGAGACTAGTATGTGTATGGACTGATAACCTTTTCTCACAGGTTATGGATATGTGATATCAAGTCTGCACATAGGTATATATGGTGATATATATTGGACTGACCCGCCATGAGAACACCACATGGATAGTAATGTGAATATCCTAGGTGATTCTCATAGTGATGATGGTACATGTAGTCCTTTGACTTGAAGTTACTGCGATCCGCTGCATGAGGAGTTGTGTGCTTTGATATAGTCAAACGTTATCCGTAACAGGGTAATTATAAAGTCGGTCATTAGGCATATCACGAATCATGTGAGCGGTGCGAGTAACGTAGATAGAATTTGTCCCTCTCACATTACGAGAGATATATCTGTGGGCCCCTTGATGAGTAGGACTGGGTAAATGCATGGCCATGCTGAAATGAATTAATGTGTGACATTAATGTCATTTATTTTATCAGTCTACTCGGAGATCAAGAAACTAATGATTTAACTATACAAGATGACTAATTCCATGCTTGTGTTAAATCTGGATATTTGGACAAAGGGACTGAAGTGTACGGTAACTTCAATCACGGAAAGGTTATGTCAAACCGTTGACTTTCTTATAACTTGGGTAGCAGTGATGTGTTGCTAGATACCGCTCACTATTTATATTTTTTAAATGAGATTTAATAATATTGCCAACGTTGTAAGAACCTATAGGGTCGCACACTAAAGCAGTTTTTATATTGATGCTAAATTAGAATAAATTAGTGTGACTAATTTAATTGGGTTTCATGAGATGGACCTAATAAAATATAAGATTAAATTAGTGTGACTAATTTAATTGGGCTTTCATAAGATGGGCCTAATAAGGATTAAGAGAAGTTAGTGTGACTAATTGGGCTTCCATGAGATGGGCCCAACAAGGCTTAGGTTTAGGTTAAGTGTTGACTATAAATAACACACCTAAGGAGCCTTTTGTGTTGGTTGTTGACTTCATACACTTTAGCCTTCCTCTCTAGAAATCCTTATATCTCTGTTTCTCGCTACTAGCATAGTGAATTTCAGAAAAGCATCAAGGTGAGTGTTTGACACTCACAACTGCTGTGTGGATATCTCTAGGTCGTTGCTACACTTGCAACGGAAGAGTTTGACATAGCTCTTTGTGAAGATTCAAGAATTCAAGAATTGAAGAGTTCAAGATTTGAAGAGTTCAAGAGTTCAAGATTTGAAGACTTCAAGAATCGAAGAGTTCAAGAATTCAAGATTTCAAGAGTTGAAGAATTCAAGAACAAGAACTTTTGAAGAACTCAAGAACAAGTGTTGTTCGCAAATTGTATTGTGATAACGCTTCAACAGGTAATTCATAGATGAATCATGTTCATTCACATGGGTCCTTGGGTGGGAATTGCATAAAAAATTTTGTTTTCCGCTGCACCTTTATGCTAGAGTGATGCCGCTGATGCTGGAACTGGAAATGTGCTCCCACTTCCTCTGCACATTGGAAGGGCCTTATTTCAAGAATAATTTTGGGGACACACGACAAGGAATTCGTGGACCTTGTCGAGATAGGGGAAAGAATCGAGATGATGAACATTCTGGATGGGAAGATTGAGGTAGGAGACACAAGTGAGTCGCAGTCGAAGAAAATGTCTCATTTCAAAAAAAAAGAAAATGTCGTCAATTATATTCACCCGCAATACCACAATCCCCCTACACAGCCCAAGCACTACTCTTTTTACCAATCCTCTCAAAATCCTAGACCCTAACAAGGGCCTTATTATCAAGCACCTTACACTTCTCAAACGAGCACGAATACCACTCAAGGGCCTTACCAAGCTCCACGACCAAGTTACAAACAAGACAACTCTCAAGCAGCCCAACAGAAGACAAATGTCGGCAACAATACTCGCAGAATGGAGAACCGACCGTTACCAGACTTCCACATGAGCAAGAGTGAACTTTTCAAATGCTTGCGCAGAGACAATTTGATGTGGCAAACGCCAGGAAAAACACAAGAACCACCATACCCTAGGTGGTACGATCCCAACAAGACATGCGAGTTCCACTCTAATTTTCCCGGACATACCATCGAAGAATGTTATGGTTTTCGAAGTGCAGTCTGGCAGTTAATTGACAATGGTGCTATCAAATTGGAGGAAAGTCAGACGCCAAACGCAAAAAACAATCCATTTCCTCCACATAGTGGAGGACAGATAAACGTGATCGGTGAAGAAAAGGACGTAAGAATAACAACAAAAGATACTGAGTTCTCCTTGAAGGAAATTGTGGAATCCTTGAAAAGAGCTGGCTACGAGATGGTCGTAGAGAGCAAAGAGAGTAGAAGAACCATTTCCGACAACGATGAAGACTTGTTTTGCGGTTGTTCAAATGATGAAAACATGCATCATCTTGAGAATTGCCCCGCACTCAAGCTCTTTGTCCAGAAGATGGTCAAGCTAGGAGTGCTTGAGGGGCCTATCAAAAAAGAGGAGAGTATCCATATGGTTAATTCAACACCCCTTGTCTACAAGGTTTTCCCACAAGCAGCAACCCAAATCTCTAGGGCGGTGGGTCCTTTTCCTTACCTAAGTGACCATGATGTCCCTTGGAAGTATGAAACAGCCACGGAGCCTAGTCGTGCTCAACCGACGAAATCAGTACCAATATATAAGGTGGCGGGTTCGTCTTGTAATAGAGCAAGCAAAGTGGAGACAGAGGAGTCAATAAAGGAATCTAATACAGAAGTGGTAGAAAAAACAACAGACATTGCAGGGATCACTCGGAGTGGAAGGTGTTATACTCCGGAGAAGATAGTGATTTCCCAAACAAAATAGGATGAGAAGGAGAAAAGGGAAAAGTTGGATGAAGAACAGGGAGAATTCCTCAAAATTATGAAGCAAAGTGAGTATGATGTGGTGGAGCAATTGAAAAGAACACCCGCAAGGATCTCACTATTCTCCCTGATCATGACATCTGATGCACATCGCAGTGCACTCAAAAGGGTCTTGGATGAGGCCTTTGTGACCAAAGACATCACCCCAGAAAAGGTAGAAGGGATTGCGAGCGCAATTAAGGCTGCAAATACTATAGCCTTCACAGAAGCTGAAATATTCCCTAGCAAGGCTGGACGCTCGAAGGCACTTCATATCACTTTGAAGTGTCAAGGTTACATCGTGGCGAACGTATTGGTTGACTCTGGATCAGCTTTCAATGTGCTTCCTTATTCCACACTACAACAACTATCCGTGGATCCATCCAAGATCGAGCCGAAAGGGACAGTCGCAAGAGCATTTGATGGCTCGGCCCGAGAGTTTTTGGGTGACATTCAGCTGCAATTCGAAATAGGTCCAACTCTCTTCAACACCATGTTTGATGTGATGGATATTGAGCTGGATTACACGATGATTTTAGGAAGACCCTGGATTCGCGAGGCTGGTGCAGTCCCGTCCACGGTGCATCAAAGAGTGAAGTACATAGATAATGGGAGGATCGTGACCGTGAAAGGGGAAGAAGCCATGTTGCTCGCTAAATCTGTGATGATCCCATACATCGACTGTGCCGAAGATGCGCTAGAAAGCGCTTTACAAAACCTGGAAATCGTGGAGCCAGAAGAAGTAAAAGATGTAGCCCTCCGAATAATGCAAAAGAGCGGTTTCAAAGAAGGAAGAAGGGCTGGGAAGTCATCTGCAAGGGATTAAACATCCAATTTCATTTCCTGAAAATCCGGGAAAACTTGGGCTACGGTACGGCGGAAGCGGAAAACCATCGCTGCAAGTAAAGAGGATTTCGCACATCAGCGAAACATTCACGGCATCATCAGCAAAAGATGAAGAGGATGTTGTCAATGTCATCCAAAGCACCTCGGAGGTCCCTCGAAAGATCTACCCCAGTCAAGAACTAGATGCACTAAAAATTTGGGAATCTGAACCCCTCAATGATTTACTGTTCTTTAAGTAATGAATGCTTTTATACTTTGGCTTTGTACTTTTGATTAATACTATGATTACACATGCTTTTATTTGATCATCCATTTTCTAGCTTTCCATTTTTATTCATCTATTACTTTCTTCCAGGGATTCCTCTTCGACGGGATCTCTTTTCGTTACGAACAATCGCGAAAATCCATTAATTGACTATTATGTTACAACGGACTTAAATGAAATTGAAGAAGACCCTGAATTATGTCAACAATTCGCTAAAATAATAAAATCAATGGAAAAAGGGATAAATCCACACTGTGAGGTTGTTGAAATGATTAACTTGGGGAGTGACGAAAACAAAAAAGAGAAAAGAAGATAGTCGACAACCCGGAAAGAGAAGAGATGATTGCATTGTTCAAAGAATACTTGGACGTCTTTGCCTGGTCCTATGAAGATATGCCTGGTCTAGATCCTGAAATCGTCTCCCATAAAATCCCATTGATAGAGGGGTTTGCGCCTAAACGACAAAAGCTGCGAAGGATAAGTCCAAAGATGTCTCTTAAGATTAAAGAGGAAGTTAAGAGACAATTTGATGCGAGCTTTCTGGAAGTTTCGTCCTACCTGCAATGGGTGGCAAACATCGTACCAGTGCCCAAAAAGGATGGAAAGGTCAGAATGTGTGTCGACTATGGGGATCTGAACAAAGCTAGCCCGAAAGATAATTTTCCTTTGCCACATATCGACGTCCTCGTCGACAATATTGCAAGAAGTCATCGCTTCTCTTTCATGGATGGGTATTCTGATTACAACCAAATCCTTATGGCAGATGAGGACAAGGAGAAAACGTCTTTTATCACTTAATGGGGGGTATTTTGCTATCGTGTCATGCCATTTGGATTAAAAAATGCTGGTGCAACTTACCAGCGTGCTATGGTAACTCTTTTCCATGATATGATTCATAAAGAGTGAGAAGTATATGTGGATGACATGGTTGCAAAGTCACAAGAAGGAGAAAGTCATGTCGTGGTCCTTAGGAAGTTGTTTGAACGTCTCAGAATGTACAAGCTTCGTTTAAATCCGGCGAAATGCACTTTTGGGGCATCCACAGGAAAGCTGTTAGGATTCATCGTTAGCAGAAGAGGCATCGAAGTCGATCCAGACAAAGTCAAAGCTATCTAGGAGATGCCGGCTCCCAAGTCAGAAAAAGAAGTTCGAAGCTTTCTGGGTCGCCTGAACTACATTGCAAGGTTCATTTCCAACATGACACACACTTGTGAGCCGATATTCAAGCTTTTAAGGAAGGATAATCCATTACACTGGGATGACAGGTGTCAAGAGGCCTTTGAGAAAATAAAAGACTATTTGACAAATCCCCCACTCCTGGTTCCCCCAACACCGGGGAGACCCCTCATTCTATACTTGACGGTTTTACATGATTCCATGGGTGCGGTTTTGGGACAACATGACGATTCGGGAAGAAAAGAGCAAGCAGTGTATTATTTGAGCAAGAAGTTCAATTATTGTGAGTCCCGATATATGGTCATCGAGAAAACCTGTTGCGCACTGGTATGGACAGTAAGAAGGTTGCGTCAGTATATGTTATACTACACAACTTTGCTAATATCATGCATGGACCCTCTCAAGTACATCTTCGAGAGCCCTCATATCTCGACGAGGATGTCAGAATGGCAAGTGGCGTTGGCAGAATTTGATATAAAGTATGTAACCAGGAAGGCTTTAAAGGGCAGTGTCATTGCTGACCACCTTGCTGAAAACCCACTTGAAGAATATCAATCTATGGAATTTGATTTCCTGGACGAGAATCTCATAGCTGTCATGGAAAAAGAGGATGAAAGTGAAGGCGAAGGTGGCGTGATGTGGAGAATGTACTTCGATGGAGCAGCTAATACACATGGAAATGGGATTGGGGCAGTGTTAATCTCTCCAGACGGGAGGAAATTCCCAATCGCTATCAAGCTTGCTTTTGATTGCACCAACAACACTGCAGAGTATGATGCTTGCATAGCAGGCTTGAAAGCTGCAATAGCCCTCGACGTGCAACATCTAGAGGTCTATGGAGATTCAGCACTTGTCATTTGTCAAGTCAATGGAGAATGGAAAGTCAAAGAGCACCGGTTGTTATCATATTATCAATGTCTCACCGGTCTCAGAGAAAAGTTCGAGGAGATCACTTTCCATTATTTACCTCGCGAACAAAATCAATTCGCAGACGCACTGGCTACATTAGCCGTTATGACCAAGATTGACTTACAAATGGACATCCGACCTTTGCAAGTGCTGATCGAAAAGGAACCTGCATACTGCTCCAATGTCGAAGAAGAGTCTGATGACCAACCATGGTTTCATGATATCAAACAGTTCATTAAAAAAGGGGAATACCCGATGGAAGCAACTGAAAATAACAAGAAGACGCTCAGGTGGTTGTCGATGTCTTTCTTCCTCTCAGGAGATGTGTTGTACAAAAGAAACCATGATGGCGTTATGTTAAGGTGTGTTGATGCAGCAGAGGCCAACTTGATCATCTCAGAGGTACACGAAGGTATTTGCGGGACCCACGCAAATGGACACACGCTTTCCAGACAAATTCTCAGACACGGGTACTATTGGCTCACAATGGAAAAGGACAGCATGGAGTTCGTGAGGAAATGTCACAAATGCCAAATCTACTCAGATAAAATTCATTCCCCGCCAATGCCTCTACATAACCTTTCATCACCATGGCCATTCGCCATGTGGGGCATGGACGTTATAGGGCATATCAATCCCAAAGCTTTGAATGGGCACATGTTCATTCTAGTGGCAATCGATTACTTCACCAAGTGGGTCGAAGCAGCTTCTTATGCTAATGTGACAAGCAAAGTCGTGGTGAAATTCTTAATAAATAACATCATCTGTAGATACGGGTTGCCAGAAAGACTCGTCATAGACAACGCCACTAATTTCAACAATGCAGACATGAGGGGGTTCTGCGAAAAGTTCAAGGTCAAACATCACAATTCATCTCCTTACCGCCCTAAGATGAACGATGCGGTTGAAGCCGCAAAGAAGAACATCAAAAAGATCTTGGGTAAAATGGTGGTCACTTACAAGGACTGAAGCGATATGTTACCATACGCATTACACACGTATCGCACATCAGTTAGGTCCTCGACTGGAGCAACACCTTACTCCTTGGTGTATGGGATGAAGGCAGTAACACCTGTCGAAGTGGAGATTCCATCATTGAGGGTCCTAATGGAGACAGATTTGGAGGAGGCTGAATGGGTCAAGGCAAGATATGAACAATTGAATCTGATAGAAGAGAAACGAATGAACGCGATCTGTCATGGATAGTTGTATCAAAAAAGGATAGCTCGAGCGTATAACAAAAATGTGCGCCCCCGAGTGTTCCAACCCGGTGATCTCGTCTTGAGAAGAATACTCCCGAATCAAGAGGATAACACAGGAAAATGGGCACCCACACATGACGGTCCCTACATCGTAAAAGACACCTTTTCGGGAGGAGCCTTGATCCTAACAGATATGGAAGGGCAAGTACTTCCGAAGCCAGTCAATTCAGATGTCGTGAAAAAGTACTTTGCCTAAAATAAATAAATAAATAAAATAAAATAAAATAAAAAAATCTGCTAGGTTGAAAACCTGAAAGGGCAACCTAGGCAAAAATTAGGAACAAAAGAAAGCTCGCTAGACTGAAAACCTGAGAGGGCGGTCTAGGCAAAAGTTAGGGCAAGACATTTCACGGATAGGTTGAAAACTCGAAAGAGCGACCTATCATCCCCTTCGGCGAAACTGGGGCAATTTGAGTAAAGCGAACATTGTTGGCATGCAGCAGAGGGTCGTGAACCTGAAACACACAAATTCGAGTCCAATGTAACCTTTATCCAATAAATGAGATTTTCGCATGTTGTTCGTTCTCTAAATTGTACCTATAGCTACAAACATTTCAATCCATAAATAAAACCAGTTTCACTTCTTATCTTTATTTCTTTTGTCTCTTTCTCTTCTTACACCATTGCATGCATGTGTAATCGTAATATTGTTTTCAAGCGCGGCTAAAAGAGTAATTGCTAAGTCAAACTTTAAATTCCCATGCCTCGATGTTTATCTTTCATGCCTCGATGTTTATTTTCCCGCCTCGATGTTTATTTTCCCGCCTCGATGTTTATTTTCCTGCCTCGATGATTACTTTCCCGCCTCGATATTTATTTTTCTGCCTCGATGTTTATTTTCCTGCTTTGATGTTCATTTTCCTGCCTCGATGTTTATTTTCCTGCCTTGATGTTTATTTTCCTGCCTCGATGTTTATTTTCATGTCTCGATGTTTATGCTTCCTGCCTCGATGTTTATTTTCCCGCCTCGATGTTTATTTTCCCGCCTCGATGTTTATTTTCCCGCCTCGGTGTTTATTTTCCTGCCTCGATGTTTATTTTCATGTCTCGATGTTTATTTTCCTGCCTCGATGTTTATGCTTCCTGCCTCGATGTTTATGCCTCTTGCCTCAATGTTTATTTTCCTGCCTCGATATTTATTTTCTTGTCTCGATGTTCATTTTGTCCCTATACCTGGATTTATTTTTTGCACCGACCACAAGCTCTCACACACTCACGTCACGAACATCCAACATTCATCATCCTATTTGGACAAAATATGTGTTTGTATCTTTACTTGTCTGTTACTGTACATAGTAACGAACAAGTAAAGAGGGGCAACTGTAAACACCATATTTTGTCCTAATAAATGATGAATCATGTTTAATATTGTATTAATAACAAATAAAATCAAAATCAAGTATTAAATTAGAATAGATTCAAAACCAAAATCAAACATTTAAACATAATATAAATCAGAATCAATTTCAGTCAATTAAATACAATCAGACCTAATTCCAATAATCACATAAAATCAAAATATAATCAATCAGCATCAATTAAAAACTTGTCACATTAATTTTGATTTAACCTAAAGAGCTCTATAAAATCAATCTCTAACAACAGTAAAGGGGACGGAAAAAGAAAAGAAAAAGAGAAACACAACACAGAATAGAACCAAGGTAATTTAGCCTTTTTTTTTCATCTCAGCATCATCATCACGTCACCACACATCATCACAGCCCTAACCTTTCCACCTGCCCTGCCATCCCCTTTCTCTTCCCAGCCCCGGCGGCGGTAAGGCCGCCTTTTCCGGGGCACCAGCGCCTTACTTCTCTCCCCCTCCGACGCGGACAGCCGCAGCAACTTCGGACTCCCCTGTTACGTCCTCTCCCCGCCATCCCTGTGGTCGTGGCTGCCGTGAGAGCAGGGAGCTCCCTTCCCCTCATTTTCCTGCCACAGCGGCGGCTGTGAACGCCACGGCGTCGGGCGGCTCGCGGATGACTCTCTCTCCTCCCCTATCTTCCTTTCTCTCTCTCTCTCTCTCTCTCTCTCCTTCCCGTTCTCCCGATCGCTGCCTCGCGATTCGGCGGCAGTGGTGGTTACGAGAACCGTGGTCGCTCTACCTCCGTTTCCATCGGCCCTCAGTCGCACTTCCTGCCTGGTCTTCCCGCCGGCCGCTCGCGTTGCCCCTCCACCCGCTGCTCCGGCGGCACCCTTCCCTCTTCCCTCTTTCTCTCAAATCCTGACGGGTGTTTGTGTTTGCGTGCGTGTGTGCGTGCTAGGTTAGCTTTATTATTATTATTATTATTATCATTATTCGATTTTTTTAATCTAAACATTCACATATCCCTTTTTACAATTTATTATTTCGTTGTATGAGATAATTATCCTTGGGATATAAATTGTGGGGTACTTTTGCGAGTCACATCTCCAGTACCCTAAAGGTCCTTTTAAAATAACAATTTATCTTTTTCTCAAAGACAAACTTTCTTTCTTTCTTTTTATCAAAGTCAAAACAATATTCATAAAATTATTTTATTTCGCTGTATGAGATAATCATCCTCGGAATTTCAAATTATAGGATACTTGTGCGACTCTAACTCGCCCTAGATCCCACATTTCCTAAAACACGCAACACACAACTATTTTCTACAAGAACGACGTGGGTTTGAGTTCCTCATTGCACCGAAGGTTACGTCGGCGCAGGCTACAACCTGTCAACCCAAAATTAAATTTTAAATCATTTTTGTTCCTTTTTTTATTTTTTTACGCATTATCTTGATATTTTAAGGGGAAATTAAATGTTATTAAATTATAAATATTGATTTGCATAATTTGCTCTAGGGTAACTGTATTTATACGGATGTATTAGGGGTGGAGTGAGATTAAATTATCACTCTTCCCTAATCATAATTCGACTCCCGAACCTTATCTCTAAAAAGACCAGTTTTCACAAAATAAAAGGTTTTCCAATTTTCCCATAATTAAAATTGGTGGCGACTCCATTTTCTTTATTTTTAGTCACGACACCCCTCGGGGACGTTGTGACATTCATCTCGTTGTGCCTATTTAAGGAGCAAACATATTGTGTTAAAAGCACCCAATAAGTTTGAAGGGGGCTGAAAGATGTATATAGTTGTTGTTGTTATATAACAGACTCTGCTTTTTGGTTAGTTTAGTTAGTTGGTTATAGTTGCAGCTTTTGTACTCATCCTTCTGTACATAAGGCCTTGCCTTCTCTTGTTGGGATAACTGAGCATTATTCAGTAATATCATTTTACCAATCTTTCTCTCTTCTCCTCTCTGCATAATTGTTTTTTTTCTCTCAATAACACTAGCGTTCACACAGTTAATCATCAATCAATTATAATCAATTTGGAAACATATTTTTATATAAAATTGAGTGAAATATGTGAATGAGATTTGGAGAAAAATTTTCGATATGAAATTTGACGTGTAAAAATGATACAACATATACATGTAATATCAAAACATACTTGAACTAATTCAAAATTTAAAATATATTTAAAATTTAAAATTCATACAAAATAATTATCTGTCTTTGAATCTATACTAATAATATTTCAAATAAAACTTCATGAGGTGATGATAAGTGTCATCTCTAGAAAATTTTTATTTTTTTGAATATACTTTATTTATAAAAGTCAAGTTTTAAATTTTAAGTTAACATTAAATTAAATTTATTAGTATTATATTTTATTTTCATTTTGTCATTATTTGTTTGGCAATCAATTATATTTTCTCATTGTAGAAGATATATATTTCTCTTTCATTACCATTTTACTTCTATTTTATAAAAGAGAATTAAAAAAAAAATTAGCACAACTAACACAAATTAGCTAAGAGGAAGGGTTTCATCTTGCTAGCGGGTGCAACCACTCTACAAGGTTAGAGCATTGAGAAGTACACATCTTTCCAGAGAATTATTGTTGTAATTAGTTAATCGAGGAATGAACATCACTTTAAAAGTTTGAAAATATCTTCATTTTTATTCTACTACTAGTCTTTTAACCCGTGCAATGCACGAGACGATACCAAATTTTATGTTTAAAATATTAAATAATTAATAAAATAGAAATATTTTTATAAAAATAAATTAAATGAACATATATTATTTATTAAATTTATTTTACAAATAAAAAAATACATAAATGAAATTATTTTTATATCGTAAATGCACATAAAATTGAAAAAGAATCTTTATGCAATGTCTAAGAACTACTTATCACGTAAAACAAATATGTAGTTTTTAAATTATTTTTGTAAACCAATCATGTATATTGAATCAACATATACGAAACATAGGAAGTGACTATTGTCACACCCTTTTATCAATCACTAAAAATCAGCAAATTCTTATTCAATCATGTAATTATTTTTTTTTTCAATATCGAATTCGTATTCATAATATTCATATTTATTCTCTTTCAATAATCAACTAATAAAAATGTTCGTAATTTACAGATTATCAATCACTAAAATTACTGAAATCATAGAAAATATTAAAAAGTACTAATTACCAATCACTAATAATTACTAATTATTCATAATTATTACCATCCAACAATCAACAAAAATATTGAAAATTTACTAATTCATGTTCATAATTATTCATAAGTAACAAAAATATTAAAAATCTCTAATTATATTAATAATTACTAAGTATTCACAATTATTCTTTTTTCAACAATAAAAAAATTCAATAAAATGATATGTTCATTATTTATATTTTGCATTTCCCGTGTGAAAGTTAATTAATCAATAAATTGATAAAAAAAATGCAACATCTTCCTATATTTAAAAATCAATTGAATCATTGAGTAAGATGAAATAGATAAAAGTTGCTATATTAAATAATTTATAATTAAATAAATAAATTATAATATTTTAGGTGAAAATTTTTATAATGGAAAAATTGGAGATCGAAATTAGACCATAATGTTATCAACTCAAATAATAAATAATGATGATAATAATATTATGATCATAGAAACGTTATTACCTGCTCATATAGAAAAATTATCTCGATCGATGACTCCTTAGATGCATTTTTAAAGTTTGGAAGTCACAAATACATGATTACTCTAACCTTTATTTTCAGTCTTGTCGTGTGTTTCTTGTATTGATATCCTTAATGAGAGAATAGTCAATTGACATTGTGAGTTTCATGTACTTTTGTAAATCAGTATTGAGGATAAAAAAAGATATGTAGCTCTATTGAGCTACTGAGTGATGAGGAATAATTTTGTGATAATCATATAGAATATATATATATATATATATTGAACATATTAGTGGAAAATAAGTAAAAAGGTTATTGATTATGATTGTAAGTGTAATTTGATTAGCATTGATTATTATGTCTTTATAAATTGCAAGAAGTAAGTAAATCATGAATTATAATTGCAAGCTTTAATTAGGATTGATTAGCCCTGATTGTTCATTGTTTAAATGTAATTTGATTAGCATTTATTATTATGTCTTTGTAAATTGCAAAAAGTAAATAAATCATGAATTATAAGTGCAAGCTTTATTAGAATTGATTAGCCTTGATTGTTCATTTTTTATAAATATTGATCACAATTGTGAAATGCTAAACTATTATTGCAAATAAATCAATGATTATGATTGCAAGTTTAATTGGAATTGATTACCCTTGATTGATTAGCATGATAATATATTACATTTAAAAACATATTCTAGATTCCTTATTGAGCATGAATAGATGTTCCGCAATTAGATGAAAAGGTTGAACATAAATAGATGTTACACAATTAGATGAAAATGTGAAATTTTTAGAATGACACGTGGCATTCTCTAATGGCTATTATCTCTATTTTACAATACTTAGAGAGAAGAGGGATTCATTTTCTCTTTTTTTAGAGTTTTTTCTTTATCATTTTCCATTTCTCCTGTTATAATTTTAATTCTCTTTGTACATTTACCATAATCTAAAAGTAAAAATTTATTGATAGGTTTAATAATCTTATATTTCTTCTTCAAAACTCTTGTATTTTTTGTGAGATTTTATTTTATTATTTTTATAGAGATTTTTTTATGTTTGTTTAGTATTTTTAATTTTTACATATGCATTTTTACGTTCAAATATTTCTTCATTGAACTACGGATTTATCCTATTTTTCCATGAATTAGCACTCGCACACAAATGATGTGAATGTATAAGTAATCTTCATCAATCATTTTCAAGTTAGTATTCAATGATTTTATATTTTTTGTTTCATGAAACTTTAATTTTTTGTATTTTTAATCATTTTAGTTTAGTTTGGTATTTGTGGCTTCAACTTTTTTATTTTTACATAATACATTTCATATTGGTTCAAACCTAGCTAATTTTTATTTACGTTATCAAATTTCAAATTCAATATAATTTACATTATATTTATTAATATTAAATATGATATAATAAATCTCTATGAATAATTTTTATTAATTAGAAATATGTATGTTCTATATATATTGCTAATAATTTAAAAATCTCTTCATTTGATGTCGATAAAAGAGCTAATCAAGATGAAAAGTTAAATCTCATAAATCTTATATTGATACATTATCATTTGGATTGGTATTAAGAGCCTAAATCACACACTCAATCAATGATTTTAAACTTAAATATCTCAATTGTTCATGTTAATATTCTCCTTTGTATGATACATTTTCTTTTAAACTTATATTATTACTCCAAAATAATCAACAAAGTTGGCAACTAACAAATAAAAGAAACAATTTATAAGTTAAGTAGCAAAGATACATATATATTGCTCATACCCAGGGACGGATACAAAGGGGGGTGCCGAGGCCCCCACATCTCAACCCTATATATACATATTTATATTATATAATGTTTTGATAGATTAATTATAAGAGTTTAATTTTGATTCACTGTCAATGTAAATAAATTTTACACATACATCCGATCATGGATTGACACATCAGTAAAAGTTTTTAACTCAATCACCCACTAATTAACCAAAAAGTCACACAAATCAATGAATGTGATTGGCTCACTGTCACTGCATCATAATTAAACTCTTAATTATAATTTATTGAAATATTAATATAATAATATTGTAAGGAAAAAATTTATTAGTTGTGAAAACTGATTTATTATTAATCATCTAAATAACATATATTTTTTTATAGAAATATAAATTATTTACATGATATGTGTCATAAATCTCCTTTTAAAGTTAATTATATTATAGTGAGTTAGAACTTTAGTATTTTATTTTGTTTTGTATTTCAGCTTGGATTGTTCGATTCTTAGTGAATTATTATTTTAATTTTATTTAAATAAAATTATACTTTGATAGGTGTTGGAGATAAAAATTATCTTACTTAATATTTTTATAATAAACAAAACATAAAAATTATAAATAATAGTAGTAGTAAATCAATATATATATATATATATATAATTTTGGCCCCCTCATTGATTGGATCCTGGATCCGTCCCCGCTCATACCCAATATGAATACGAGTACAGAGTGCAACAATTTTTAATATATAGATTTAATGTATTATAATCTATCATTTTCATTTTGTTATAACTTTAATTTGTAGTATTTAAATAATAAATATTTTAATTTTATAATTTAGCAATGCTCATATATATATATATAAACAACATAAAACCAGTCAATAAGTTGTGCACAACATATATTGTCACGACCCAACTCGGATCGTGACCGGCACATGGGACACCGAGTCCCATGTCAGCCTTAACCTGTGATTCACACACAATCTAACTAAACAACATCAGCCACAACTACTTTAACATGCATTCATACATAAAGTCCATGCATAAATAGGGTTCTCAAAGTATCACCCATAACTCCATAATACATATAATATGGTCATAATATCCTGCTCAATCCATAAGTTAACATAATTCCAACAGGAATGTAACAAGTCTTAATTAGACTTACAACACATACATAACTTAGACAATCCCGTTTGTAAACCTATGGAGCATACTACTGACATCATAAATAACATAACGCCTCTAAACATCGAGGCTCACCAAACTAAGAGCTTGGAGGAACGGAAGGGCTCGCCTCCTGATCAGCACCTGAATCTGAAAATGGTTTGTATGAATGGGTGAGTCATACGCTCAGTGAATAATAGATTAAAAACAGTTTATGCAGCAATATCATAATCATATATATACAGTCATAGCAATCCATCATATAATCACCATACCACACATTCCGCAATTCGTCTTATGTATTATTATTACTAGTGTATTCATTATTAGAGATCCCGGGAGCCCAGCCCCTCCTCAGATCTTTAGTCCCGGGAGCCCAGCCCCTCCTCAGACTTATCAAACTCGACCCCGGGAGCTATGCCCCTCCTCAGGCCGAGCAAACCAACACTTAATCATTCTTTAATTAATATCGTTTCGTAATCGTACATCGCATCATATTCGCATCATAGTCATAATAACATCATAACAGTCCAGTATCAAGTTTGGGGTAGTGGTGAACATATGGATTTGAAAACATAACTTAAATGTATAAGGATTTTGAGTTTAAGTCTTAAAAATAGTGTTTTTGTACTTATGTAATCGATTACAGGCCTCTGTAATCGATTACCAGTTTCAAATTTCGTTCTGAAGGAAAATTTTTGCGAAAATAGGCAGTCTGTAATCGATTACCAACCCGTGGTAATCGATTACAGCCTGGGTCAGAAACGAAAATCTGCAGAAAATCACGCGAAATTCATCTCCAAATCCACATTTTCACCACAACCCATCCAAATCAAACACAACCAACATACAATATCAGTTATATATCAACCAATCTCAGTCCCTATCAATTATCATAGCAAGAAATTCACAAAATCATTCAAAATCAAACATAAACCATAAATAACCCATTACTCACAAATTACTCCAAAGAGCTCCAAGACTCCACCCGGAGCTAGGATGAGTTCCCCGGAGCTTCCCTAGTTGGTTGAGACCCTAGAGAACACATCACAAACCTTAATCTCAACACCAAATCAAAAACCCCAATCTTAAACCCTAAAACCCCAAATCCGAAAATTAGACAAAATAGACATCAATGGAGAAAAAGAAATACTCTACACTTACCCACAATACACTAGATGAGTAAGGCTAACTTGATCTTGAACCTTAATGGAGTTGGGTGAGGATTTTGAGAGAGATATGAGAGAAAGGGGAAGAAGATGGAAAATGGAAAATGAGGGGGAGAGAGATACGGGAGAGTGAGGAAGAAAAAGGGAAAAAGAGAAAGGAAAGAAAGAAAAGGGGTGGGGAGGTGGGACCCACGTGGTTCTATCTCCCCGGTGCACCGTGATCTCTTACTCAAACCAACTCATAATACCCGAGGTATTACATATATAATATAAATTCCATAACTAATATTACATGTTGTGCATGCCATATATCATATGATGTGCACAATATATATCACATGTTGCAAATAGAGATAATGCTACAACATGTTATTTATGTTGTGCACAATATGTGATATATGTTGTGCACCGATGTGATATAAATTGTACATTTTATATTATATGTTGTCATTTTATATTATATATGTTGTGCACAATATATTGACTTGGCTGTATTTTTGTTCTGCCATAAGTATTTTTCTATATATATATATATATATATGGTCTCGTGCAGTGCATGAAGGTAGTGAAACGTGAGAAGGGGGTTGAATCACGTTCCAACTATAAATCTTGTTTCTGAAAATTACTTAAAAATGAAGATCAAGGGTAAACTTGTCTTGCACAGCGGAAACAATTGTTAGTAAATAAACAGAAACTTAGCCTATAGACAAGGCTATAATAGATCTTGAAAATATATTTACTTTCAAGGTCTTCTAAATGATAAAGGTTAAAACTTTAACCTTCAACACTTAGATAAAATATGATGATGATTTCGCAAATGCTATGTGTGTGTATGCAATGATAAATTGTAAAAACAATGATAATAAAGAGTAGGGAAGAGAGAAAGCACACACAGAAATTTTATACTGGTTCGGCAACGTGCCTACTCCAGTCCCCAGGATTCACCTGAGAGTTCACTATCACCACCACAACTAGGTGGACTTTCTTGCCTCTGCAACACCACAAAGGACTTCAACCTGCACCTTCACCAAGGTGACTCACTACCTTTGAAAACCACAAAGGACTTCACTTGCACCACAACTAGGTGACTAACTGCCTCTGGCAACTCCAAAGGACTTCAATCCTTGCCTTCAACACTGAAGGACTTTCTACCCTTACCTTAGACCCTCTAAGGACTTCTTGCCTTACAAAATAAGGACTTTGTATAAAAGATGTGTTTTTTACCAATCAAGAACTTAGATGCAACTAAGTTTGAAACCTTGATGGATTTTTCTCTCAAAGAATAACTAGCAAAGCTAGGATAAACAACAAAAGCTCACTCTTTTAAGAATTACAACCTTTACCCAAATAAAAATAAGAACATGAGGTTTAGAGGTTGAAGATGAAGAGAAATAAGGATTCAATTCGACAGCGTTTTGGCACTTGTAAGCTTGGGTAGTCTCTTGAATTCTTGGGCATTGAGGTCTTGTATTTATAGGGAAAATACCACCTCATTTTCGAAATTCATATGCATGATCTCCACCCTTGGTTTGAATTTGAAATCTCTTGATCCAATGGTGAGAATTGCTTGATATGATTTGAAATTTGATCTTCCAAAAATAGAAAATCAAATAAGAGGAAGTTTCATCTTGGCCATTGATTCAAATAATTCCCTTTAATCTAAAGGTTATTATTTAATCTTAAATGTGGAAACTTTGTAACCAAGAATTAGAAAAGAGGAAACTTCATCTTGGCCCTTGAATTTGAATTTGTGCCTTGATCTTGTGGTGTGCATTGCTTCATCAAATTTTTACATAATCTTGCAAAAATGCAAGCTATGTTGCGCCACTTTTAGGAGAGAGAAAGGCTAGGGTTTTAGCTTTTCTTGCTCCACAAGTGTGCCTCCATGTTGGTACGAATTAGGATTTCACAATTTCTCATTTTTTGAAAATCCTAAATCACCAAACATGGTCTTCCAGGGAATCTTCTGAATGTAGATTCTTGAATCTTGAATCTTGAGGCTTGAGATTCTTTGGGATCTTGATAGAATCTTCGGGAATCTTCTGGAATCATCACATAATCTTCGGGAATCTTCTAGACTTGAGAATCTTGACAGAATCTTCTGAGGTCTTCTAACTTCGTGTAGAATCTTTAACAGAATCTTCTGGTCCCGCATGGAATCTTCAGGGAATCTTGTATATTCAAATAGAATCTTTAGGAGTTTCACAGAATCTTTTTAAAGTGTTCGTAAAAAATATTATGTTACTTAAATGCAACATATATTCTAGAATAAATTCTAGATAATTATTTTTATTTAATAATTTGCATTTAAATCTCCATACAAGATCTTTCTAGATTTCCCACACATATATATATATATATATATATATATATATATATATTTCGAAAATATTAACCAACATTATGTAAAATAGAGATTTGATTTTTATTCCCTATTTTATATATATAATTTTCGAAAATATGTATATATATATTATGCATGAAAATTTAAATAGAGATATTTGATAAAAAGATTCTCTATTTAATTTCATGTATTTTCCATAATTAATTTTTTAGGAAATCTTAGAGTCTTCCAACCAAACTTTCCTTAATTAGAAAAGCTTTGACTTGGTCTTCAAAAATTAGAATAGCTTGTCCTCCAAGCATGCATGTTTGCGCCACTCTTTGGTCTAAATGTAGTCAAGATGTGTCTTTTTATTTTGTCAAATAAATTTGATCCTAAAACACACTTATCAAACCATTAGTCCAACCAAATTAAAACTTTTATTTTAATTAAGAATTTTATCATTCAAAACCTTCAATGATGAGGTAAAGGGTTCTTGGAGCTAACAGTGCACAGGTTCAAACACTAGTTGGAATATATATATGCACACAATTGCACACATGATTCGGTGGTAATAATTAAGGATACATGAATGTCTTTTAGGCAGTATTTGGTTGTGTAACATCCTAAATCTACTAGCGAAAACACAAGGAAAATTTTTTTTCTTTGAATAAGCGAGCCAATAATAAATGTCGAATGTAAAATACGATTATTCATCATAAGAGGATAATAAAACTGAAAATAATAACTAAAGCAAAGGTTGAGGTTCCAATATATATCCCAAACAAAGATCCAAAGGAGTATCAAACAGGATTACAATTGTTGTTGTATCAAGATTACAAAAGACCAAAAAGGTACATCTCTCAATATGACTAAAATATAAATAACAAAATGGAAATAAGCTATTTCTCAACTACTGTCCGCTGGTCGAGTACTGTTATCTTCTTCCGGGTCCTCCTCCTCCTCCTCAATCGACTGATAGGATACCGCCGACTCAGGTATACTCTCATCTCCAGAGTCCCACACCCCTAGCTCATAATCAGGAACTGCATCGTCATGGTCAATCCAAAGGAATGGATTCTCCATGATATTATCTTCAGGGAAAATTGGCTCCTCAGGTAGAGGCTCCGGCTCCGGAACAGGGTCGTGTAGAGGGTGCGTGTGAAACTCGTGGCGAACAACCGGAGGGTTGAGTCCTGCGCCATGGCGGCGGATGCTGTTGAATAATGGGCTCCGGTGGGGGATCCCAGTGGAGGTCGGGAACATAGAAACCGAAGGTAGCGGGGATAACAGAAGTTGTAACCCCCTAGTAAATAGCCCTTAATGCTTAAGTCATCTTAGGCCACTTATAACGTGGTTTTTGCCAATATTTTATACCCTTAATTTGGATGATTGTATGCAAATCTTTGCTCTATTTTAGCCTTTTATTATACTTAATACAATTTGGAATTTATTTGGGTTTAATAGAAATAAAGGCTAAAGTAACAAGTTTTATGATGTTTTTGCAATTCAAGGATGACCTTTGCACTTGATCTTGGATATTTTATATTTTGAGCACAGGTCACATGTATTATTGGAGCTGTAGACATCAGGAACCGAGCAAGAAGCGGAGCAGTGAAATTCAGAGCCAGCATCGAGCGCCCCAGCGCCTATAGCGCGCTCCAGCGCACGAGGCCCACTTAAACCCATCACGTGCACAGCGCTGGCGCCCTAGCGAGATATACGCGCCCCAGCGCCGCGCCGCAATTCTGTTGCAGCAGAAACCCTATCTGCAAGACGAGTTGGGGGCCCAAATTGACTAGGGTTTGGAGGCTTCTCACCTTATTTAAAGGAGGCTAATACATCAGAAAACACATCTCTTCACACCTCTCAACACCACCACTTTTACATCTTTTCTTTTCCTAGTTTCTTACTTTCAACCCTAGGCTTTTAGTTAGAGTTATTTTCTCCATTAAGATTCCATCTTTTTCCTAGTTTAGCTCTAGCTCCTTCATTTGTATTCTCAACATTATTCGTCTAGCCCTTTGGGTTTTGTAAGTTACTCTTTCTAATTAATTCAGTTATTCGTTTTTCCATCTTTCCAATTTGCATTTAATTTCTTACTTTGCTCTTTATTGTTCAAGTCAATTACTTTCTTTATTTTCTGCCCTTTTATTTCCTCCATGAGTAACTAAGTCTCTTGGTGGTTTATGAGGGTGTAAACATCATTGGGGTAATTTGAGGCTTTGTTCTTAATCATGCATAAGTTTTCATTATCAAACCTTGGCATATGATTTGAGATCTTAAATTGTGTGTTTAATCCTTTGTCTTGGCTTACTCGATCGAGTTAGGCTAATTCATTGGCATATGTTTATGTGTTAGTTGATTAATTGATGCATGGCATATTAGGATTTGGTAATGAGTAATTAATTGGCTGATTAGTCTCTTTAATTAGATTAATGTGATTGGCTTTAACAATTGTTGAAAGTAGAACTAAAGGTGAGATCTCACTAATTAATCCCATTCTAGGCAATTAATCATTAGAATCACAACAAAGGAGTTAGATCTAACTCCGGCGTAATTAATCAACTCATGCATTCTTTTGTAGCCAATGATAACACCCTAATGAATGTTCCACCCCCATAAACCACTGTTTTTATTATCTTTATTTTATTCCAAATTATTTCTCTTGCATACAAACCCCCCCCCCCAATTGTGACAACCGTCATACAACTAGTCTTGTGCATTGCTCTCTTAGCCATTCCTTGTGAGAGACGACCCTGGTTTCCACTAAACTATATTAGGGGAACTTGGTTTTAAAAACAATTAAATTTATGGGTGTCACGACAACAACCATCATCATGGTCAATCCAAAGGAATGGATTCTCCATGATATTATCTTCAGGGAAAATTGGCTCCTCAGGTAGAGGCTCCGGCTCCGGAACAGGGTCGTGTAGAGGGTGAGTGTGAAACTCATGGCGAACAACCAGAGGGTTGAGTCCTGCGCCATGCGGCAGATGCTGTTGAATAATGGGCTCCGGTGGGGGATCCCAGTGGAGGTCGGGAACATAGAAACCGAAGGTAGCGGGGATAACAGAAGTTGTAACCCCCTAGTAAATAGCCCTTAATGCTTAAGTCATCTTAGGCTACTTATAAAGGGCCACATCCTGATTTCATATCTTTATCTTTATTTTAAAATATCATACGCGAAAAATACGTGGGAGTAAATTTTTTGAAATCATTTGCGGAATAGAAAAATAAGGGTCTTACGCATAAATACGACGATAATAATAATAATCATGAATGACACTGAATAATACTCATAGTATAAATCAAACCACAAATAATCTCCCATACATAGTCAATCACAAAGACATAAATACTACGTGTTATCCTATAGCCCAAAAATGAGACTTATGAGACTCCACAATAAAATACATAACCATATATATATATAATTGTTGTCTAACAAAGGTTCGAACTCAGAAAGCATAACATAGAATAAATAACTGAGGTAAGAACATAAATCCAAGATAATAAAACTACTTAATGTGTAGACGTCTGCAAAGGGTAACTAAAACAGTAAAACTAAAGTTGTGCGGGTTCCTTGCTCGCGCCAATATCCTACTGAGTCTCATCATCTAAAAATGTGTAAAAACGTGGGGTGAGTACATAATGTATCTCAGTAGAGGAAGCCGCCCCAGGTTTAGTTATGAAATAAGTGTAGGATGAATGAATTCAATTCAGATATAAGTTCAAAACAATCTTTCCCCGAAACGTCTTACATAAGTGTGTCTTGTTCATTTTATATCATACATATTACATAAATAATTATATGTCCTTGTGTAGTGTACTATGTGCTTCTATACATGAAAGACGAACATAACTATTCATATTAAAACAACAATAACTCTCTTTAACTTTAACTTCTATTTGTCTTTTGGTCTGCCCACCCTCTATAACCTTTCCTCCACTGCACCGACCCCTAGGTATGAGCTCATCCTAAACAATATTGGGGAGAGGGGGTATCACCTTCCCTTACCAATGAAGTCAGTGACCGAGGTTGTCATCCCTCCCTTACTAACTCCATCAATGACCGAAGGCTACAATGTGTTTTGTAACATCCTAAATCTAATAGCGGAAAAAACACGAGATTTTTTTTTCTTTTTTTTGAATACGCGAGCGAAAGACGAAATAGAATAAATCATACATCAGATAAAAAGAAGGAATAATAAAACTGAAAATTAACCACCATCCAAAATATTGGGGAGAATCAAAACCCCAAAAGTACGAAATACAACTGTAGCAGAAATTACATCCATAATGTATCAAAATAGGTCGAAACGATGACCATTACAACCAATACATGTTTATAACAAAAAGGAAATGAAATACTAGAAAGAGCAACATAAAAGAAATCCTCAGCTACAGTCACTAGGCCTCGTTAGGGTCTTTTTCAAGCATTTCAAACCAAGAAACAACATCCACTTCTCTCCACTCTCTCATGGCCGCGAGTTCATCACCATGAGGGTCCAAAAATATATATTTCATTCACAATAACATTTGCATGCATGCATGTGTCCATTATAACACCAAAAATCAAGCTTTTTGTTCAAACAATGCACCAATATCATCAAAACTTATTTTAATCGGTAGATCTCATTTGAGAAACTCAAGAACACTTATAATATTTTATTTTAGCTCAAACAAAATATTTTCACCGATTATTTTCATTTAAAAACGTTTTTATTAAATAAAAATGAAACTTTTGAAAGAATGACTCACACAAAGTTAAATCCTAGAGGTGGTAGGTTGATGTTGGAGCTCTTGAAGCTTGTTCCTCTTCCTCCTTGGTCGCGAGCTTCTTCAACAAAAAAGGGTGTATTTTTGTGAGTGTATGGTTGTTTGAAGGGTTGAATATGGTGTTTGGTGGTGTTAGAACTTGTAGATGAAAAATAAAATGATGTAGGGGTGGTGGTGGTGGTATGGCCGAGCTCTTGCTTGGTGTTTGAGGGGTTGGAGAGAATAATTTTCTAAGAGAAAGTCTAGGGAAATTTTTGCATTATTTTGACACAACCTTGAGGTAGCTTAACATGTACAAATGGGTTGTTTAAGCTTAGAATATATAGAGGGGGAGAGAGAGATGGCCGAGGGTTTTTGGGGGGCTAGGGGAAAGGTAACTAAATCTCCACCCTTGGATGGTGGTGTGGGTGCCTCCTTGATGGCCAATGGGTGAGAGTTTAGAGTAAATTGTGTCCCCCCTAAAGCTAGATTAGTATTAATTAGGTTGTTGGGATTTAATTTTCTCCCTCCATTTTCCCTATGTGGTCGTGACAATGCTAGGGTTAGGGTTGGGTATTTTTGAATTTTTGGTGTGTAGGTTAAGTGGTGTAGTATAGGGGTATTTTGGTAATTTTACTCGTAAAAATGTCTCGGCTCTAAAATAGGATATACGATCCGGGAAATTATAAAATGGTGAGTTCAAAAATTTCATTCTTGAATAAAAATATTTTTGGTGCATTTAATTAAAGATTACATGGTGTTGTATGATTTTTGCATTATTTGCATGAAAGTGCCACGTGTCGTGCATGCACACGTGGTGTAGTGAATTATGTTATATATATATATATTATATACATATATGAATATTAAAAATAATCATATAGTTCATGCATGGATATATATAAGGATGCATTCATGTTATTATTATTAAAATCACAAACTCGTAAAAATTACTCTAACAGATAAATTCGGGAATTATTAACTACAATATATTAAAGCTATGATTTTCAGGGGTGTTACATCCCCCCTCCTTAAAAGAAGTTTCGTCCCCGAAACTTGTACCCTCAAACAGGAAAGGGTACTTTTTGAGCATCTCTGACTCTAACTCCCACGTGTGATTCTCGAGCGCTCCTGTCCCCCATGCGACTCGTACCAGAGGTATATCCCTCTGTCAGGTTTGTTTTACTCTGCGATCAATGATCTTGATCGCGGGGAGTTCAAATGTCAAATTCTCTCTTAACTGTATGGGTTCCGGTTCGAGCACATGCTCAGGCGAAGCTTGATACTTTCGCAGTTGAGAGACATGAAATACATCATGGAGGTTTGACAGGTTTGGTGGTAAGGCTATTCTGTAGGCTAATGGCCCTATTCTCTCAAGGATTTGGAAGGGTCCTACGAACTTAGGGCTCAGCTTTCTTACTCCTAGTGTTCTACCCAACCCGGTAGCAGGTGTAGCTCTCAGAAATACATGACCACCCTCTTCGAATTCTAGTGCGCGTCGTCTTTGGTCGGCGTAACTCTTTTGCCTGCTCTGAGCGGTCAACATCTTCTCCCTTATCATATTAACTTTTTCTGCGGTTTGCTGAACGAGTTCAGGCCCTATCAGGTACTCTTCCTTTGAATCATTCCAACAAAGAGGGGATTGACACTTTCAACCGTATAGAGCCTCATACGGTGCCATCCCAATGCTGTTGTGGAAACTGTTGTTGTAGGCGAACTCTACGAGCGGTAGGTGCTCGTCCCAACTGCCTGGCATTATATTTCTAGCACCACTGCTCTCAGCATATCTTCCAAAGTCTGAATAGTTCGCTCGGATTGCCTATCTTTCTGAGGGTGATAGGTCGTACTTAAACTGAGCTTCGTTCCAAAAGCCTGCTGCAGAGCTCTCCATAATCTCGATGTGAACCTTGGATCTCGATCAGAAACAATGGTGGTTGGTACTCCGTGGAGCCTCACAATCCAAGTTACATACAACTGGGCCAACCTTTCCAAAGGAAAATTCATACGTATTGGCAGAAAATGCGCAGATTTGGTCAACCGATCAATGATTACCCAAATATCATCAACTTTCTGTGGTGTGAGGGGTAGCCCAGATACAAAATCCATAGAGATATGTTCCCACTTCCACTCGGGAATCGGAACAGGGTTCAACACTCCAGCTGGTTTCTGATGTTCGGCCTTGATCTTTAGACAAGTTAGACAGCTTCCCACGAAGTTTGCTACATCATTCTTCATTTCTGGCCACCAAAAAGTCTTCTTCAGATCGTGATACATCTTAGTCATGCCCGGATGGATAGTAAACTGACTCTTATGGGCTTCCCTAAGAATATCTTCCTTCAACCCATGCCCTTTTGGTACACAAATCCTCCCATCGAACTTCCACATCCCGTCAGGTCCTTGGCTAATCTCCTTAACCTTACCCCTCATTCCGGGCTTCATCTACCTCTGCAACTCTTCATCACCTTCGTCTTTTTGAGCTTGAAGTATCCTTTTCTTGAAATCACTGGTGATCACCAATTGATACACCTAGATACTCTTGGGTGTCACAGTTATTCCTACGTCCAAATCCCTCATCTTTTGAATCAACTCTTCCTCCTTAATCATCATCCACGCAACATGCACTGTCTTCCTACTTAAGGCGTCAGCTACCTTATTGATCCTGCCTGGATGATAGTGCAAGGTGAAGTCAAAGTCCTTGAGGAATTCCATCCATCGTCTTTGCCTCATGTTGAGTTCCTTCTGATCAAACAAGTACTTTAAACTCTTATGATCGGAGAAGACTTTGAACTTCATCCTGTACAAGTGATGCCTCCACATCTTCAATGTTGATACCACGGCAGCTAATTCGAGGTCGTGTGTTGGGTAGTTGAGCTCATGAGGTCGTAACTGCCTTGACACCCATAAGCCACGGGCCTCTTGTTTTGCATGAGTACGTACCCAAGACCTTGCCCAGATGCGTCGCAGTACACCTCGAACGATTGCTCTGGGTCTGGTAGGGCCAGGACTGGTGCAGTAGTCAGCTTCTCTTTTAGCTCCTGAAAGCTTTTCTCGCATGCTTCGTCCCAATCAAACGGCGAGTTCTTTCAGGTTAACTTGGTCATGGGTGATATAGCATAATTTGTATTGATTAATTCCCTTTTGCATGCATGTAATTTGACCACTTTTGAGATTAATGTACTACTTTTTTGCATCATATTAGGCATTTGGTACTTAATTGGAACTTTGTGCATTTTTCCAGCATTTTGTGCTTTGTGACATTATTTTGTAATTTGCTTATAAATTGAGTTCTAGAAATTGGAATTTTTTGTTCTTTGTCTTGTTGGAAAGCGTAGACACGGGTCTAAAACTTTGATGAAGAACGCAAAAGTTGATTTAGACCATAAGGATTCCAAATTGGAGCTTCAAGTTGAGTCAATCTTGCTGCAGAATTCTGGACAGCAATCCTGAGCAGCCAGTGTTCAGAAGCCATAGCTGGAGCTACAAATGTTGAAATCACTTCATTTCAGTTGCATTGTAAAGCTATGACACAAGGATTCATTTCATCTTCAGAGATCGAAAGCAATTAAAGTCTATAAGAAGCTCAAAAGTTGACTCCAAGTTGATGCAGCAATTGTGACAGCAATCTGGAGCAGCACTCAGTGTTTTTGCTATATCTCGAGATATACTTACTGGAATTGGATGATCTTGGTGGCTATGGAAATCTGAGACATAGAGCCACAACTGCTCTTCAGAGCTCGAGGGCAAAAGGACTCATTAGAGGCTTAAGAAATCGGCTGCAAGATTTCGGGCAGAAACTTAGTTTTGCTGTGTTGGCTTAAGTGTCACAATTTTGTGCAAGTTCCATTCTACCCTTGCCTTATGTATTGTAATTGTTTATTCCATGGGATTTTTAGACATTTCCACTTACTTTTATGTCTATAAATAGCCTAGCTCAGAATTGGAGGGAACAACTTTAATTCATTTTTTTACATTTTCCGATTTTAGGAATTAGAATTCTCTCTAGTTTTCTCTCTAGGTTTTTCTCTTCTCCCTTTCTCCTTAGTTGCTGAGTTCTCCATGATCATGGAGAACTAAACTCATAGCTAGCTTGAGGATGGAGGATTGTAAAAGATATTGAGATTTGCAATGTGATTTTAAGGTATTTCTTTCATGATTCATTCAAGAATTTCAAATTCTCTCATCTCACCTCTTCTTGATTCATGATTCAAGGATTATGAAGATTTTCTAATTCTTGAATTGTGGATCCAATTGATTAATAATTCTAGAGATTTCTGAATTATTGATCAATAATTTTTAGTTGAGAGAATGCTTAGATCTAGAGATCTCTGATCTGGGTAATTGAATTATTGAGCTTCAATCTTGATACCTTGAGTTAGGTTTTGAGATTTCAGATTTAATTCAAGTGTATTAAGATGAATGTTTGAAGATTTTCATAAGAACTTGGATCTGAATTCATATTTGAATTTGGATTTGAAATTCAATTTAATTCTTGAAAGGATCATTGAAAAGATAATGAATCAATGATATAGATTTTATAATTCGAATTCCTTGAGCTAGTGTTCTACCTATTTGATAAAAAGCCTAATTGAATTTGCTTATTTCTGAAATTTAATGCTAAAATCCCCAAACCTAACTCCACATAATCACAATTCATTGATTGAATTCCTTGGGAAAATGACCTAGGTTTCCACTACATTACAAGTTACCTAGTTTTAATTTGAATCAATTCGGCAATTGATCAATGGGCGAAGCAATGCGAGAAAACCCTTGGATGTACCTCCTGTAATATCCTGTCAGTCCCAGAAAGCTTCTTACTTCTTTCGGAGTCGTCGGCCTTTCCCATTCCAGCACTGCAGTTACCTTCGCTGGTTCCACCACAATGCCGTCCTTTGACACTACGTGTCCCAAAAACTGAACTTCTAACAGCCAGAACTAGCACTTGGAGAGTTTGGCGTATAACTCCTTCTCCTTGAGGATCTCTAGAACCATTCGCAAGTGCTCCGCATGCTCCTTTTCTGACTTGGAGTAGATCAGAATAACATCTATGAACACCACCACGAACTTGTCTAAGTATTCATGGAAGATCCTATTCATGTAATCCATGAATACGGCGGGTGCATTGGTCAATCCAAAGGACATGACAGTGAACTCGAAATGTCCATATCTTGACCTAAACGCGGTGTTTGGGACGTCGGCTTCCCGCACTCTTATCTGGTGATAACCGGACCGTAGATCGATCTTAGAAAACACAGATGCTCCCTTCAACTGGTCCATAAGGTCGTCGATTCTCGACAGCGGGTACTTATTCTTGATAGTGACCTTGTTCAGCTGCCGGTAGTCGATGCACAACCTCATGGTACCATCCTTCTTTTTAACAAACAGCATTGGAGCTCCCTAGGGTGATGCGCTTGGACGGATGAATCTCTTGGCTAACAGCTCCTCTAACTGCTCCTTCAACTCCTTTAACTCGGCAGGGGCCATGCGGTAAGAGGCTATGGATACTGGTCCCGTCCCGAGAATCAAATCGATGGTAAACTCCACTTCTCGTTCTGGAGGGTAGCCAGGGATATCTTCAGGGAATACTTCAGGGAACTCGCAAACCACAGGCAGATTACTCAGCTCTTGCTCCTTGGCGACCGCAGACGAGACGTACATCGAGAATTGGAGGGTGTCGAGCTTACTGCTAAGAAGGGTCACACAGGAACTATCAGTTGGTTCTAAGTTTTGACTCTATTTTGTTTGCTCACAATTGTCAGGGAATATCACTGCTCTCTTCTCACAGTCAAGTATCACTCTCTGAGCTCTCAACCAATCCATTCCTAATATAAGATCTAGCTCTAATAGGGGTAAACGTATCAGGTCAGCTTGAAAGGTTCTCCCTAAGAGTTCAAACTCACAGTAGGCACACAGTCAGCGGAGAGTAGGTTCTTAGCCGTGGGGGTAGTTATGGAATATGTATAGGGTAAAGTAACTACAGGCAATCCTAGTCTCTCAATGCATGTGGCAGAAATAAACGAATGTGTTGCACCGGAATCAAAGATTACAATTAAGGTTTGATTTGACATTTTACACTCACCTTGGATCAATCCACCGGCTTCCGCATCCTCTGTAGTGACAGCAAACACTCTAGCTTGCCTCTGATTTCCCGCCCTTGGACATGCCCTTGACATATGGCCCACCTGGCCGCAGGTGAAGCAAGTGGGGCAGGGTCCAAAGTGTCGCAGCGTACAACGGTTACAGAGGGGTCGTTCACCGTTGTTCACCGGGGGTCTGACCCCATTCCTCCCCTGCTGGCGCTGCTGTGGCTGCTGAGGGCGTTGCTGTGGTGGGTGCTGCTACTGCTGCCGAAACTGCTGCTGCTGAGGTGGCTACTGTGCTGGTTGATGGGGGCGGAAGGGTCCATCGTTCCTCCTAGGGGCAGGTTCCCTATTCGGATTCGGACGTTGCACGTAGGGCTGGTGGCGCCTCTGTGCTGGTCCCCCTTCACGTTGCATGAACGGAGGGCGAGCCGCTGGTCGCGAAGACTCCCCCTCAGCTCTCCTCTTCCTTCCCGCCTCCACGTCAGCCCTTTCCCTTCTTTTCATGCTTTCTTCTTGCACCAGACACTTGTTTACCAGAGTTGGGAAATCTCAAATCTGGTGCATGGCGGCCATCTCATTCAGCTCCGGCCTTAAGCCCCTCTCGTACTGAATGGACTTCCATTCTACGTCAGGATTCAACTGGTAGGTGAAGGAATGGCGGCACAAACGCTCGAACTTAGCTGTGTAATCGAGCACCGTCATTTTGCCTTGGACCAGATCCAGGAATTCCCGATCCTTGGCACTCCTCACGCTACGAGGGAAGTACTTGGTGTAGAACGCAGCCTTGAAGTCATCCCAGGTGAATTGTTCTTCATCATTAGCAAGGATAGGGCGAGAGGCTTCCCACCAAGCCTCGGCCTGACCTTGCACTTGCCTAGAGGCAAACTTAACCTTTTGTGCCTCAGTGCAAGGCACATCCTCAAAGATCCTCTCGATCCGCAGCATCCAACTGTTAGCAAGATCCGGGTTCAGCTCCCCTTTGAACACCGGAGGCTCCCGGAACTTGAAGCCCCGATACCTCTTGGCTTCATCATCCTCGGGCTGTTGAGCGGCCCGCGCTTGTTCCAAAGCAGCCAGAACAGGAGCGGTCATTTCAGTCTGATTGGTCAGGGCCCGCAAGAAGTCGGTGACAATAGGGTTAGGCGCGTCACGCGTCTCATGTGACGTGTCTCGGCGAGGTGGCATTTTTCTCCTGCAATACCTGCACAACCCATGAGTTGATCAGTTTCATCTCGATTCAAAGCATTGAGGAAGCATAATGCACAGAGTGTTATAGAATTTTAGAGTATGACAATGTAAGACTGGGAAATCATGAAGCACAGAATTTCAGAGACACAGATTCAAGAATTCGGAACACACGAAAGCAAAGAAAGACCCATATTCGGTCCGTGAGATAGAACGAACCGCTCTGATACCAAAAATGTATCATCTTAAATCTAATAGCGGAAAAACATGAGATTTTTTTTTCTTTTTCTTTTTGAATACGCGAGCGAAAGACGAAATAGAATAAATCATACATCAGATGAAAAGAAGGAATAATAAAACTGAAAATTAACCACCATCCAAAATATTGGGGAGAATCAAAACCCCAAAAGTACGAAATACAACTGTAGCGGAAATTAGATCCATAATGTATCAAAATAGGTCGAAACGATGACCATTACAACCAATACATGTTTATAACAAAAAGAAAATGAAATACTAGAAAGAGCAACATAAAAGAAATCCTCAGCTACAGTCACTCGGCCTCGTCAGGGTCTTTTTCAAACATTTCAAACCAAGAAACAACATCCACTTCTCTCCACTCTCTCGTGGACGCGAGTTCATCACCATGAGGGTCCAAAAATATATATTTCATTCACAATAACATTTGCATGCATGCATGTGTCCATTACAACATCAAAAATCAAGCTTTTTATTCAAACAATGCACCAATATCATCAAAACTTATTTTAATCGGTAGATCTCATTTGAGAAACTCAATAACACTTATAATATTTTATTTTAGCTCAAACAAAATATTTTCACCGATTATTTTCATTTAAAAACGTTTTTATTAAATAAAAATGAAATTTTTGAAAGAAAGACTCACACAAAGTTAAATCCTAGAGATGGTAGGTTGATGTTGGAGCTCTTGAAGCTAGTTCCTCTTCCTCCTTGGCCGCGAGCTTCTTCAAGGAAAAATGGTGTATTTTTGTTAGTGTATGGTTGTTTGAAGGGTTGAAAATGGTGTTTGGTGGTGTTAGAACTTGTAGATGAAAAATAAAATGATGTAGGGGTGGTGGTGGTGGTATGGTCGAGCTCTTGCTTGGTGTTTGAGGGGTTGGAGAGAAAAATTTTCTAAGGGAAAGTCTAGGGAAATTTTTGCATTATTTTGACACAGCCTTGAGGTAGCTTAACATGTACAAATGGGTTGTTTAAGCTTAGAATATATAGAGGGGGAGAGAGAGATGACCGAGGGTTTTTGGGGGGCTAGGGGAAAGGTCACTAAATCTCCACCCTTGGATGGTGGTGTGGGTGCCTCCTTGATGGCCAATGGGTGAGAGTTTAGAGTAAATTGTGTCCCCCCTAAAGCTAGATTAGTATTAATTAGGTTGTTGGGATTTAATTTTCTCCCTCCATTTTCCCTATGTGGCCGTGACAATGCTAGGGTTAGGGTTGGGTATTTTTGAATTTTTGGTGTGTAGATTAAGTGGTGTAGTCTAGGGTTATGTAGGGGTATTTTGGTAATTTCACTCGTAAAAATGTCCCGGCTCTAAAATAGGATATACTATCCGGGAAATTATAAAATGGTGGGTTCAAAAATTTCATCCTTGAATAAAAAATATTTTTGGTGCATTTAATTAAAGGTTACATGGTGTTGTATGGTTTTTGCATTATTTGCATGAAAGTGCCACATGTCGCGCATGCACACGTGGTGTAGTGAATTATGTTATATATATATATATATATATATATATATATATATATATACATATATGAATATTAAAAATAATCATATAGTTCATGCATGGATATATATAAGGATGAATTCATGTTATTATTATTAAAATCACAAACTCGTAAAAATTACTCTAATAGATAAATTCGAGAATTATTAACTACAATATATTAAAGTTATGATTTTCAGGGGTGTTACATGTTTTGTGCGCCACTCGGTGACGTCTTAAACTTTAATTATGCGCCACCTAGTGACATCTTTAACATTAATTGTGCGCCATCCAGTGACGTCTTTAATTTATCTGTGCGCCACCCGGTGACGTCTTTGCCTTTATGCGTATCTTCAATAATATAACATATACTTAACGTAGATATCATCACATAATAACATAAAAGCACACTTTACGGCTCGAATTATATTTTTTTGTTTTTTCCTTTTTGAATTTTTTAAAAAAATGGATAAAAATAAAATAAGAGTGAAATGTCATTTTGGTCCTTCACTTTGTACGCATGAGTCATTTTGGTCCCTCACTTTTTAAAATAAGCGAATTGGTCCCTCACTTTACAAACTGTAAATCACTTTAGTCCTTCACTTTTAAAACGATCAAATTAGTCCCTCACTTTAAAAATTATGAGTCAAGTTAGTCTCTCTCATGAGACCAAATTGGACAAAAAGAGGGACTAATTTGACTCATAGTTTGAAAAGTAAGGAATCAAAATGATTCACAATTTATAAAGTGAATGATCAATTCGCTAATTTCAGAAAGTGAGTGACTAAAGTGATTCACAGTTTATAAAGTGATGGACCAATTTGCCTATTTTAAAAAGTGAGTGACCAAAATGACTCACTCATATAAAGTGAAGGACCAAAATGATATTTTACTCAATAAAATAAATAGTAAAAAATAACATGAAAGATGTAGATGTGGAAAGTGATAAAAGAAGAGACAAGCAATAAGATAATTTATTTTTAGACGTGATTATTTTTATTATTTATTTATTTATTTTAACTTTTTTATAAAATTTAAAAATTAACTATCCTAATAAGAATAGATATAAATTAGAGAATATCAATATAAATTAAATTAATTTTTGATGATTACTTACCTAACAGGTTACCAGTTATATAAATTTAAAAAATTTAAATTAATTTTATCTATAAACCATGATACATACATGTGTTGGGTATCGGTATGCTATATTTTCCTGGGTACCGAATCAAAATCCATAAAAAATGTAATTATTTATAAATTATTATTTTTGATGAAATATTCAATGACAAACATTATAGGAATATTAAATGAATGATGCTTTAATTTTAATTTCCATCGTAAGTGAGAATAGTGAAGCCCGTAAAAAGATCATCTAGATATACAACACAAAATTAAAGATATAAACATATTGTCCATTGTACAATTAGGGAAATGGGGAAAAAATATGCAAAATGCGCGTTTACATGTCCTTTCTCATGGATCCGCACATAAATAGTACGCACATTAACGAACACATTTCAACTCAATAAAAGAACACACTTAAGTATGGAAAGTAAACACATTTATTTAAAAAAGATCCCAAATTAATGAATTTTATCATCTTTAATATTGCGAAGCTAAGATTATAGACTGAATAAATACAATAAGTTCATCAATGAATAATAATGTATGTGTTCACATATGCATAAATTATATGGTCACCGATGCATAGAGCTTTTTTTACTAAAATATATATTTTATTTATTTAAATAGGTCATTAAGAAGTTATTTACGCGAATAAGTTTTTGGATTATTTGAATGATTTACGCTTTAAAGCGTAAATAAAGTGTACATTTTTTTAATTGAAAAGAACCTTTTACACTTTAAAGCGTAAATAGAAATTAAAAAAAAATAATGCTTAAATGATTTACGCTTTAAAGCGGAAATGGTTCGCCCCAATTAAAAAAACTACAATAATTCATTTTAGACCGACATTATATAATAATAATGATTGTCGTATAACAGAAATACATTTAATAACTATCCAACGTGTGCTATACATGATATGAGATGTGTGCTATTTGTATAGGATACATACGTATAACATACATCACATATCATATATAGCACACATTGAATACTTGTTGGACGTATTTATGTTATACACGTAGCATTATTGATATATAATGCATCTTCTTGATCTGATTGTCACCTTCGTGGAGCTCTATTTAAGAATTATACTTTGCAATTCAAGAAGAGCAATGCTCCACTGCATAATAAAATAAGATGAGTTGTTTGCGGTGAATGTATGAGTGGCAAAACGAGATCATCCTATTAGGTTGACCCGTTGTCCCATCAACCCGTGCTAGGACGTACGAGATGGAATAAATAGTCTGTATTTAAATGGCGAGATGAGATGAGACATCTTATTTCACACTTATTCTATGACGGGACGGGACGGGATCCTGTCGGGATAAAATAAATTAAATATATAAAATCAGTTTTATATTATATATTTAAAATTAGTTTTATATTATATATTTATTATGATTTGTTGTTTCGAGAACTAGACTCTATTTAGTTTAAGTATTTATATTTTATTATATAATACAATGACTATAATGATGGATGAACTATGATATATGGATGTACCAATTTGAGACATTTAAATTTGAATATTTTTATTAGATTTTAGTTTTTTTTAGAAAATTGAAATTTAAGCGGGTCATCCCACTATCATGCCATTCTGCCGTAAAAAAGGATTTTCATCTATTTTCACAAAACAGGACAGATGGTGTCCCCATCCTGTTTTTAGAGTTTCCCATGATAGGATGTCTCATCTCATCCCGTTTGCCACCCTTAAGTGAATATGACTCCCTCCTCTGTTTTTATTATTTGACAATTATGGTAAGTAAAAATATAAAAAAAATTTCGACATATTTTTATGCAATAACTCTTTCTCAATGTTGAACTATTGAGTAAAATTTGCATTGTGCAATGAAATTAAATTGCAGGTTTGACCAATATATATAGTCTTGAGTTGGGTATTTATGGGATAAGGCGTAACAGAATTTTTGAACAAGAAAATTTTCTTTCAATTTACGCTTCAAAGCCTAAAGTATTTTTTGATTAAAAAGTTCTTCAATCCATTTACGCTTTAAAGCATAAATCATTTACGCGTTAAATTTTTTTTATCTCTATTTACACTTTAAAGCGTAAATTAATGGTTCTTTAAAATTTACACTCTATTTACGCTTTAAAGCGTAAATAATTCAAATAATCCAGCGCAAACTATTCAAATAATCCAAAAACCTATCCGCGTAAATAACTTTCCAATTACCTATTTAAATAAATAAAATATTTTAATAAATTATTTAAGCAAAAGAAAAATCAATATTTATTCATCAATGAACAAGTTATGTGTTCACTGATGAACAATAATGTGTTCGATCATGAATACAAAATACATTCACTAATAAAATAATATGTTCGTTGATAATTAAGTTGCATTTTTAATAATAATTAAAAAATGTGTTTATTGATAAATAATAATTTGTTCACTTATGAATGAAAATTTGTTCAGCCACAACTCACAAAAAGTGATAGACATAGTGAATGAAAAAAATAGAGAAGATGAGAATAATTACCGAAATAGATTACAAAAATCACATCTCATCCATCATTTCATTTGATTTTCTTTCATTATAATATAGTAAAAAATACAGAAAGAACACTTTGGTAATTTGATGTATGATGTGTTTTTTATTTGTGATAATGATGAAAATAAGAGATGATTTGAAATGAAAAAAAGCTTGTGTGTTAACAATGGAAGAAAGAGAGAGAACTAAAACGAAATTAAAAAATAAAGAGATAAAAGAGAAAGAAAATGTGTGAGTGAGTTAATGAAAAATGGTTAGGTGGTGAGTAAGAGTTAGAGAGAAAAGATAATGAGTTGGTAAGTGAAACTTGTAGAAAAAAAATGAGCGGGTTAAGTGACAGTTATAGAAGAAAGACCTAGAAGAGAAAGAAAATATTAAATAACTTAGTGCTTGTTTGGATGCCATTATTTAGTTTAAATAAGATTTTTTTTAATTAAAAAAAAATCTTATTGAGTTTTTTGATATGTTTGGGTACAAATTTTAAGTAAAAGTATAATCTCTAAAAAAAGTAAAAAAAGATTTTTTTTCAGAAGCTATAATTTCCATCTTCTGAAAAAAGACATTTTGTATAACATAAAAAAGATGTTTACGATTAAATAAAGATCTTTTATATATTACATCCAAATATAAATTAATTTTGTATCCAAACATAAAGTTACTTCTACTTCTTCAAAAGATCTTAATTAAAAAGATTAATTAAAAAAAGATCTTTTTCTATAATCACATCCAAACAAGTCCTCAGTGCTTGTTTGGATGTCATTATTTATTTAAAATAAGATCTTTTCTAATTAAAAAAAGGTCTTAATGAAATTTTTGATATGTTTGGGTACTAATTTTAAGTAAAAGCATAATCTCTAGAAAAAGTAAAAAAAGATCTTTTTGTAGAAGCTGTAATTTCCATCTTCTAGAAAAAGACATTTTGTATAACATAAAAAAGATGTTTACGATTAAATAAAGATCTTTCTATATTACATCCAAACATAAATTAATTTTGCATCCAAATGGAAAATTACTTTTACTTTTTTAAAAGATCTTATTTAAAAAGATAAATTAAAAAAGATCTTTTGCTAGAATGACATCCAAACAAGCCCCTAATAGGATGTAAGATGAATATTTTAGACTAAATGTTTACACTTTAGTCCCTCAAATTATAAGTGTAATTCACTTTAATCACTAAAATTTTAAAATTAACTCTTAGTCCCTCAAATTGTATTTTGTAGGTAACTTTAGTCCATGGTCAAACTTTCGTTAGTTAATCGTTACTAAATTGCTAACGTGACAAGTTAAGTGACACATGACACGTCACATGTTGATGATGTGTCATGTTAGGTACACGTGACATTCCACATATGTCAATTACACGTCATGTTAGGCCCATGTGACATGCCACGTGGTCGCTGACGTGACATAAATTTGAAATTGTTTCACTTTAGTCCCTGAAATTTCTAAATGCGTCACTTTAGTGCTTCAAAATTTTTAAAATGTGTAAAAGAAATCTTTGATATTCAATTTTTTTATTCATAAATTCTTAATATTTAATTTATCATAAATTTATTTATTTCTTATTTCACATTCTATATACTATATAGATGAGATTAAGATAACTTTTATAAATTGTTTAAAAAAAAATAGAATTATATATGCATATTTAAATCTTTAAATTAAATTACTAGACTCTTGATTGACAAATTCTAATATATTATTGAATAAAATTTTTAATTATATATTTAAAAGAATTGTTTATTCATTTTTTATATATTTAGTGATTAATTTAATATATAATTAAAAATCAATGACTAATTAGATAAATTTTAAAATTTTAAAACTAAAATAACTCATATATAATTTTAGAGATCAAAATGAGAAATTTTTTTTAATGAAAAATGAGAATTATTATATATAGTATACACTTAACAAATCTGATTTCACATATATTTAAAATCTTATTGATAAAAAAATTTAAAATAATTAAAATTTGTTCCATTAATTTTAGTAGAAATGAAATATATAAATATTTTAACAAATTACATTTATAAATGTTTTAAAAAATATTTATGGTGAATAAATAACAAATTCAAAAGGGAGAAAATTGAAAATAAATTATATAACATGTTTAGTATAAATGATGTATATAAATAAATAAAAGTTTTGGCATAAATTTTCTATATATTATATTAAATTAAAATTTTAAATTTTGAATTTTAAAATTTATCTAATTTGTCATTAATTTTTTATTATAAATTAAATTAATCATTTAAAATATAAAAATAAATTTAAAAAATTATTTTAAATATTTAATTAAATAAAATTATTCAATCATATATTAGAAATTTTCAATCAATAGTCTAGTAATTTAATTTAAAGATTTAAACATGCATATATGATTAAAAAAAATTTAGTGTAAACAATTTAAAAAAATTATCTTAATCTGGTCTATGTAGCATGTGAAAGAAGAAATAAATAAATAAATTTTTATAAATTAAATATTTAAAATTTATGAATAAAAAGAAAATTTGACTATTAAAGATATTTTTGATACATTTTAAAATTTTTGAAGGACTAAAGTAATGCATTTAAAAGTTTCATAGACTAAAATGAAAATTTTAAATTTATGTCACGTCAACGGCCACGTGGCATGCCATGTGAACTCAATATGACTTGTAATCGACATGTGTACCAAACATGACATATCATGTAAGGTGTCATGGGTCATTTAACTTGCTTAGTAGTATAGTAGTTGACTAAAAAAGAATGACCAAGAGCTAAAATGATCTATAAAATATAATTTAAAAGACTAAAGAATTAATTTTTAAATTTTAAGAAATAAAGTAAAATATACAATTATAATTTCAGAAACTAAATTGAATTTTTACTAAATATTTTGTGTTGTAGATCTATATTTTCTTACAAGTACTATGGAGTAATCTCAAGTGCCAATGAGAGACGCCAAACCCAATCTATCACCTCATCTCTTCATAAAACGAAATCCAGATAACAATGGAATCCACTGTTGCATCCAATCAGAACAAGCCACGTGTTAAACAGGCTGAACGTCACATCATCCCCTCATGGGTCAATGTCCCTTCCCCACAAAAAGTCTCTCCCTTTTTAATCACTTTTCTCTCCACCTCTCTCTCTTCCTTCCCTCCCCTTCATTTGCTTCCAAAGCGTAAAAACTGAAACCACACTATACAGAAAGAAAGAAAGAAAGAAAGAGTGAGTGTGCGCGCGTGTCTCACTCTGTTTATCTTATCATTCTCTAAGAAGAGAAGTAATAGGTGAGTGAGTGAGTGATGTGTAACAAGAATAGTCCTCCGCCTACTCCCACTCCTACTCCGCCAGATACACAAGCCAGAAAAAACACAATCATGAGGAGGAAGAAGAAGATCCGAAAACAAACCAAGGATTTTTCGTCTTCTTCAACTAATTCTTCAACCACCTCTTCACTTAAACCGCTCAAGCGAAGAAACAGAACCAAAACCAGAAAGCCCAAGTACCTCAGTCTCCGCCTTCAACTCTCTCAGAACACCGACAAGAAGAGTCAACAAAAAAAGACGAAAATGACCCCACAACAACAAAAAACCCAACCACCACATCTGAACCTCTTCTTCCCTCTCCACCCAGAAAATACGGACGACGACGAAAAGGACATCATCATGCACGAGGAGAACAACGTGGCGCTTCTCTTCAGCTCCGACGGCGGGGCCACCCTAAATGGCCTGCTCGAGGACGAATCCACAACCACGGACACAACCACCACCGCCGCGTCGGAGGAGGCATCGTTCTCGCCACCGGCGGTGGATGGGAGCGGCGATGGCGATGGGGGGAGCTGGCTGGTGAGGAAGGCGATGAGGAGGAGGGAACAGGGTGAGGAGGAGAGGTGGGTGTGTTACTCGGAGGTGACGAGTGGAGGTGGAACGACGTCGTATGGGTCGTTGTCATTGAAGCTGGATCACGAGGGGATATTGAATGCTTGGTCTGATAAGCGCTCCCTTTACGTAGCAGGGGAGGCCCCACAGACTGTCCCTGATTTGCACAATGATGTCCTAGGCCTCCTCTATAATGCTCTTCCTCCCAATGTAATTTCCCTCCATTTTTCAACCGCTTTTTGCATTTCTCATTTTTTTTTTCTAAATTGTGGATTTATGAAAGACTATATATCAATTTTATTCCTTCAGAAAATCAGGAAATGGAAAGTTCAATTTGATCTTTCTCATTAAAAAAAAAAGATAGATTCGCTCCGTACAACAAAAAAAAAATCATTAGAGGGACATGTACGAAAAGATAAATTTGTCCCATTTTTTAAAATGTGAATGATCAATTTGGACTTTTAAATTCTGAGGACTAATTTATCCCGACCATTTTGGATTTAGTCTTTATCAAATGACTTTTTGATGTTAAGATGTTATGTGGGTGTGTGTTTCTTTCCTTTCCATTCTGGATTGTCTTAGAATTTAGTTTTTCAAAAATGATTTTTGAAAAACAAAAGTTGTGTAACATTGCTACATTCAATTTTAAAAATTTTAATATAAAAGTAGATTTATGTTAAGATAAAATAATAAGGATGGATATTTATAATATTCTATTGTATTTCCAGCATGTTTTATGCATTACAATTTTATAACATTATCCAATCAAAGTTTTTTTTTTTATTTGTTTTTCTTCTTGGCTTCTTATAGGGATAAGAAAATTAATTATTATAATTGATATGACCATTTATAATTTGATAACGATGAAAAGTAAACTTTTGGACTATCATATGTGTATAAAGAAATTGAATCATTTTGTTATCCAGTGTTTTACGAATAGAATTGAAAGAAAAGAATTTTTAAGTTCATAATGTATTGAATACACTGAAAATAGTCAAATGTCTTTTATTCTTTGATTGATGTTGCTTTTAAGGTACTCGTATGTAAAATCATTTATTTACTTTTGATTATTACTAAATTGTGATCATTTTTTTTTTTGATAAAGTTGTGATCATTTTCATACTTGAACTTCTGTTTGATAAGGAGGTGTTTTCTGATTTAGGATCTTTATAAAGCATTCTGGGTCTAATCCAATGCATACCCCTTTGTTTTTCTTTTACCCCTTTTCTTTTGGTACCATTGAGCTGTGATTGATTACTCTGAGTAATTGGAGGGGCTGGACATTCTTCAGATCCTTGTCGCTCACCATTACTGATTAAACAATAATGTAGAAAGTATAGATAAGCACAGCGGTGAGAAAACAGTTGGTACCTTCAAAATTAAATAGCTTAAGAGTTAAGACTAAAGAAATTCTTTTATGTAGGTGGCAGGAAGCATGCATTATTAATTATGAGTTTAATTTATATGTGCGGAAAATTATACAACAGTAATACATCTAACTAGTATCCAATGTATAATATATATCAAAAATAAAAGAAGTGATACACTCATACACATTACATATTTTAGTAATGACATATATGTATGATGTATTTGTGTGTGTTATTTCTTGTTTTTGTTCAACTAGTTTTACACATGTATATTACACATAACGTATGACACACATTATATAAAAGAGAAATGTTTGGTGAATAATGGATAACCAGTCAATGGGCCCATTGGACAATTTTTAGCCCCAAAAAAATTATCTGAGTGGTTAGTTTTAAGTGGGCTGAAATATTTGTGGTTCAAAATCTCTACATCGACTGGTTTTGGCTGATTTTTTATTATGCAACTAGCAACACTATATATAATACATGTTGGATAGTTATTAGATTATATTTCTATTGTATAATAAAATATAAAATATAAATTTACATTTTATTTAATATATATTGTCACATTTAGAGGTTTTCAATATCTAATCCACTTGGTCAATCATGCTCAACCTGAAGCTTCGAGCTGGATTTGAGTGTTGAAATTTGACCGGAATACATTATTTTTTCTAAGTTTAGGGCTTGCTTCGGGTTGCTCTTATTCGGCCTGAAATCAAAAGTTCTTTTAGAGATGTATATTTTCATAATAATTAGTGAAAATTATAAGATTTTATTGTTAAATTAATAATCTGATGATCATTTTACATTAATATTTTCTTAAATTTTATTTCTTATTTATATTATTTTATAGTTTTATATAATGTTCAAATTTTCATATGTTATATAAAAGTTGGGTCAACCTAGTTTAGATTAGCCACTAATCAGATTATTATCAGATTAGGTTTGGCTCCGTCTCTCAAAAAATGAGCTGATCTAAAAGTCAAGTCATGAGGTTCATGTTTGTTTAACCCTCAATCTGTCCCTACTTACCCTCCACTAGGTAGTTGGAATGTCATGTAAATAGGTAATTTGATTGGATGACCTTTGAATTTTCAATGCATCAAAACTAAATTATTAGTTATTAAAACATAAAAATCACGGGCTCACCCTCATTAATTAAGGGTCGGTTTGGATTACAGTGTTTTTGACTTTTTTTAACTTCTGACTTATTAGAAGTTACTCTGTCCTGTTTGATTATATAACTTATGACTTTTATAGAAGTTATTTCAGTGCTTTTAGAGAAGTCAGAATATTTCACTTCTCCAAAAGCACTTTTCAAAATAATTGAAATAAAAGATTTTATTATTTTATATACATATATAAAATAACTTATTCATAAGTTAATTATCAGAAATTACTTTTACATAAGAGCTTAAATAAATTATTTATCCAAAGTGGCCCTAAGTGTTGGAATTTACTTTGCTTATTGGTTATCAGACTTCATGTGATGGGTGGGGCAGTGATGCTATAGGGAACACATGGAGTGTTCCAGAAATTTGTGGAGCTAACATGATGAAGATGAAGGAAGAAATGGGTTGGAAGCTGGGGCAGAGAGAAGCTAGTGTGCAGAGATACAAGGAGAAGAGGCAAAACAGGCTCTTTTCTAAGAGGATCCGCTATGAAGTTCGCAAGCTCAATGCCGAGAAACGGCCTAGAATGAAGGTACTATTCCATGATACGCTTATAATCTTTCAGAATTGCAGTGCTTCCATTTCAGCTTTCTGCATAGAAATTGCTAGAGAGCACAATAAAAATCAGTCAAAACATCCAATAATAGGAAATTGGGCCTAAATCACTTAGACTATTAAAAAAATATATGGTTAGTGATACTATTTGGGTCAAAAGTGTTAAAATGGGCTTTGATAGCTGTTTTGGCTGAAAAAATGTTCTCTAAGCATTTATGTTATGAATATAACTTACATGGAGAAGTGTGCATAAAAATGTGTGATATTTCCACTAAAAGAATAAGTCTATCAATTATTTGAGAATAGCTTAGTATTACACTCAATTTTATAATAAGTATTTATCTACACATTTTTATTTTTACCATTAGTTGTCCAAGAACTTTACACAACATAATTATTATTTTCATTTATTCTAACGCGAGAGAGTTAGTCAATCAATTAAATATGAAAATATATGCATAAGAAATAATATTGTAAAATATATAAATTTTATTTTTTTAAAAATTTTAAATTAATTCTGTCAATATATTAGTTTGTGAATACAAGGTTGTGAGAAATAGAGATATTGGAGGGGGAATAGAGAGGAAGTTTTCTTCCACACCAAATAATTTCTCTCTACAAGTGGGATGAAATGGAGGAGAATTTTAGGAGAGCTTACCTTTTTGTCATGACCTTTGACACACTCCAACGCAACCGGACCGACACTTGATTTACTCAACCTCTTGAGCTAAGACAAGTCAGTCTCACTCCCAAAACTAGGCATTAGAAGCTAAGAGCACAAGAGAATCTCAAGAGATTTGTGGAAAGAACTTTTGTTACTTGTGAATATTACAAGTGATTTGGAGAGTTTGGATGGATTAGGTTCATTTGGCTAAGAATGACCACCCCCTATATATAGTTTTCCATCTCCTTAACAAATGGTGGAGATTAATCCTAATGGACGGTCTAGATCTCTCACCCACTTTTTCTACACTCCACCATATTCTACACATGTCTACACAATTCTACATACATCTTGAACACTCTACACTTATCTAGGATGTTCTACACACTTCTAGTATATTCCGCATACTTCTAGAACATTCTACACACATCCAGAATGTTCTAGGATACTCTAGAACACTTTAGAACACTCTAGAATCTTCTAGATAAATCTAGAATTATCTAGGTACATCTGGATTCCTCTAAAAGATTCTAGGATGTTCAACCAGCTTCTACATTATTTTACAGTCTTTCGGTATGGTCTAGAGATTTCCATGAATTTAACCTAACAAAGAAGAACATTTGTGACATTCTCCCCCACCTAATGCGCAGATATCCTTGTCTTGTGCTGCTCATGATAACGCTTTAGGTGGTCTTAGAATTGCCAGAGATCCTCACACGCAAGGTTGTCAAGTTTGTGAACTTGAGCATAGGTTCGTACGCACTTACGAACTTGCATGACCCAGTCGTCCCCATTCTCCCTGCAGAGGAGCGGTTTTGCTGGGAGCGGTGGGAGCGCCGCGCTAGAGCGTGAGGACGGTGGGAGCGGCCGCTCCACGCGCTCCATCCGTTTCTGTAAGATTGATCGGGTTTTGGGCCGACCCGGCCCAGAAAGGGTAAAAAACCCTAAAATTACCCATAAAATTTAAAAATCCGAGTCCCTGTCAATGAGTCACTGTTCAACGCCGCTGCCTCCGGGAAAGCGCCGCCGCCGCCGGTGCGAGGCGCCAGCCTCCATCGTCGCCTCTGTTCGAAGCGGCAGCCGCTCAAGTGTTCACTGTTCTGTTTTAGCTCTGTGCTTGGCTCTGTTCTGGGCCTTCTGGCTCATCGATTCTACTTGTGCAGTTGTGCTTCCCTCGTGCTTCCTCTTCTTTTCTGCTTCGGTGCTTGCCTTCCCTCTCTTTGCTGCTTCCTTCCCTCTCTTTGCTGCTTCGGTGCTTCACTGCTTCCCTCTCTTTTTCGATTGTGGTTTTTTATTTTATTGGCTCTGCAGTCTGCACTTCTTGTCTTCTTCCCTCCCTTTATACTTTAACTTTACACTTTTGGTTTTGATTTATATTTTGAGTTTTGAATTGGGATGCATTCTAGTTCATTCTAATTTGCAAAGACCATTGGGATTAGTATACTCTAATATAATACTTTTGGTTTTGAATTATGTTTTGAGTTTTAAATTTATGGAATTTGATATTTATGCATTTTAAATTTGAGTATTATATAAATTATATTATTTTATTTTGGTCAAAAATTCATATTTTTGTAATTCTCGGTTCTAGTAGGAACTTTCGTTCCGTGCTACGCTCCTCCGCTCTTCGTTTCTGCTAGCCTTTTCCGTTCCTGCGTAGGAACTCGATCTTGACAACCTTGCTCACGCGCGTGTCTCCCAACTTGCCTCGGTCATTGAGTGTCCCTTCCACTTTATCAAGTATTGGGTACATGGCGGTACCCCTCTTCTTCTCATGACTCTGTTTGCCAACACCTCCTCTATTTCATTGTCAAGGGACTTGGTAACCACCGGTGCTGCTCGACTTGAGTCGCCTCTAGTTGGGTCCTCTATGTCTTCATGGAATGGCTTGAGCATACTTACATGGAAGGCTGGATGAATCTTCATGGAGGGAGGAAGTTTTATCTTGTAAGCCAACTCCCTAACTCGTCTAATGTCCTCGTATGGTCCTTCGTACTTCCGAATCAAGCTTTATGCACCTTGCGAAAGGTCTTGAATTGTTGCGGGAGAAGTTTCACCATCACCTTCTCTCCCACATTGTAGCTTGCATGTCTCCTTTTCTTGTCTGCCCATTTCTTTATCCTTTTTGAGGCTTTGTCTAGGTAAGAGCGTGTGACATCATCTTGCTCTTTCTAGGAGTTAGCCAAATGGTAGGCTTCAGGGCTCTTCCCTTCATATGTGGAAGAGAGAGTATGAGGTGTGAGCGGTTGTCAGACAGTTCACAATCTCAAATGGACTCTTCTCTGTGGACTCACTTCTTTGCAAGTTTATAGGAGAATTTGGCAGAGTTTTGCTCAATGTTTCAAATTAGCACTCACAAAGTACCTTAGATAACACTCCAACAAAGCATTCACCCTTTCAGTCTGCCCACATCTGTCTACGGATGAAAGCTTGTTGAGAAGTGTAACTCGGAGCCTAGGAGTTTAAACAACTCTGTCCATAGTCTTCCTGTGAAGCGAGGGTCTCGAACATTGATGATTGTCCTGGGTACCCCCAATGCTTCACCACGTTCTTGAAAAAGAGTCGAGCTACCTCCTCAGCTGTACAATCTATAGGGGCTAGAATGAACGTAGCATACTTAGAGAATCTGTCTACCACTACCAAGATGGATCCAAACCCCTATCCCTCAGAATTGGGCAATGCAGAGATGAAGTCCAACGAGACACTTTCCCATGGTCTCTCTGGGATAGGTAAGAGTTCAAACAACCCGCTTGGAGCCTTATTCTCTATCTTATCTTGTTGGCACACAAGACAAGTCTTCACATAGGTCTCTACTTCATCCCTCATGTGTGGCCAAAAATATGCTGCTTCCACAAGTGCTAATGTACGGTGTTGTCCTTAGTGGCCTCCCCACTTGGTGTCATCACATTCCTTCACCAATTTTCTTCTCGAGTTGTTCCACTTTGAGATATATAGTCGTCTCCTCTTTGTGTATAGTAGGTCATCTTCTAACCAAAATCTCTTGGTTTTCCTCTGCTTTGCCAAGTCAACTAAACTTCTAGCTAAGAGGTCATGTTCCAATCCCTCCTCAATTGAGGGATAACACTAACTCCTCTGAGATTGAGGCCTTTAATCCATTGAAGGCCTTCTGACACTCCTCTATCCATTCCCATGAGTGGTTCTTCTTGAGAAGATTGGTTAGAGGTGCAGCCTTGGTAGAATGCCCCTGTCTAAACTGCCTGCGGTAGTTCGCCAGCCCAAGGAATGGTCTTAACTCAGTCACCTTACTTGGGGGCTCCCATTCCTTGATAGCCTTTACCTTCTCCTCATCCATTTTGAGGGTTCCGTTCTTAATTGCATGGCCTAAGAAGTTGACCTCATCTTTGGCAACAGAACACTTCTCCTTTTTCACATATAGATTGTTGTCCCCCAGAGTCTTGAAAACAGTTCGTAAGTGTTCTACGTGGTCTTCAAGAGTGTCACTATAGATCACTATGTCATCCAAGTATACCACTACGAACTGATCAAGGTAAGGGCAAAATATCCTATTCATCAAGGTACATAAAGTCACAGGAGCATTGGTTAAGCCAAAAGGCATCACTAGCCACTCATATGATCCCTACCTCGTAACACATGTGGTTTTAGGTTTATCACTATCGCCAATCCTCACTTTGGCAACAGAACACTTCTCCTTTTTCACATATAGATTGTTGTCCCCCAGAGTCTTGAAAACAGTTCGTAAGTGTTCTACGTGGTCTTCAAGAGTGTCACTATAGATCACTATGTCATCCAAGTATACCACTACGAACTGATCAAGGTAAGGGCAAAATATCCTATTCATCAAGGTACATAAAGTCACAGGAGCATTGGTTAAGCCAAAAGGCATCACCAGCCACTCATATGATCCATACCTCGTTACACATGTGGTTTTAGGTTCATCACTATCGGCAATCCTCACTTTGTGATAACCTGACCTCAAATCTAGATTAGAAAACCAATTTGCCTTCCCCAATTGATCAAACAAACCAGCTATCAAGGGAATAAGATATTTATTCTTGATCGTTACTTTATTTAGCATTCTGTAGTCGATGCATAGTCTCAACGAACCATCATGCTTCTTTCGAAACAACACTAGAGCTCCAAATGGTGCTTTGGATGGGCAAATGCTACCAGCATCTAATAACTCTTTTAGCTGCTTCCTTAACTCCTCTACATGTGGCGGTGCCATCCTGTATGGTGTTAAGGGGGGCGACTTCATGCCAAGCTCCAATTTTATCTTATGATCCACAATCCTTCTTGGTGGGAGTTGTTTTGGTAACTCCGGAGGCATGATATCCTTGTTCTCTTCAAGGACCTCTTTGATCTTTGGTGGTAGAACGTCTTCTTCCACTATCGATTCCTCTTTAAGTAAGGCCAATTAGGCCGTTTCTTCTCTCTTGACCCCATCTTGATTTGCATTGTGGATAACATGAGAGATCCTCCAGACTTGTAGATTGTAGGGACCATGCATGAAGCCCCTTTCTCCATAATGCATACTGCATTATAGTATGGCATAGGCACCATATTCACCTTTCTCATGAAGTCTAGTCCAATGATGATATCAAAATCATCCATGGATGCCATAGAGAAATCCACTCGTCCTCTCGATTAGCCAAGATTAATCTCTACATCTTTAGTATTCCCCTTAAGAGGTTCTCCCTTGGTGTTCACAAGCTTGAACCACCCACTCTTCTCTTTGATCTTCAACCCAAGTTTTTTAGCTTCTTCGGGTGTAATGAAATTGTGGGTAGCACCTGTGTCCACTATGGCAATAATGGATTTCCCATTGATTAACGCCTTAATGTGCATCAACCAAATTCTCTTCTCCATGGGTTGCTCCTCTTTTCCTTTTAAGGCTTTTAATAGTTGGACAGATCCAACATACTTCGCTTCATGTGTTTTCGTCTCTTGCTTCTTAGCAACGGAAGCTAATATCCCTAACTTGGGACAATCCTTTATCTGATGTGGTCCCTTGCACACAAACAATCACCTTTCGGTAGAAAAGTCTTATTTTTCTCCTCGTAATCCTTCATTGAAGAATATTTGACGTTATTCTTCAGAGGAAAGCCTTTTATCCTGTCTCCCCCACCTTTAGAGGAGCTATGCTTTGAGGATGGCTTAGGTTTAGAGTCCACCCTCTGGTACTCCGCAAGTAATTCAGCCACCACTATGACTTCATAAACATCTTGAACTCCTCTCCTATGTAACTCTTGCTTGGCCAGGGTTGGAGTCCATCAATGAAGAAGAATAGTGCATCCTCTGATGCTAAGTTAGGGAGTTGAAGTGTTAAGGTTGTGAACTCCCTCACGTAGTCACCAATGGTAGATTTATGCTTCAATTCCCTTAGTTTTTTCCTTGCCTCATAGACCACATTCTCAGGAAAGAATTGTCTCTTCAACTTTTTTTTGTAGTCTTCCCATGTGGCTATGTTGCAAACACTTCTCTCCATATCCGCATGCTTTCTCCTCCACCACAAGATAGAGGGAAACAATACGTAGCATCATCGGTTCTTCGGTCACCCCCTTGCACTCAAAGTACCTCTCCATTTACCACAAGAATTTTTCCACCTCGCGAGCATCCCTTATGCCCTTGAATTCCTTGGCTTTGGAAGATCCATTTGTGTAACTTCCCTCGAGCTACCTTGTGTTCCAACAGTGGGCCTTAGTTTTACTTCCTCAAGAGATGTAAAAGCCCCTTCAAGTAGCTTCAAGACACCTTGAAGCTTGTCTTCTACTTATTGGAGGCGTTCATCCCTCTCTTCCCCACTCCCGAGGGCACCCATGACATCTTTCATGATGTCTAGTTCTCCCGAGACATGGGGTTCCAAGGTTTCCGTGTCATGCTCGACCTTTTGGATGCGTACATCAATGACGGCCAAAGCATTCTCCAACAAGGACAACCGTTTCTCCAAGACGACAAAGTCCTCACCTCTTGACTTACTAGACCAACAATGTAATTTCTTGCCTCCCCAGGCATGAGAAGTATGTCGCCCCCGAGTCTCATCATGCTTCTCGGTCATGTGTGACGCTATTTTTTTCCCACAATCTTGTGCTCCTCTACGACCTTGCTTTGATGTCAAACTTGTCACAATCTTGGACACACTCCAACGTTATCGGACCGACACTTGACTTACTCAACTCTTGAGCTAAGACAAGTCACCCTCACTCCCAAAACTAGGCAACGGAAGCTAAGAGTGCATGAGAATTTAAGGAGATTTGTGGAAAGAACTCTTATTACTTGTGAATATTACAAGTGATTTTGGAGAGCTTGGATGGATTAGGTTTGTGTGACCAAGAATGACCACCCCTATAAAATATTTTTGAAATGATAGTAATAATAATGAGTTGAATTAAAATTAAAGAAATTATATATTACTTAGTTATGAAAGGAACATTAAAAACAATCAAATCAAAAGTCAATTGAATAAGAGTGAAAATAAGTAAAAGTGAGCGGCTATATAAACAATGGATACTGAATGTTGTACTATTTCATGTTGTTTTTCAAAAATGTGCTTTTTTTTCCCTTTTTAATTTTACCTGTAGAACTGTTTAAAGTAGCAATATCTGGATCTTGTTATCCTTATCTCTGTGAGCATGTTGTATAATTTGGTGTGCGATAGTTGATTTCCATGGCTAGCTTTTAATTGAATTTATGTAGCTACTTGTGGTAGCAAATTGAATATCTTATTATTGGTTTATTTTGCAGGGACGATTTGTGAAGAGGGAATGAGATGTTTAAAATGTGGTAGGCACCATTCATCCTAATAAGAACGTTGTCAATATTACAGTGTTAAAATAGAAAATTGTGCCTTCTGTTTTTGGGGAGCTGGGAACTTCCATGATTGAAATATTGTTTATAGAGTGTTGTTATTTGTACAATAAAAAATCAGTCAAAATCAGTCCATTTAGAGATTTTGGGCCACAAATATTTCAGCCCACTAAAAACTAACTACTTAGAGATAATCTCTTTTTGGACAAAGGTTTTCCAATGGATCTATTGGCTGGTTTGGCTGGTTATCCATTGTTCACTAAATATTTTCTTTATTTATATAATTATGCCATGTAAAATATCAGTGGTACTATGTGAAGAAAAAACAAAATCTAGTGCCACCGATATAGTTGTTCGTTTGGGAAAAGCAGCACATAATCTAAAAACAGCCTTTTTGGTAAAACGTAATTTTGAGCTGAGTGTTATCTTCACTAGGAGAAGTTAATTATTTTACAGTTATGTTGTTTATACCAAATTAATCATAAATGTAAAATCTTATATAATGTTATTATGATCCCAATCCAATAGCGAGAAAGGCCCAATAAATCTAATAAAGCCAGCTACAAAACAACCGAATAATGAGGCATCTAACATTTGGGTTGGTTAAGTGGTTAGATCACTTGTCCATTTAAGTAAGGGTCGGAGGTTTGATTTCCGTCTTGTGTATCCAACAACTCGTTGGCCAGCTGTTAAATCCTTAAATTGAGTTCCACACTGTGATGGATTAGTTCTTGATGTATGTTAGAAATCAGCCATCATCATCATCACCGAAGTATAAAAATACAACATATATTACTTGTTGGTATTCTCCTCTTAGAAATTGAAAAAGCTTACATGATATACTCATGTGCATTCTATTTTCTTTCATGTTTCATTCATCTCTAATTACAATAAATAAATTAATTCAATTTACATTTTGTTAAGCTCCAACCAATATGTTGAATAGCGACCAGTATGAAGGCGCTAACGGCTGGGTGCGGACAGATCTACAAAAATTATGTTTTTGACAAAATTTTAGTAATTTTAGATAAGCTTATCATGATAAATCAATCTTTAACTATTAGATTAGGGTTTCATCACGTGCATATGTATATTCTCGCATAAAGTATGATAAAATTCATTACATGCATAAAATCTTTGTGGTTTTAGCTACAGGTTTGAGATGCAGAATTGATACACGCGCTAGCGGCCAAATAATAGCCGTTAGTGCGGACATGCGCGCTAGCGCCCAAGTCATAGGTGCTAGAGGACGTATGAACTGCCTCAGTCGCTAGCGGCCACAAGGAGCGCGCTAGCAACCAACCTGCAGAAATATTGTATTTTCTTGTATTTTGGTATTTTTATTGATTTTACCATACACATGAAATCTTACTATTAAATTATATTTATTATGTATATGAATATAATAGAGACAAGTATTTACAAATGAAAATTAATGATTTATGAAAAGGATGATATGTGATTATATTTATATGTAAATGTATATTATGATGACCTTTAAGATACATGTGATATGATGGATATGTGAGATATGATATGTATGTTGAATGTATAAAGATTTAATTGAGATGTCATGTGAAATGAGAAAACGAGATTTATGAGTAACTTTCTTCACAAATTGGATTGACAATGGAGGGTTGACACCCCTTCAGTACTCAATACCAATTTTGTGAGTGAAAGTGAATAAACCTCTCTTCCCCATAGATTCTAGTAGAAACTAGAGAGGTATGAGCTCATGACCTGGGGCCAGGCAGGACGGAGGATAGAAAGAGAGAGGGCAGTGCTATTTAAAGTAAAGAGATCATGACACATGACACCTAACAGAACTATGTTATTATACTTTTAATTTGTATTTTCTTGTACCTAGTATTATTAAATGTATGTGTTTTGAATGTTAGATGCACATAGATCACTACACACTTATATGGACTTATATAAATAATTATGTATGTTTGTATTAATAAAATGAGCAAGATGCACCTAGACTGAGATTATCTTGGGATACAAAGTTTACGAACTAATAACTGAATTGAACTTGTCATGTTTCACTTTTTTATAATAAACCCAAGATAGTCGCCTCTACTGAGTAACTCTTAGTTGCTCACCCTATCGTGGATAAATATTTTAGGTAATCAGGGATACTTGGACACGGAGACACCAAGTGGACTTGAAGACGGTTGCTTTTAGGCTTCCGCTCATGTTAGCTATCTTTTAGTTTATGAACTCTATGTTTTGAACGGACCTATGTTAGTCGGAATTATTATATAGTTGTATTATTATTATTATTATTATTATTAGTTCCGTTGCTGATATATGATGTGAGAGATTATCTGTACATTTGATGAAGTAGAAGATTGTTTGTATATTTTATGTAATACTGAGGCATGATGTATTATAACAGTTATATGTATGACGTTGCCCCTATTTTTGAAGTATGATATTTGCAAAATTAATTCCCACGTATTTTCACAGTATTTATTTGAGAAAAGTAACATATGCTATGATGTTGAAGGAGTGACTCCCGAATAGTTAGTCCAAAATGACTATAGTATGGAGGATTAATTATTAGGGTGTTACACGATGCATTCAAGGTTGAACAGGCCAATAATAAGCAGAATCGGGCCTCACTGAATGGTGGTTCCTTACACATCGACGGCTCCACTATTGTTGAAGGGACACATGCCCATGTGGTATGTACATTAATTTTTATTTATAAATTTAGTTTGTAATTAATATTTGATTTAAAATGCTAACTAGCACCTATCTTTAATTAAAGCTAGGGAGTTGAAGAAGACAATGAGGGGAAAGGAATGGGTTGATGACCGCTCCAGGAATACTTATGTGAGAAATATAAATTTTTGTTTTAAATATAGATTATATATGTTTTAGTACGGCCATAGTTGATTTGTTCTTTTATTTTTTTCAAATGTTGTTTTGCAGAATGAGTTCAAGTAGAGGTTTGAGCACGCACAACAAACCTATAAGACCCAACTTGATGCAGGAGAGACTGCAGACCCTCCTAGCGAGGAGCATATTTGGCTAGAGATTGTTGATGGCATGTACAAGGGTAGAGTGTATGGTACTGGCATCTACGGGTACATCGACATTCAGTCTCCTGCATCAGCCTCTGCCTATGGGTCTGCTGCTGGAGATGACACTCTCAGGGAGTGCGTGTAGGCCATGAACGCGAAGCTCTAGTAGCAGTTAGAGACCATCCAGCACCTAAAGGATAAAGAGAAGAAACAAAGTCTGAAGGCGAAGAAGAGTCTAGCCAAGTTGAACAAGATGAGGAAGGGTATGATAGAGTTTTTCAAGAACTTAGCACCCTCCTACTCAACTCCCATTCCCTAGAGTCTGCTCTCCTCCAACGACGACGACGGTGATGATGATGAAGGCGGCGATGACGATCAAGACTAAGAGTAGTCCTTTCAGTTGTTGTATTTATTTACTTTTTTGGTCATGTACTTGATACACTTTATTATGTACATTGTTTTGCACTTTTTAACATTATCATTTTGTTATTGTCATAATACTTTTTATTTTAAATATTTAATAAAATTTTGATTTTCATTCTATATGTATTATAATTTAGGATTTATGAATTTTAAAACAGATGGTTAGGTATACAATATATTAAAAATAATTTCTATTTAAAAAAATAAATTCCGTTAAAAACAAATTCGTCGAAAAATCATAAAAAATGAGCGAAAAAATACCATAAGCCTAACCCTAACCTTAAACCCTAAACCCCTATACACTACCGAAAAACCATCAGAAATTAGCACAAAATATACCCTAACCTTAACCTTAAAACCTAATGCATAAACCCTAACCCACTATAAACCCGCTGGAAAAAGGATTTTATTAAAAGCAAAAGTCGCCGAAAAACAATCGAAATATATGAATATTTTAAACAAAAATATGCCTAATAACCGTCGGAATGACAAAACAAAAAATATTTTTTTATAGTTAGAAAATTCAATTATCAGCAGTTTTTCATTTGAATCTCACTCGAAACTCGTCCATAATTTTCGACAGGAAATTTTAAAAAATACTTGTAAAATACTGTCGGAAATACTGTCGAAAAAGACCGCATTTCTAGTAGTGAAAGAAAGAAAGAAAAAAAATCAATAATGACATTATAAATAATGTGTCAACTCATATCTTACTTACCATTAAATTAGATATAAGTTAGATTTAAATAAGATTAATTTCTCATCTAGTATCTCATCCAGAGTAAAGGTTACTTTGATCCCTCAAATTGTAAGTGTAATTTACTTAATCTCTAACATTTTGAAATTTAATTTTTATTCTCTCAAGTTGCATTTTGTAAGTCACTTTAGTCCCTAGTCAAACTTTTGTTAGTCAATTGTTACCAATTTGTTGACGTGACAAGTTAAGTGACACGATGACACGCCACATGTTGATGATGTGTCATGTTTAGTACATGTGGCATGCCACATGTTGATCACACATTATGTTTGATCCATGTAGCACGCCACGTGGTTGTTGACGTGACATAAAGTTGAAATTGTTTCACTTTAGTCCATGAAATTTTTAAATGCGTCACTTTAGTCCTTAAAATTTTTAAAATGTGTCAAAAAAGTCTTTAATCTTCAAATTTTTTATTTTATTCATAAATTCTAAATATTTAATTTATCATAAAGTATTTATTTATTTCTCATTTTACATGCTATATAGACGAGATTAAGATAATTTTTTTTTAATTATTTACACTAAAAAATTTATAATTATGAAATTTTAAATTAAATTACTACACTCTTGATTGACAAATTCTAATATGTTATTGAATAATTTTATTTAATTATATATTTGAAAGAATTGTTTTATTTCATTTTTTAGATTTTTAATGATTAATTTAATTTATAATTAAAAATCAATGACAAATTAGATGAATTTTAAAATTCAAAAACTAAAATAACTCATATAATTTTAGAGATCAAAATGAAAACTTTCTTTTATGAAAAATGATAATTATTATATATAAGAGTAAACTCCCAAGTTGGTCCCTAACAACTTTCGCAGTGGACAAGGTAGTCTCTGACATTGAGAAATTGACAAGTGAGTCATTGACAATTTCAATTTTCGGACAATCGTTAGTCCTTAAACGGCTTCCGTTATTTCGAGAGACCAAAATGACGCTTATTTATTAATTGTTAGGGACTAATAAAAGAAATTTAGTAAGAATGAATCCTATAAATTATGATATGAACATTGACTCATATTCATTCTAATTATGTATTAATTTCAAGCTACATATAACTACTCGTGTAAATATTAAGTTTCTATTTGGATGTATTACTATCAAAAAGCAAATATGTTGGGTAATTTTCCAATCGAAGAAGTAACAACATTTTATTACTTTGCTGTAGAAAATAATTACATGCATATAATAAAAAAAATCACAACTTAATAAATAAAACTTGTTGTTATAGTATTGTTTTGTGGGGGATGTTGAGTTGAACAAGGTGTCAAACATCATGGAACTTTCATGATTATTTTTTTTTTCTGATTTATGCCTGAAATCTCATTCTAAAACTTCCTTTAATTTGGTAAATGTTATGAGATAAGATTGTGAATGTTTATCTTTAACAGATTTAGATAAGACTTAACATGATCTTATCTCTTCCCTATATTGGCTATAAATAGTCTATGAATCCTAATGGAAAGATACACTTTGGAGACTATCAATAATATTGCTTTCTCTTCTCCTCTATTTTCTCTCTGTTATTGTTATTAGTTTCACAACACGTTATCAGCACGAAAAGCTCTCAAGGTAACATTTTTTTAATTATGTCAAATCTCACTCATCTTGAATTCGTTGCCCTTGAAGTTTCGGGAAAGAACTATATGACTTGGGTTCTCGATGCTAGAATCCATTTGAAATCAGTGGGTCTTGAGGACACCATTGCTCAAGGAAATGCTGCATCCCAGAAGGATTGCGCTAAAGCATTAATTTTCCTTCGCCATCATCTCCATGAGGCTTTAAAATCTGAATACCTTACCGTGGAAGATCCTGCAGATCTCTAGAATAGTCTGGAAGAAAGATATGATCACCAAAAGTCGGTGATTCTTCCAAAGGCTCGTTATGATTGGATGCATTTGCGGTTACAGGATTTTAAATCCATTAATGAATATAATTCCACAGTGTTCAAACTTACTTCATTGCTGAAATTATGTGGAGAGGAGATAACTGATAGAGATATGTTAGAAAAAACATTCTCAACTTTTCATGCCTCGAACATGCTCTTGCAGCAACAATATCGAGAAAAAGGATTTACAAGATACTCTCAACGGATCTCATGCCTCCTTGTGGCTGAGCAAAATAATGAACTACTCTTGAAAAATCATGATCTCATTCCCTGAAGCGAATGTGACAAATTATAACCCCAGAAGTGGTAAAAAAGCCATGGTTCTAACAAAAATCACAGTCAAAATATAAAGAAAAAACCTTTTCAAGGTTATCATCATGTATCTTCCAAAAACAAGTCACGCCAGAAGCGTGAAAATAGAGAAGAGAACAAGAATGGAAAGAGGAGGACTACATAGAGTACATGTCATCAATGTGGCGCAAAAGATCATTGGTCACGTACCTGTCGTACGCCAAAACATCTAGTTGACCTTTACCAAGCATCAATCAAAGATAACAAGGCAGATGCAAATTTTATCTCCAAAAAGAATCCAGACAATAATGTCATGAATGATGCAAATTTTCTTGATGTATCTGATTTCTTCGCGGATCCTGATGAGAATATTGGTCATTTGATCAATAATGGAATTATTGATTAATTTGATTAGTTTTTTTTTAAGAACTTTCTTATTTATTTATTTTCAAGAATTTTATGTTTAGGATTTATTTTCTTTGAATAAAGGCTTTTGAATAAAAGCAATATTGTTATTAGGATTTATTATCTTTGAATAAAACTAGTATTGTTATTTGTTTTACTTGAGTGTATATTCTCTTTTTAAATCGAAAATAATACTCCATAAAATCTGAACAACCTCACTAAAATCACGGTCAAAGTTGTTTATTTATTCAATTTCAATTTTTTTAGAACACTGTGTTTACGAGATACGCCAATTTATGTTTATAATAATGATAATAATATGTGTGTATCTTGAATATATATATATATGAATGAAGAAAAGGGCGTTATAAGGTGCATTACTATATATATATGTACGCAAGATAATTGCACCCGCTCATGCAAAAGTGGATAAGTTCTGCTTCAAATTCCCCATATTGCGGCGGCAATCATATGGATGATTTATAGGGGAATAATCACACTTCCTATTTCATTAAATAAAACTTCATTATTATTTCTTAATTAGTTAATTTCGAACCTTGCGGAATTTGATTCTATTTTCGTTGCATCATCTCCAATTTTTTTATTTTATTTTAAAAACATGTAATTATATTTACATATACATCACCTCATGATATATGTTTTTTTTTGCAATTATTATACATGTGAGTTTCTTCATATTTATTTTATATTATTTTCTTTTCTTAAGAAAATGAAGATGAATACCACAGAGATATGTCTTGTTGACAGTGCAACCACACACACAATTCTTAAAAGTAAGAGTTATTTTACTCATCTAAGAATTGAGGAAGCAAGTGTCAATACGATTATTGGCAGTACTAATTTGATTGAAGGCTCTGGAAGAGCTTTAATTTTGTTACCTGAAGGAACAAAACTCATCATTAATGATGCATTACTGTCTACTAAATCGCAAAGAAACTTATTGGGTTTCAAAGATATTCGCCGAAATGGATATCATGTTGAGACAGTAAATGAGGGAAATAATGAGTACCTCCATATCACAAGTTGTGATTCCAACAAGAAAGTTGTACTAGAAAAATTACCTTCGTTTTCATCTGGTCTTTATTACACTAAAATTAGTGTAATTGAATCACATGCTATTGTAAACCAGAAGTTTACTAATTCAAATGACTTTATCATTTGGCATGATCGATTGGGACATCCAAGAGAAATAATGATGCGAAGGATCATTGAAAACTCTCAAGGGCATTCATTGAAGAACCAAAAGATTCTTAAATGTAAAGAGTTTTCTTGTGTTGTCTGTTCTCAAGGAAAATTAATTACACGGCCTTCACCGGCAAAGATTGGATTTGAGTGTCCTGAATTTTTAGAAAGAATTCAAGGAGATATATGTGGACCTATTCATCCACCTTGTGGATCGTTTAGATATTTCATGGTCTTAATTGACGCATCTACTAGATGGTCACATGTATGCTTATTGTCATCTCGCAACCTGGCGTTTGCAAGACTGCTAGCTCAAATTATTCGACTAAAAGCACAATTTCCGGATAATCCAATCAAAACTATTCGTCTTGACAATGCTGGTGAATTTACTTCTCAAGCTTTTAATGCTTATTGTATGGCTTGTGGTATAAAGGTTGAACATCCAGTTGCTCATGTTCATACCCAAAATGGACTAGCTGAGTCATTTATAAAACGCCTCCAATTGATTGCTAGACCATTGATTATGAGAACAAATCTCCCAATATGTGCTTGGGGGCATGCAATCTTACATGCTGCAACACTTATTCGGTTGAGACCAACAAGTTATCATAAATTCTCTCCCTTTCAATTAGCTTTTGGCCAACAGCCAAGCATTTCCCATTTGAAAATTTTTGGATGTGCGATATATGTCCCTATTGCCCCACCATATCGCACCAAAATGGGACCCCAGAGAAAGCTGGGAATATATGTTGGATATGACTCTCTATCTATCATAAAGTATCTTGAGATACAAACAGGAGATGTATTTAAAGCTCGATTTGCAGATTGTCATTTTGATGAATCGACATTTCCAACATTATGGGGAGAAAATAAACAGCTGAAAAATGAATTAAATTGGAATGCATCATCTTTGATTCACTTAGATCCTCGATCAAGGCAATGTGAACTGGAAGTTCAAAAGATTTTACATTTGCAAAGAATAGCAAATGAATTGCCAGATGCATTTTCCGATACAAAAAGGATTACAAAATCCTGCATACCAGCTGAAAATGCCACAATTAGAATTGATGTCCCTTCAGGACAATTGGTCAATGAAATAAACACACGTCAGAAACGTGGAAGACCAACCGGTTCCAAAGATAAAAATCCTCGAAAAAGAAAAGGGGCAAAAGATGTAATAGAGGCAAATACTCCTTCATCTGAAAAGGAGGAAAGAGACATGGTAAGGACTCCTACAGTAGTCCAAAATTCTGACATAATTGAAACGCCAGAAGTCTTTCAGGTACCTGAAAATAGCCAGTATATTGATAATGATGAGATCTCAATAAACTATGTCTCTACAGGGGAAAGATGGAACCGAAGAAAAATTGTTGTCGACAATATTTTTGCATATAATGTAGCGCTAAATATTATGCATGAGGATGAGGATCTTGAGCCAAGAAACGTCGAAGAATGTCGACGCAGGGATAATTGGCCAAAGTGGAAGGAAGCCATGCAGGCTGAATTAAACTCACTCGCAAAACGCGAAGTCTTCGGACCTGTAGTCCGAACATCAGAAGGTGTGAAACCCGTGGGATACAAATGGGTATTTGTGAGAAAGCGAAATGAGAAAAATGAAATTGTACGCTATAAGGCTCGACTTGTAGCACAAGGTTTTTCACAAAGACCGGGTATAGATTATGGTGAAACATATTCCCCTGTGATTGATGCAATAACATTCAGATATTTGATTAGCTTATCTGCATATAATAAGCTAAATATGCATCTAATGGATGTCGTCACAGCCTATCTATATGGTTCATTAGACAACGATGTTTACATGAAAGTCCTTGAAGGATTAAAGAAATCAATATTGTCTAATGAACATTCCCAGGGAGCTTACTCAATCAAATTGCAAAGATCTATTTATGGTCTAAAGCAATCTGGACGGATGTGGTATAACCGTCTTAATGAGTATTTGATTAAAAAGGGATTTCAGAATGATGCCATTTGCCCTTGTGTCTATATAAAGAAATTTGTAAATGGATTCATTATACTTGCAGTGTATGTTGATGACTTGAATATCATTGGAACTTCCGAAGAGATTCCTATAGTCATAAAAGATTTAAAAGAGGAGTTTGAGATGAAAGATCTTGGAAAAACTAAATTTTGTCTCGGCCTGCAGATCGAGCACTTGACTAATGGAATTTTTGTTCATCAATCAACTTACACTGAGAAAATCTTGAAGAGATTTTATATGGATAAATCTCATCCATTAAGTTCCCCAATGGTCGTAAGATCGTTAGATGTATAAAGAGATCCATTTCGTCCTCAAGAAGATGACGAAGAAGTACTTGGTCCTGAAGTACCATATCTTAGTGCCATTGGAGCACTCATGTACCTTGCTAATAATACACGACCAGATATAGCATTTGCTGTAAATGTGTTGGCAAGGTATAGTTCCTCCCCAACCAAAAGACATTGGAATGGAATTAAACACATTCTTTGGTATCTTCGTGGGACAATTGATATGGGGTTATTCTATTCATATGAATCCAATTCACAATTGGTTGGTTACGCAGATGCAGGATATTTATCCGATCCACACAAAGGCAGATCTCAAACAAGTTATTTGTTTACATATGGTGATACAGCCATATCATGGAGATCAACAAAACAGACTTTGGCAGCTACTTCTTCAAACCATGCAGAAATTATTGCAATACATGAAGCTAGTCGTGAATGTTTTTGGCTAAGAGCAATAAACAAGCACATTCAAGAATCATGTGGATTACCTTATAAGGAAGAAACTCCAACAACCTTATATGAGGACAATGCAGCTTGTATAGCTCAACTCAAAGCAGGATATATCAAGGGAGATAGAACAAAGCACATTTCTCCAAAATTTTTCTTTACTCATGATCTTCAGAAGCAAGGTGCAATCGACGTTCAACAAATTCGGTCAAGTGATAATCTAGCAGATTTATTCACGAAGTCACTTCCTACTTCTACTTTCGAGAGATTAGTACACAAAATTGGAATGCGTCGATTGAAAAATATCAAGTGATGTCGTTAAGAGGGGGAGAAAATACTATACTCTTTTCCTTGATTAAGGTTTTTATCCCACTGAGTTTTTCCTTGACAAGGTTTTTAATGAGGCAGTCAAAAGTATTTCATTATAAGGATATTGTACTCTTTTTCCTTAACTAAGATTTTTTCCCAATGGGTTTTTTCTTAGTAAGGTTTTAATGAGGCATATTCTAGCAATAAACATTCAAGGGGGAGTGTTATGAGATAAGATTGTGAATGTTTATCTTTAACAGATTTAGATAAGACTTAACATGATCTTATCTCTTCCCTATATTGGCTATAAATAGTCTATGAATCCTAATGGAAAGGTACACTTTGGAGACTATCAATAATATTGCTTTCTCTTCTCCTTCATTTTCTCTCTGTTATTGTTATTAGTTTCACAACAGTAAAGAAGCTTTTTCAAATGAATGATGTTTTATATTAAGTTGTGATTTTTTTATTATATGCATGTAATTATTTTCTACAGCAAAGTATAATAAAATGTTGTTACTACTTCAATTGGAAAATTACACATCATATTTTCTTTTTGATAGTAATACATCCAAATAGAGACTTAATATTTACAAAAGTAGTTATATATAGCTTGGAATAAATACATAATTAGAATGAATATGAGTCAATGTTCATATCATAGTTTATATGATTCATTCTTATTAAATTTCTTTTATTAGTCCCTAACAATTAATAAATAAGTCATTTTGGTCCCTCGAAATAACGAAAGTCGTTTAGGGACTAACGGTTATCCGAAAATTGAAATTGTCAGGGACTACCTTGTCCACTGCGAAAATTGTCAGGGACCAACTTGGGGGTTTACTCTATATATAATATACACTTAACAAATAGGATTTGACATATATTTCAAAATTTTATTAATTAAAAATTTTAAAATAATTAAAATTTGTTGTATTATTTTAGTAGAAATGATAATATTTAAATAAATTAAATTTAGGCAAAAATATCATTTTGGTCCTATAATTTTTACCTGATTTTGATTTTAGTATGGTATTTTTTTTTATTTTGATCCTATATCTTTGCAAATGTCAACCATTTTAGTCCTCCGTCTAAACTTCGTTAGTGAAGTGCTGACGTGGCACTAACGGTGTTGACGTGGATGCCACGTGGCGCTGACATGGAAACAGAACCAAATTCACCTTGCTAGAAAAAGAAATATGACCAAATTCAATACCGGATAAAAGTTTTAAGACCAAATTCAACTAACTAAAAAATAAACGGGACCAAAATGAGCTTACTAAAAAATGAAATAAGACCTGCATAAAATTGAATGTAATAAATAACTTGTCTAATCTAGATAATATATAATGTTATTCAAATGTGCTTTTAATTTGTTTGAAATACATAACTTGCTTAATTGCTATAACAATATTCATATGTAACATGACTAATAAGTTCAACAAAAGTTATCTAAGATTTAACCACATCCGAAAAACAACTAGTGTGCACATAAATACCAACTAATTACATTCCAAAAATTATTAATAAATTCAAATATAACAAGTGTGCAAGCTAAAACCATATTGGAAGTACTAGTATTTGAATTTTTTTTATCTCGTATTGGGGTACTCGTATTATATTTGTACACTATTAAGCTTTATTTTGCACTCTTGTTGCTATCATTGTTAGCTCCAAGAACCCTTTACTTCATTATTAAAGGTTTTGAATGATAAAATTCTAAATTAAAATAAAAGTTTTAATTTAGTTGGACTAATTGTTTGTTGAGTGTTTTTTTAGGAATTAACTAAATTAAATTATAAAAAGACACATATTGACTACAACAATAATACAAAGTGGCGCAACATATGTAGGAAATACAAAGAAATTATATCAAATTTTATGGAGACCACAACCACAAGGCATTTTCCAAAAAAGGAAAGTTTTGTTTGAAGACTCTATGATTTTCCATAATTCTAATTATGGAAAGTACATGGAATTAAATGGAGAATATTTTTCATCAAAATTCTCTATTTAAATAAACATGTATATATATATTTTTGAAATATGCATAAAAAAATAGAGAATCAAAATCAAATCTCTATACATACATATATGGCTATATGTTTTTCGATATATATATATATATATATATAGAAATCTAGAAAGATTTTGTATGGAGAAATTAAATGCATTTGATATAAAACAATTATCTAGTTTAATTTCTAGAAAATATCTTGCATTTAATGACAGAATATTTCGTGCAACCAAGATTCTATCGGACTCCTAAAGATTCTGTAAGAATCTACAAGATTTTGAAGACTTCGTGCGAGACCAGAAGATTTTGCACGAAGTCAGAAGACCTCAGAAGATTCTGCCAAGCTTTACAAGATCCAGAAGATTCCCGAAAATTCTGCGAGTCACCAGAAGATTCTGTCAAGATCCCTGAAGAATCTCTAGACATCCAGAAGAATCTTCAAGCCTCATATTTTCAAGATTATGAAGAATTATCAAGATTCAAGAATCAACATTTGAAGATTCCCTAGAAGACCATATTGGCGCATACTAGGGTGAATCATGACACGATCATGAAATCCTAGTTCGTACACACATAGGAGGCACAAAAAGGGAAACAAGGGAAGCTCATGCAATCCTATTTTTCTCTCTCCTAGGTGGCGCAAATATGGAGCAAGCATGTGCAATTTATTGCAAAACCTTATGAGATACAAGATGAAGCAATGCACACCACAAAAATCAAGGCACACATCAAATCAAGGATCAAGATGAAGTTTCCTTATATCTTGTGCAAGTTAAAATATTTCTATATTTTAAGATCAAATATACACCTTTGGATTAAGGGATATATTTGAATCAAAGGCCAAGATTAAACTTCCTCTTATTTTGATCAACCTTATTTTCAGAAGATCAATTTAAATCAATTTGAAGATGCTCTCACCATTGGATCAAAGATGTCAAAATTCAAATCAAATGTGGAGATCAAGCTTGAAGATTTCGAAATTTACAATGAGTCTCTCTATAAATAGAAGACCTCCATGCCCAAAAATTCAAGAGAATCATTCAAGTGAAAAGTGCCAAAACGCTGTCGAAATTAATCCTAATTTCTCTTCATCTTCAACCTCTGGACCTTAAAGTTTCGATTTTTATTAGGTGAATGTTGTATTTCTCATAAAGTTGTGAGCTTTATTGTTTATCCTAGCTTTGCTAGTTTTATTCTTTGAGAGAAAATTCATCTAAGTTCTTCTCCATGATACCAAGATACCGCACCAAAACTAAAATCCATTAAAAGTTATAGGACCAAAATGATATTTTTACCTTAAATTTAAAAATGTTTTAAAAAATATTTATGGTGAAAAAATAAAAAGTTCAAAAAGGAGAAAATTGATAAATATATTATATAAAATTTTTAGTATAAGCTATGTATATAAATAAACATAAATTTTGTATAAATGATATACAAAAATAATATATATGCATTTTATTATTTTATTCAATTTTTTTTCATTGTGATTTACCTTTTTAATTTTTTTTTCTATAAATGTTTTTTTTATAAATTTCAACAATTTAAAAATGTTAATTTGTTTAATTTTTTTGATATAGTATATACAAAATTATTTATTTATTTATTTATATACATCATTTATACTAAAAATTTTATATAATTTATTTTTCAGTTTTCTCCCTTTTGAATTTGTTTTTTCTTCACCATAAATATTTTTTAAAATATTTATAAATTTAATTTATTTAAATATTTATATACATCATTTCTACTAAAATTAATGCAAAAAATTTTAATTATTTTAAAATTTTTAATCAATAAAATTTTAAATATATGTCAAATCATATTTGTTAAGTGTATGTTAAGTGTATACCATATATAATAATTCTTATTTTTCATAAAAAATTCTCATTTTGATCTCTAAAATTATATGGTTTTTGAATTTTAAAATTTATCTAATTAGTCATTGATTTTTTATTATAAATTAAATTTATCACTATAAAAATATAAAAAATGAATTAAAACAATTCTTTTAAATATATAATTAAAAAATTTATTTAATAACATATTAGAATTTGTCAATCGCAAGAGTCTAGTAATTTATATTAAAGATTTAAATATGCATATATAATTATAAATTTTTCAATGTATACAATTTAAAAAATATCTTAATCTCGTCTATATTGCATGAGAAATGAGAAATAAATTAATAATAAATTGAAAATTTATAATTTGTATAAAAAAATTGAAAGATCAAAGACTTTTTTGACATATTTTAAAAATTTCAAGGATTAAAGTGACACATTTAGAAATTTCAGGATTAAAACGAAACAATTTCAAATTATTCCACGCCAGCAGCCATATGGCATGCCATGCAGACCCAATATGACATGTAATCAACCTGTGACATGTCATGTGTATCAAGCATGCGTTAACTTATAAGTTTAACCAAGAACTAAAGTGACATGTAATTTGAGGTACTAAGGAATTAATTTTAAAATTTTAAAGACTATAAAATGAATCATACTTACAATTATAATTGAGGGACCAAAGTAAACTTTTACCGCCAGTATGAACACAAATAAAACACATTAAGTAGAAAAGGAGTCAACACTTGTACTACAGGACTCACTAAACTAGCCGAAATGACTTGGCATAGCATCAGCTTACACAATTTTGATTGAACGAAGGCTCCAAGCTACAGCCTACAAGGTAATTAAATAAACAATAATGTTATGTTTGTCGTACAATAGAAATATATCCAACTAATATATAACATGTGCTATACATAATACAAAATGTGTGTTATACGTACGTGTGTTATATATGTACTACACATTATGTATTATGTAATAGTACACGTTGGATATTAGTTGAATGTATTTCTAATGTACGTCAAGCATTGTTGTTAAATAACTAAGTTCGGAATCTTAGACAAAGTGAAAAATGATCCATCATTAAATTAAGGTTTCTTCACTTTTTCTTTTGGGGTTTGTACTAATTAACAGCTGAGTTTTGATTAACTAGTTATACTCTAATGGGTTGGCCTATGAGGCCAAGTAGCTTCTTCTCCATGATAGCAGGATCCTCTAACAGAAGAACCTTGTCCTTGTCTCTAACCCCAACCATGTGTAAATATTCATTGTCATCTCTCTCTTTACCCTTGAAGAGAAGCCTTTGCTCTTGGGGTTCCAAACTTGTTACCACGGACATAATCATTTTTAAGTCACCTGCAAGTTTTCGTTGGTTCAATAGTACTTTAATTTGTCAAATTCTTACCAGACAATTTGTAGGAAAATACACAATTGATAATAATTGCGAGAATCTTGTTTGTTAGAATATGTCAAGTATTTAGATTTTATTTTATGTATATTATAGGTGTTGTTTTATTACCATTTTCATTTTATATATTTTTTGTATTTTCTATTTTAAAAATTTTGTCAAATAAATATTTAAAATTATAAAAATAATATCATATTTTTTCTGTTCAGCACTTTTTTACAAAATTCTAAAAATAAAAAATATAGAAAATGAAAACCAAGCATTTCCCTAAAAAGATATATGGTGAAGCCATCGTTAATGTTATATCGCTTTTTCATCATCTTTAGCAAATTCTTATTTCAACAATGCTACATTAACATTCAGCATTTACTTGAACACCATTAATTTTATAGATAAATATGATAGATTGGAATCATAATAAAATTTAAGGATGGTCAAAATGAATATCCCAATAAAATTTCCACTTTTGAAGTTTAACTAAGCATTTTTCTTCTTATTTTGTACTCACTCTCAATTTCATCCAATTCTTTTTTGAATTTATTCTCTGTCATAATGACAATTTTAATAAAATAATTATTATGGAAAGAAGGATAATTAAATAATAAAATTAAAATTTCATGTAATGGTCCAACTTATTTGAGATCATATTATCCTTCACCTCCAATATAAGATTTAATTTCTTACGCTCTCGGAGTTCATAGAATTCATTCTCCCATATTTTTACATTTGTATAACATGTTGCTTTGTTATAAAGATATATATTTTGTTTCAATTTATATTTTTTTATTTTAAAAATTTTATAAAAGAACAAGTAAAAACAAGAAAAAAATGTTTTTCTATTTATTCTTTTTTTTGTTGTTATAAAAAAAGTGTAATTGAAAAAAAATAGAGAGAAATAAAAAAGTAAAATACAGTGCAGTATGTTTGGTTACCAACAAAAGCAAGTTGCATTGAGAATAATCAGGTTATAAAAAAGTGAAGTTATTATTTACATTATTACTTTTTAAATAACTATTTCAAATTTAAAAATAATTAATTCTAGTAAAAACTAAAAATATTAATTATTTTTTATAATCTCATAACAATGATTAAATATACTTTATTTAACATTTTTCTCAAATATAAGTTAATCTTTTCTGTATTAATTATTTTAAAAATAATTTGTTTAACCTCAATTATTTTAAATTTTAAAAGCAATGTACCGAAATTTAGATCATACATTTTTTTTTTAATAAAAAGTTTAGATTAGGGGAGGCACACTCCGGGGCATACCACCAACCTCAACGAAGATTTACGATGAAATCTAGAGATCGTCCACCAAAGAGGGTTCTCCAAGATTTGAACCCAAGCCACACCTAGCGGACGGAAGGCTGAACTAGGTGTGCCAACCTCTTTGGCAAATTTAGATCATACATACTCTTGATCCTTCCATTAAAAGAAAAAATGACACTAATTCATTTTTTAGCATTGTTAGAGATATAACAAAAAAATCAGTCAAAACAATCAACAAATAGAAATTTGGGCCACAATCACTCAGCCCATTAAAATATACTCAAGATTAAAAGTATTATTTGAGCCATAAAGTGTTAAATAGACTTTTTTTTAACTGTTTTGACTGAAAAATTGTTGTTCCCGAACATTTGTGTTCATTTTCTGGTCTTCTTCATTTCTCATGATAACCAAAATTAGAGAATTATTATGAGTAAAAAGACGAAGAATACGTACCAAAAGTTGATATGGCATCTATGGAAATGTCATGCCAGTGTGACACAGTTGAAACTCTAATTGTGATCATCCCCTGCCCACAACTTTGGATGCTCTCCCTTTTCTGAACAAGCATGCCACCTGGCCTAACTTCCCATTTTATTTCACCAATGCTTCCACAATTTTTCTTTTCTGCGGGTTCTGCTGCTCCTTTTTTCCCATTGACAAGCTTTGAGCTGCTCCTGCTGAACCTAAGAGACCGCAACTTGATCATCGTTTTTTCTTTTCTGCTATATCTATTGCCTCTGCTTTCAGAATTATTTCCCCCCGTTTTTTCACTTTTTGGGTATCCTAGAGGGAACTGACAGTGAAGGAAAGGAGCACGAGGAGTTAAAGCAGTCAGGAGGCAGTTATATAATGCTAGAGAAAGCGTGCATAAGCACAGAGAAAAGCCATGAATAAAAGTGAGTAATTTTATATTTATATTGATAAAGTGGATCGATGTTTATAAATATTCATTGTACATCAAGTATTATTACTAAAATAAATAATAATTTTTGACGTACAACAGAAATATGTTCCACTTGTATCCAATGTGTGCTATCCATGTTACACGATGTGTGCTATACATATATCACATATACGTATATCACACATCCTGTAACATGGATAGCACACGTTAGATACAAGTTGGACGGATTTATGTTGTATGTCAAACATTATTGCTAAAATAAATAATGTGTAAGTGAGGGTCTCAAAACAATTAAGGGGGCGTTTGATTGGGGGTAATCTTCAAGGATTCCCGGGAATGTTTCATGGGAAAATATGTTTTCCACGTTTGGTTCGCAATTTGGACAAATATTCCTGGGAATGTTGCATTCCCCAGGAATCAAACATTCCCACATTTTCATTCCCACCTCCCCATGGGTTTCTAAGATTCCTATCTCATGGGAATGTTTAGGGGATGTTAAATGACATTAATGCCACCATTGTAATTTTAATATTACAAAATAACTAACCATTACCATATTCACCCTCAAGCCTTTTAATTCATTTTTTATAATTATTAGTTTTTTATATGTGTTTATTTTTTTAATTATTATTTTTTATATGTGTTTATTTGTTAATTATTAATTTTTTATATGTGTTTATTTGTTAATTATTAATTTTTTTATTTTAAATAGCTAGGGGTATATTTGGAAAAATACGTAATATTTCCAGGAATGTTAGTGTGAACCAAACATAGGAATGAGAAAGTTTAGTAAGATTCCCGGGAATTCAAGGTACAAACCAAACTCAAAAATATTTCATTCCCGGGAAAGTGATTCCCGGGGAAGTGATTCCCAGGAATGTGCATATTCCCGGGAATAAATCAATCCGCGAACCAAACGACTCCTTAAAATGAATGTTAAAATAATTTTATTTTATAAAGGTAATATATTAGATGTATATACGGTGTACGAGACAATGAATGTTAAAATAGTTTTATTTTATAAAAATAGAGTAATATTAGCTATATATTATAAAATCTGTCACTATTAGTCATTCTATGTAATAATCTAACTTTCCAAAACTATTAATTCAACTTTTGAAATACACTAACGGGGTGTTTGGAACTCCATCGGAATTCAATTCCCACAGGAATTGAATTGAATTCCAGTGTTTGAAACAAATAAAATCATTTAAGTTGAAATTCAATTCAATTCAATTCCATCGTTTTGATCCAAAAACAAATCAGAGTCATTCCACTCCGATTTAAATTGAATTCTATTGACATTTCACTTAAAATATGAAATGTCCAAATTATCCTCTTTAAATTACACTCTTTAAATGACTTTCTTTAAATTTCAAAGTATCTTAAGATAAATTTGTCCATTAAAAAAAATAAATTCATTTTATAAACATTCCAAATAATGGAATTCAATTCAATTCTACAATTTTACTAATGTATTTCAAACACCGGAATTCAATTCAATTCAAGTATGAATTCAATTTAGTGGAATTCAATTCAATTTCATCTTATAAAAGGTTTCCAAACACGCTGTAATGCTAGGTGTATAATGAAAATTGTACCATACTTGTCTAACAATCATATCCACTGTTGGATTTTAATATGGGTTTACAAACTAATATAATTCAACAATTGATATAATTATTGTACAAGTATTGAATAATTTTCATTATACATATAATATTCCTTTTTAAAATATTGAATTAATATATAATATTAAAAGTTAAATTAATAATTTTAAAAAGTTAGATTTTACTTCTATCGACTAATTTTATGATGAAAAAACATTTCTCATAAAAATAATAGAGGACCATAATATTTTTTTTTAGATCCTGACATAGATTCAAGAAATTGACATATTATTGCTAAAAATTATTCATTATAATAATCATTTATCCTGATTTAATATAAATTCAAAATCTCTTTTAGTACAGTGTAAAATAATTTTATAATAAAATTATTCTCTTTTATATATTTGATTATGATATTCAATTTTTACACTGTTACATTAATTATAGTTCTCACTTTCTATTATCACTTTTTCATTATTTCCTTAATTTTTTTATCTGTCAATTTAAAAATTAGCATTTTTTAATATTTATTCAATGAAGAATTTAAGAAAAATTTTATTATTTTCTTCCTCTTTTATCTTTATTTAATAGTTTCTCTTTTACCAAATAATATAATAAATACACATTTTATTCTCAACAAAAACAACAGTAAAAAGGGTAATATAATAAAGTAAATATCTATTTTATTAATTTTAAGACTCTATCAATTATTATCTAAATTCTCGTACAAGTTTAAAATTGAACCGATAAAAAAATGAAAGGAACATTTTTTTACTTTTAGATTTAATGGATGATAAATAAACCTTCTAATATATTTTGATATCCAAATATAATTGCTCAATAAAAAAATCAAACTAAAATATAGTGGGATACCTTTTATATTTTACGAATCATAATGAGATGAGGTCTCTCAAAGTGTGAGTCAAAATAACATTACTTACACGCTGTCCCTTGTGGTGCGGAAAAGGGAAGAGGAAAGCCAATGAGTTCTGAAAACATGGATGACATGCATTATTTTTCTCTGCTGATTTCGTGAAAATTGTAACCCCTACTAGATAGCCCTTAATACTTAAGTCATTTTAGGCCATTTTATAAGGGTCACATTCTGTTATCATGTTTTATTCTTTACTTTAAAATTATATACGCGGAAATAGCGGGAGTAAAATTTTCTCAACTCGTTTACGATATAAAAATAAGGGTTTTGCGGAATACATAATCGATAAATAATAAGTCATGCCAAGATATAAACTGAATAGTCTATTAAATAAATAACTCCCAACAATCAATGAACATACGAGGAATAAATATTAGGCTTTATCCCATAAGCCAAAGGCAATGACTTATGAGACTCCACCATAAATACATGTCAAATAAATAGCTGCCGACTAGCATAGGTCCGAACTTAAAATAAATAACACAAACATCTGAAATGAATCCATAACTGAAATGCAAATCAATGTATATAGGTCTATAAAGCGGAAGACTGAAAATAAACTAAGGCTGGGCCTGCTCCTCGCTAGCTCCATGATCCTGCTCTGTCTGCTCCTCTATAATATGGGGGAAAAACATAAGGTGAGCACTGGGAAGTGACTCAGTAGAGGAAGTCGCCCCGGGTTTAATTAAGAAATAGGTGAAATATGAATGCATTCAATTCAGGTATTAGTTTAAAAAGAAGTCTTTTCCCGGAACGTCTTACCTAAGTGCGTCTTATCCATTTTAATTAAACAGTCAATATGGCATAAATAAATAAAGTCTTGGTGTAGTGTACTAGTGCCCTTATACATATATAATTGATAACTCATAAGATAACATAATACATTTAGCCAAACAACTTTATCTTGCATTAATCAATCTTTGGCACTGCCCGGCCTCCTGTAATCCTCCACATCACCGGCCCCTAGGCATGAGCTCATCCTATACTATGGGGAGAGGGGGTACCGTCTTCTTTTACCAATGAGGCTATTCACCAAGGTTGCCATCCCTTGATTTACAACCCCATCAGTATCCAAAGACGGGAGTGTTTTATTATAACAGTAACTTTGTCTTTGCGTCCCTTTTGACGACTTTGCCGTTATTAATGTCTTACAGGGTATATATATATATATAGCATCAATACATCACATAACAACAAGTAAACATACATAATAAATCATGCCAACATATATAAATCATGCACAGATCGTATATAACACTCATATGGGTCGTAGAACACATTAGGATACACAAAAGGGTCAAAACAGTAAATTTTCGTAAAATCTGCAGCGTTGTAATCGATTACATCGAGAATGTAATCGATTACTGTAATCGATTACAGAGACCCTGTAATCGATTACCAGAGTGCCCTGTTTGCTCGCGATTGGAAATTCTCAGCTCGTAATCGATTACGAACCCGTGTAATTGATTACGAACGCGAGGAACCAGATTCTAGGGTTTCAAAAACACAATTTTTATAAGCCAATGGCTAAAACTCAGATCTAGAATCATCCCAATCGGTAGAAAACACAGACAACGAAGAATCAATCGGTGGAATAATTTTGAAAACACTTTTTCATCCATAAAACACCTTCTTTTAGAAATTCAATCGGTCAAAGTAACCCTTTTATGAACCATAATGGAAAAAACGAACATCAACAATAATATCAACAAACATACATCATTATGCATGAAAATACAGTGAATATTGAATGTCTAGAACCCCTACCTCTCGTAGACCTCCTATGCTATGCGTAGAGACACCCCTTTCCTTCTCACTTTCTCTCTAGCCCCACGAACGGTACAAGAATGACTTCTTTCAAAAATGGAAATGGTAGAAGTGTTCTATTTGAAGAGAGGATTAAGAATATATGGTTTGTTTTGTGGTTGGATGATAGTTGATATGGGTTTGGGGTTGTGGAAGGGTTATGGTTTTTGAGTTTGAGAGAGAGAGAGTAGAATGGAGGCACTAGGATTGATGGAGGCTGCCAAGAGTGTTTTGGAATATTACAATTAGGTTTTCTGAGTGGAGGCTAGGGTAGGTATTATATAGAGGTGTTGTGGGGCCACTCTTGACCTAAAAACGCACTAAAAACTCTAACTGCGTAGTCTGTAATCGATTACACGAATCTGTAATCTATTACAGGCTGTAAAAATGCACAGATTCGTAAATGTGTGCAGTGTAATCGATTACCAGCTCGTGGTAATCGATTACTGGGCTATAAAATTACCCCAAAACACTTGTAAAACGTCCCAACTCGTGCCATACTTATACATACATCATTTCTACCCTCATGTATCATTAAAACATTTAATATAACATATAAATACATACATTTCAAACACATACAACACATAAAGGTTTATTAAGGAGAAACTTATCCACTCCAACTTAATTAAATTTCTAACTAAGGTCAATTACTCTAAATTTTCACTTAATTAGAACATAATAAAAGTCGGGGTGTTACATTTCTCCCCCCCTAAAAAGAATTTCGTCCCGAAATTCGACACTACTGAGACAAGAACAAAACATGACATACCAGCTCTTACCCTCGCGGAGACTCGAGGGGAAGTCTACACACAAGCAGCTAACCCGAACAAACAGGTTATGCGGAAACTAGACCACGTTGGCCGCCATACATAAAAGAACCAACTCAACTTTTTGGTTAAGGCCAATCTGGCCAAAACGCGAAACCACTTTTGTTCGTTTATCAAAATCTACAACAAACTTTGCTTATAAGTCATATAAAACAAACAACTTTGGAAGTAAATCATTTCCAAATCATAAACACGTTCCTGGGTGATAAGAATTTTCTACGTCCAAAACCGTAGACCGAAAAGAAAATCATTTGGGATAACCGGATAAGTTTTAAACAAGACAAGTTTTAAGAGAGATAGGTTCCTAATGCCAAACTAAATCACAGGAAACCATCTCAAACGTGGAAAACAAGTTCAAGAACAAAAACATCTGCTTGCAAAACATAAGGATAACCGAAATACATTTTCCAAGATAAAAACACGATTCCACCACCTTACATGACAAGTTGATGCTTACGTTCCTAGGGTCCAAGATCCAACACAATGTTTTCCTCGAGAAGCTTAATCTCTATTTTCAAAACAACATCTTAGAATTTTTTTTTTATTTTTTTTTATTTATTGAAAACCCAAGTTGATTCCCAATTCCTAGTAGTCCAAAACACATTTACTTCATTTCCAAAAACTAATTATAAAACTCAAAACCTTTTCGCTTTGCAATTCAAGGCAATTCTAGACTCTCAAAATAGACTTTAGGTTTCTCACATCCACTCAAATGAAAGCATATTACCTTTACTCCTACGGCCTTTAATCACATAAGTTTTCACAAGACATATAAGGAAATCGCTTTCGAAAACTTCATTCAAGTTATATTATACTGTTACTTCAGAAACCATCTACCCATGCCCAAAACGTATTATCTTAATAACCACAAAAACCAGGAAATCACATCGGACCCTACGACTCATAATCACAACTGGCACAGTAAGAGATCCCCGAGGTATTTTCAAACAACACAAAAACAATTTTCAAGTTCACAACTGAACAATTTGTGAAAAAAAAAAACCTTAAAGAACTCCATACCTTAAGGTCGATGGGGTATGGAATCATTTTCTAAAGCCAAAGTTGAAAACAAAACATCATTTTGATAAACTTTCGTGATCACTTGAAAATATAAACAAAAGAAGAGGCGTAAATATCTTCGACGTACATCCAAAGCCACTAGGAGGAATGTGCTCATGATGGCATGATGGGGTATGGTATAACTAATTCTTACATGGCTCCCCAAGGATTCTATTAGGTCTTACTAACGACATGCGTAAAAGGGGAGACCCTTCCTTAACACTTAACGGTATGAGTGTGGTGTTTGGGAGACTAATGGATCTTGTGGTTTGGTGGAATTGGGATATATGTGGTGGCTTGTAGTGATGGGGTTCGTGTGGGTACATATGTGAGCAACCAAAGAGTTTCCTAAGGAGAAGTAGGCTGTATTTATGGAGGGTTGTCTCTCTCTAGGACCGTGCAAACGGTGTGGATAGGGAAGGGTTCCTTCTCAACTTAGAGTACATGGAGGGTAGTGTCTTGGAAATTCAGAATGAAACGGGACAGAACATGGTCAAGGAATATCTTTGGTAGTTGGCAGTGACGGGAACCTAATAATGGTGCAAGGGCTCATATGTTTTAATGTACGAGAGAGGGTACCTATAGGTGTAAAGGCTTACATCTATCAATGTATGTGAGGACGTAAGGTATCCCTAAAAGGGAAAAAGGGTTCAACTAGAAGGACATGATCATTCCTAAGAGTTATCCTATCGTGGCTGTGAAAGCGGCCGAAGCAAAAACACTCTTATTTATTAAAATCGATTCACCCAACATCTTCTTGAAAACATGGGCTGAAAACAAGTTGAGAAAACAGGTCTTTTCGTTCACATGTAAAACCCTTTTCGAAAAACACTTTTCACTTTATTTTCTAAACAAAACAAGAGTGTGATTAACACACAGAAAATCATATGGAGGCCAAAATCAACCAGGGATGAGTAACCATCCATGGTTAACTAGCCAAGACAGTCAACTCTTAGCCAGGGTCAACTATCCTTAACAAATCTTGACTAGACCTTAACTAAACTACAAGTAGCTCAGCTTCAGGCCTAGACGTGCATCACACAATTCCCACCGTACTCACGTACTAAATGGGTTCCAAACAATGATGATTAAGGCTAGTCATCACCGTAACAAAACAAACAAGCGAATTGTAAGTGCTTACCCCTGATGAGATCATCTGGCAGCTCTGCGTCCTCTGGACAGACTGTGAACACACGCCTCTGGTGTTGTGGCCTAGAGGAGGAAGAAGGTTGGAATCCCATCCACTTGCAATCCCTGACATAATGGCCTAACTGGCCGCAGCGATAACAAACATTCTTACCGAGGCGACAAGCCCAAGTGTGAAGCTTGCCACACGTGGCACATGGTTGTAGGGTGGGTAACGCCTGAGGTGCTGTTGCGGCTGGGCGCTGCTGCTGCTGCTGCAGAGGTCGAGGCTGAGACTTGGTCCTTGGTGACTGAACATAAGGCTGAAAACGAGTGCGGGGCTGGCGCCTAGACTGTGAACTCTGGCTTGGTGGGTCTGCGCTTGCTACCACTTTTTCAGTCTCGGTGTACTTGATCACTTCCAGGACGCTCTCTAGAGCACAACACCTTGCCACCAAAACGGGAAACTCCTGAATCTCCAAAAGAATCACCATGCTTCGTAGCTCAGACCTCAACCCACACAAGTACCTGCTGCATCTGGTGGCCTCAACCAAATCACTCGACGGAAAACGAGAGAACTTAATCAACTCGCTGAACCTCTTAGTATATTCTGAGACTGACATCGTACCCTGTTGTAGTGCGAGGAACTCCCTTTTCTTGGCATGCATGATTGATTCCGGAAGGTTCTTCTCGTGAAAGAGAACCTTGAATTGTTCCCAACCAATGGAGGTACTGACAACCTCCAAGACCTTACACACATCTGACCACCAAACTCCAGCTTCACCCACTAGCATAAGGGCGGCATGCGCAACCTTCTGTCCTTCTGGATATGACATATCTGTAGCCACCTCTTCCATCTTGAGGATCCAGTTGATAGTCACACTCGGATCGGGAGACCCAGCATACATGAGGGAATTAACCTCACAGGAACCGGAGACTCGCAGGTGCTGAGAAGCCTCTTCCTGACTGTAACAATCAGACTGCCTATGATGACTCTTGCATTGCATCACGTGCTTATTGCCATGAGATGTCCTTGCTGAAGCGCCTTGGTCGTTCATGGTGGAAGAAACGTTCCTAATACGTCTGCTAGGTGCCATGTCCCTGTGCACACAAAACAATCAACATCGAGTTGATCAGGCTCCATATCAATGCTAGGTATGCACAGTTACTCTGACAGTCAAGCAAAACGGTCATGCACCTCAACACTAACTAAGACACATAAGAGGTTATATGCATGATATAACTACCGTACATGCCATAATAGCATAACAGGTCCATTACCCCAAGCCCTGTAGGATAGACCCGCTCTGATACCAAAATGTAACCCCCTACTAGATAGCCCTTAATGCTTAAGTCATTTTAGGCCATTTCATAAGGGTCACCTTCTGTTATCATGTTTTATTCTTTACTTTAAAATATATATACGCGGAAAATAGGCAGGAGTAAAATTTTCGCAACTCGTTTACGATATAAAAATAAGGGCTTTGCGGAATACATAATCGATAAATAATAAGCCATGCCAAGATATAAACTGAATAGTCTAAATAACACGAACAACTGAAATGAATCCATAACTGAAATGCAAATCAATGTATATAGGTCTATAAAGCGGAAGACTGAAAATAAACTAAGGCTGGGCCTGCTCCTCGCTAGCTCCATGGTCCTGCTCTGTCTGCTCCTCTATAATATGGGGGAAAAACATAGGGTGAGCACTGGGAAGTGACTCAGTAGAGGAAGCCGCCCCGGGTTTAATTAAGAAATAGGTGAAATATGAATGCATTCAATTCAGGTATTAGTTTAAAAAGAAGTCTTTTCCCGGAACGTCTTACCTAAGTGCGTCTTATCCATTTTAATTAAACAGTCAATATGGCATAAATAAATAAAGTCTTGGTGTAGTGTACTAGTGCCCTTATACATATACAATTGATAACTCATAAGATAACATAATACATTTAGCCAAACAACTTTATCTTGCATTAATCAATCTTTGGCACTGCCCACCCTCCTGTAATCCTCCACATCATCGGCCCCTAGGCATGAGCTCATCCTATACTATGGGGAGAGGGGGTACCGTCTTCTTTTACCAATGAGGCTATTCACCAAGGTTGCCATCCCTTGATTTACAACCCCATCAGTATCCAAAGACGGGAGTGTTTTATTATAACAGTAACTTTGTCTTTGCGTCCCTTTTGACGACTTTGCCGTTATTAATGTCTTACATGGTATATATACATATATAGCATCAATACATCACATAACAACAAGTAAACATACATAATAAATCATGCCAAAATATATAAATCATGCACAAATCGTATATAACACTCATATGGGTCGTAGAACACATTAGGATACACAAAAGGGTCAAAACAGTAAATTTTCGTAAAATCTACAGCGTTGTAATCGATTACATCGAGAATGTAATCGATTATTGTAATCGATTACAGAGACCCTGTAATCGATTACCAGAGTGCCCTGTTTGCTCGCGATTGGAAATTCTCAGCTCGTAATCGATTACGAACCCGTGTAATCGATTACGAACGCAAGAAACCAGATTATAGGGTTTCAAAAACACAATTTTTATAAGCCAATGGCTAAAACTCAGATCTAGAATCATCCCAATCGGTAGAAAACACAGACAACGAAGAATCAACCGGTGGAATAATTTTGAAAACACTTTTTCATCCATAAAACACCTTCTTTTAGAAATTCAATCGGTCAAAGTAACCCTTTTATGAACCATAATGGGAAAAACGAACATCAACAATAATATCAACAAACATAGATCATTATGCATGAAAATACAGTGAATATTGAATGTCTAGAACCCCTACCTCTCGTAGACCTCCTATGCTATGCGTAGAGACACCCATTTCCTTCTCACTTTCTCTCTAGCCCCACGAACGGTACAAGAATGACTTATTTCAAAAATGGAAATGGTAGAAGTGTTCTATTTGAAGAGAGGATTAAGAATATATGGTTTGTTTTGTGGTTGGATGATAGTTGATATGGGTTTGGGGTTGTGGAAGGGTTATGGTTTTTGAGTTTGAGAGAGAGAGAGTAGAATGGAGGCACTAGGATTGATGGAGGCTGCCAAGAGTGTTTTGGAATATTAAGATTAGGTTTTCTGAGTGGAGGCTAGGGTAGGTATTATATAGAGGTGTTGTGGGGCCACTCTTGACCTAAAAACGCACTTAAAACTCTAACTGCGCAGTCTGTAATCGATTACACGAATCTGTAATCGATTACAGGCTGTAAAAATGCACAGATTCGTAAATATGTGCAGTGTAATCGATTACCAGCCTGTGGTAATCGATTACGGGGCTGTAAAATTACCCCAAAACACTTGTAAAACGTCCCAACTCGTGCCATACTTATACATACATCATTTTTACCCTCATGTATCATTAAAACATTTAATATAACATATAAATACTTACAATTCAAACACATACAATTCAAACACATACAACACATAAAGGTTTATTAAGGAGAAACTTATCCCCTCTAACTTAATTAAATTTCTAATTAAGGTCAATTACTCTAAATTTTCACTTAATTAGAACCTAATAAAAGTCGGGGTGTTACAAAAATTGCTATGGCACGTGGTAGTGGGTGCATACAAGAACACGCTTGCTTGATTACCGGGCCAAAAAATAATGGACGCCAATGCCTAAGTACTAGTTATTCAAATGAGTAATGCTAAATATACAATAAAAAATCAGTCAAATTAGTTAATAAATGAGATTTTGGATCACAATTACTCTACCATTATAATTTCAACGATTATTTGGGTTCAAATCAAAGCTAAAATTGGACCCATTATCTACATTGACTGATTTTTCATTGTGCATCTAACATTATTATATTTAAATTGAAATGTTTTTTTCCTTGTTCCTTTAATATTAAATATTTGACAAAACACTCACATTCATATATGTAATCAGTCAAAGTAAGTCCTTCTTAATAGAAATTTAGAATATATATATTTTTGAATTAAAATGTCTGATAAGTTGATTCTTTAAAAAAATTAAATAGACTTGTCTCTTAAAAGTTATGAAAAAAAGTCAAATTAATTCATACCAATTAAAAATATTGGATAAACTATTTCTCCTATATAAAAATCAATTTAATAATTTTTATAAATTTTAAGAGACTAATTTATTTAATTTTTTCTCAAATGATTAATTTGTTCCACATTTTAATTTGAAAAAGGTGCATTTTGAATTTCTACTTTTGGATGAACAACTTTTACTGATGATAATTTTTGCACGGTAGATTTGAATGTTTTGTCAAAATAATTTTTTAAAAAAAATGTTATCTTTTCTTAGTTAAAATCTAAACATTTTCAAAATGTTTTATTTTTAGTTGTAAAGTTAATTTATCCCTATCATGGTGAGTTGGCTAACAAAAAAAAATTTCCAATCATATATTATAGTTAACAGATCGATGTATGCGACATAGTCTTATATACATATGATACATGGGATTATACCAAATTTTAAATTCAAATTATTAAATAATTAATAAAATAGAAAAATTTATTTAACAATGAATAAATTAAAATATGTTATTTATAAATTTTGATTTTTAAATATAACAAAAAATACTAATAAAATTATTCTTATACTAGTAAATATAAATAAAATTGAAATAAGATATCTACTTATCACAAAATATAAATATGTAAATTTTAAATTATTAGTTTAATTATACTGTTAGTCCCTATAGTTTCATTAAATTTTGAATTTTGTCTTTACAATTTAAAACATTAAAATTGAGTCCCTACATTTTTAAATTTTTTTAATTGAGTCTCTCACCCCAATTTTTGTTAAAAAAAGTTAGATTAGACGGAATATTCCTTTATTTTATACATGTGTGAGTTGCACATGACAAAATTATAATAATTTTTTTAAAAAATAACAATTTACCATATAATTTTTACCCTAACCCATTCCCAATTCTACCCCTTCCAAAACTTATCCTCAACAATTCCATCTTATCCGTAACCCATTCCCCATAATCTCACCCCCGGTTCCCCGTAATCCTACCCCCTTTATTCCTTCATGACTCTTTGGTTTTACTCATCTTGATCCCTAATATCCACTAACCATCTCATAGTTGTTCCCTGATCTCCATTCAATATCCCAAAGCCATTCCAAAGTCCCAAGCGTTGTTCATTCTTGCGTGACTCAACGAGGAGGTGGGGAGAACTTGTCAGTTTCTCGTGACTTAGTGATTTAACAAGGATTAGTTTGATCAATTTGCTACAACTGAAGTTGTCTAGTGTAATACAAAGTGTGAAGGAAACATACATGGCTGATATTTCTGTAAATAAAGCTTATTGGGCAAGGAGAAAGGCAACATAAATACTACAAGGGAAGGCTGTAAAATAGTATTAAAAAATTTGGGACTATTGTGAGGAGGTTAGGAGATCTAATCCGGGTTCCACTCAAGTATGTGTTGACAAACCTTCACTTGTACACCAGCCAACATTCAAAAGACTTTACATGTGCACAAATGGAGTGAAGAAATGGTTCGTGGCTGCTTGTAGGCCAATCATTGGCCTAGATGGGTGTCATTTAAAGGGTGATTATGGTCAACAACTTTTGGTGGTTGTTGGAAGAGATCCAAATGATAACTACTTCCCACTGCCTATCGCAGCGGTTGAGGCTGAAACGAAGGACTCTTGGGGATGGTTTTTGACACTATTGATGCAAGATCTTGGACATGAAAAGAAATTTATTTTCATTTCAGATCAACAAAATGTATGAAATAGCTATTTTGATATTATATTTTAACCTTTATATTGTGTTTGCTGCTACATATTGCTGTATATTTTTTTGGTGAATATGATGTTGTTTGCTGCTACTATTCTTGTTGCATGTTCTGTTTTTTGCTGCTACATATTGCTGCATATTTTTTTGCTGAATATGATGTTGTTTGCTGCTACATACTGCTACTATTCTTGCTGCATGTTCTATTTTTTTGCTGCTACATACTGCTGCATATGTTTTGCTGAATATGATGTTGTTTGCTGCTACATATTGCTACTATTCTTGCTGCATGTTCTGTTTTTTGCTGCTACATATTGCTACTATGTTTTGCTGAATATTTTGTTGTTTGCTGCTACATATTGCTGCTATGTTTTGCTGAATATTCTACTATTTGCTGCTACATTTTCTTGTTGAGTCTTATGCTATTTGCATATTTTTGCTGAATATTCTGCTACATAAGTCATCGATGTAATTTAATTATAAGGTCTAGTTCAAGTTTTTGAAGAAATGATGCCTAATGTGGAGCATATATTTTGTGTTAGACATCTATATGCTAATTGTAAAAAACATATGGAGGAGGAATGGTTTTAAGGGATCTAATTTTATCTATATCAAAAGCAACCTATGTGGAAGAATGGAGAAGAAAATGGAACAATTAAAAAGTGTCAAGATTGAGTGTTTTGAGAAATTGTCATCATTGGCACCAGAATTATGGACAAGATCACATTTCTCATTTTATTCCAAAAGTGATATGTTGATGAATAACATATCTGAGACGTTCAATGGTAGAATTCTTGAAGCTAGGGACCAACCAATTCTTACAATGCGCTTGAGTGGATAAGGTGTTATTGGATGGAGAGGTTTACTGAGAAAAGAACAAAAGGAGAAAAGTATTTAGGAAAAATTCTTCCTAAAGCCTAAGAAAAGGTTGGATGGGGAGGTTGTGAAGTCTAGGAATTGGAAGACAATATGGGCTGGCCAACTGACGTTTGAAGTGGCACACATCTATCAAAATATTCAAGAAAAAATTGTTGTGGACCTCCAAAGAAGAACATGCAGTTGTAGGTTTTGGGGATTGACTGGATTGCCTTGTAAACATGCTTGTAGTGCAATATTTTTTAAGGGTGACAATCCTGAAGATTATATAAGCAATTACTACACCCCACAAGGTTACTTAGCTTGTTATAGCAATATGGTTCACCCAATTAATGGAGAAAACATGTGGCAAAAGATGGAAATGGATGCTATTATTCCTCCATTGTATAGAAAGAGATCTGGAAGACCAAGAAAGCTTAGAAGGAGGGAACCTAATGAGAATAGGTCACAAACTAAATTGAGAAGAACAAACACATCTGTTACGTGTAGCAAGTGTAATGAATATGGACATAATCGTAGAGCTTGCCCAAAATTTCCAAATCAACCAGAAGTTATAGGTAATTTAAATTGTTTATTTATCCTGAACAACTTTTAATGTTTTGGTAAGAAACTACTTAATTTAGAATTGCTTTCCTTTTTATTATAGGCACTGTTGAAACTGTAACTGAACCTGCTGGAGTTGTTGGAACTACATCTATACTTGCTGGAACTGCATCTATACCTGCTGAAATTGCATCCGGGTCTACATCTATAGCAACTGGAGCTGTCAGAACTACATCTGCAGGTGCTGGAGCTGCTGGAGCTGCTGGAACTGCACCTGGAACTTCATCTAGACCTGCACAAAAAGGACCTTCAAGCTATTGGATCTGGAAGAGGAATGGGAAGGGGGTGAGGTAGAGGTAGAGGTAGATTGCACTTGATGGAGAAGATATTATGTTTTGTACTGCTCCACCAACAGTTGATGAAATTGCTAGTATGTTTACTTTTTAAAAGCCATATTTGTATTACTATTATGAATAAGTGTGTAGAGTTGAAACTAATATTTCGTATGTCAGATGATGCAAATGAGAATGCTATAGGGGAAGGAAATGGAAAAAAAAAGACACGATGCACTGTAGGAGCAAGTGTAAAGAGGAGAAGCGGAAGACTTAGATAAAATACACAAAGGAATTGTGGTCTGCCTGTCACAATTGATCTAACAGAGGACATTGGTCCAAACACACAATGACAAGTTTTATATTCTCTATTAAGTAGTGGTCCTTGTTTTTTTGGCTGCGTTTGGTTATGGAGACGGAGTACAAATTTATTTGTATCATGTTTTTTTTGCAGAGACGGAGACAATTTTTTCTGTCTCTGTCTCCATCCGTATTTTCTGTACCTCCATATACCTGGGACGCAAAAACGGAGACAGAGACAGAAATAATTTTTACAATAATACCCTTCTTTGGTGGTGGTTGAATGGTGGTCCGGTGGCAGCAGGTGGTGGTCCGGCAGGCGACCTGCGGTGGTCCGGCAGTGGCCGACGGTGGTCTGGCGGTTTCCGGGGCGGTGGTCATTGGTGGTTTGGTGAGGGTCAACAATGTCATTTTATTTTTATGTCCATTGTCTCCATCCACACAAACAAACACGATACTGAGACGTTTATTTTTTCTGTATTGTCTCTGTCTCTATGTCTCTGTCTCTCCGTCTCCGTCCACTCTTGAATCCAAATGCAGCCTTTAAGTTGGTATCTTTTTGTGTTAGAATCCTATGTAAAACACAGTGAGATAGGAGAATCTTTTTGATTAACTTGTGTTGTCTTCATATGACAAATTAATATTTTATGTTGTCTTGTCTTTCTATGGACAAATTAATATTTTATAATATATGACAAATACTCATTTGAATCGGTAATACTATGTGTACACCAATTTATCAGCCACCACCATCATGAGTAAAATAAACCCAACTAAATAAATAAAAAGACCCAATCAAATAAGTAAAAAAACTCAAACAAACAATAAAGAAAACAACTTAATGACAGTTAAAAATTTACTAAAAAATTCACTATAACTATGGTGTGACTGGAAAAATAGCACAAAATACATTATTTTTTCCTAAAGGTAACACATTTATCACCAAATTGTCACTAAAAAATTACACATTAACACTAAAAATGGACAAAATGTATTATTTAATAAATTTTTAGCTGTTATTAAATTAATTTTTTTATTATTTAATTGAGGTTTTTTTATTTATTTGATTGAGTTTTATTATTTGTTTTAGTTGGATTTTTTTTACTGATAACAGTGGTGGCTGATGGTGGCTAATTCAAGTGGTGTACATAAAACATTATTGCATTTGAATTGTCTATTTAACCAAATGTGTAAGTTATATTTGCATCTACTATCATAATCTTTGAAACATAACATTCATTAACATAATTTTGGCATTAGTTGAACAGGAAACATTCATTAACATAAAGATGTTAAATTACATAAACTAGACACTCTAACCCCTTACAAGTAACACTACAATTATTATCATTACACAACAAAACAACCAAAGAAATCTAAAATTTCCAAGCTTGTTATTATTGTGAACCATTCTACTCATGTCAGCCTCCAATCTTCCAATACGGGTCTTTAATTTTACAATTCTACCCTCTAATGCTTTTATTTTTTTCTCTTACTTCACAAACACAGCCTTCACACCTTCATCGATGAGTGGTTCAATCCATTGGAAGAATCCACAAGTGGTTAAATCCTACAATTCAAAAATAATAAAACATTAATTTGTATATACCTTCATTGTAAAACTAAAGCATCTATGGGAAAAAAGAAATTTTGGGGCAGAAATTGTAAATTTAAGAAAAATAAATCTATAAAGTAAAAGGGGAAAAATTTATAAAACTTTAAACCTTATAGTTAGGACAACCAATACACCTTCTCCTAGGATTAGCCATTATTGTAGAAACTTGAGGCACTAATTCAAACCAACAACTACAATGAGTTTTTTGAAGCCTTCTAGTGGAGGCAAATGATTGTGAATTTTTAGATGAAGAATATTGAGATGATTCTGCCATGGATAAAACCTTTGGAAAGAAAAGGTAGAACACACACTTGGAAGGGAATGCAAAGATATTACATGCAATGGTGATGGAGGCCAAGTTGGTGTATTGCGATGGTGAAGCTCAAAGATGAGTAAAATGTTAGTATACTAGGCTAGGGTTCCATGAAGAGGCCGGTTAGAGTTGTTGGGGTTACGCAGAGAGTGTTTAGGAAGGGTGAGAAATGAGTATGGAAGAGATGAAATTAGGAATAAGTTAAGGTAAAGTGTTTTATATTTTTTTTAATTTTATTATTTTGTTGTCATGTGCAACTCACATGTATGGAATAAAGGAATATTCTATCTAATCTAACTTTTTTGTAACAGAAATTGGGTGAGGGACTCAATTAAAAAGAATTTAAAAGTGTAAGGACCCAATTTTAACGTTTTAAATTGTAGGGACTAAATTCAAAATTTGATGAAACTATTGGGACCAACGATATAATTAAACCTAAATTATTTTTATAAACAAATCATATATATTGAATTATCATATACCAAACATATAGAGTGATTTTATATTTGCATCCATTTAGAAAAGCAAACTAATTTGATATGACATATACCTATCCTTCTTCAAGTCTTTTTTCATTAAGATGTACGTGAAAACTTTTAAATGAACAATGTATTCTATCTGATACGAATACAGATATGATATTGAGAGTATATATAGATCTCAGTAATAAGTTACAACAAGAAGGGATAAAAAAAGTACAATATTAGTTAGTAAATGGTACAATCAATTGAGTATATTCTGATGGTGTGAGGGTCTCTTGAGAAATATCTCCAAGCTATGCTTCACACAACCCAAGAGGGGGTGAATTGGTTGTGTATACTTTTTGCACTTTCTTCTTGTTATTTTAACACTTCTGAAAATCTCAAAGATTGATCAAGTCTTTGAACTTGTCAAGAATTAGTCAAAACAATAAGAATAAAAACTATTATTTATGATATCAGAATTCTCAATCAATCATATGACATACACAGAAATTAATATGCCAATTACAATGATGTATTTTGCACAGCGGATTATAGATCACAAATATCACACAACTTTAGATATCAAGCTTTCTCAACAATCAAATGATCAATATCAGAAATAACTCTTTCAGAAATATAACACTTTCTGAGCCAACTTTCTGATCTAGCTTTCTGAACTTACTTCAGAAATCCATCAGAATCTTGTTTCAGATCAATATGTTTCGAAACAATTATTTCACAAACAAATCAATCAACACAATACAATATGATATGTTTTTCAATAGCAACCAGAAATCTAAGAAACAAATATTCAGAGAACAAAACACAGATTCTTAAGAAAGTGTTCTTGAGAAAACTAGTTACAGATTTCAAAACACTAATTTCTCTTTCTGTAAATTGTTCTTTACAATGTTTATTTCAGATTTCAATTACCCAAATAACAAATATCATATATCAGAAAGTTAAACACATAAAGATTCCTTTAGCTTTAGTTTCTTTAACCTTCAGATTGTTGTTTCAAGTTTGTTCTTGAGATATTCAATCAGAAATCAAAATATCAGATTGTAATGCACATTTTCTTAGCAATTAAAACAATTAATGCAAAGGAGTAGAGTTAGAGAGTTTAGACCAATCTTAAACTGGTTCGGCCAATTGTGCCTACATCCAGTTCTTCAATCCTTCAAAGACTGAGTTCCACTAGAAATGCACTAGAAAGTACAGGTATCAATACAAAGATATATTTGCAACCTTCTCAGGTTCGACACTCTAGAATATCCCCTTTTAAAGATTTTTACTCTCCAGATATCCCCTCTGGAAAGATTTCCCTGCCTTGATATTCCCTCAAGGACTTTTCAGAACCTTACTTTTGGTCACCCTTTCTATGAACAACTTCCTTGAGAAATTGACTTCAATTATCTTCTGATTCAGTTTCTCTAAACCTCAAACTCTTTGAGTTTGATCAACTTCTGAAATCTTTAACTTCAGAAATTCCTTCTCTCTTTCAATCTTCACAATTGAATCAGAGCTTTACTCTGATCTCCCATTCTTGAGTCTTTCTTTCTCTTTCTTTTTCCTTCTTAGATCCCAGCTCTTTTCTCTTCTTTCTAGAAATGTATCTAAGTTTCTCTCAGATTTCTCTTTCTTTTTAGCTCTTTCTTTTCTCTCAGATGATTTTTCTTATCACTCTGATCTTTTTCTTTTTCTGTGCTATTCTGATTGTGTCATTGTTACAATTACAACTTGAGACTCATCTATTTATAGAGAGCTCTTTCAAATTGAAAATGTACAGCTGTTATTAACAGCTCTATTTCTTGGCGGGAAAGCTACCATTTTAACTAATTCCCTTTTCTATCATGTGCAAAAAATGATTACCTATTTTACATACACATGCACTAAACATACATCAGAGTATAAAAATCAACATTCAACATAATTCTGATTTGACTTTCTCAAACAGAAACTCATTAAGTTTCTGAGTAACTTTCTGGACACATTTCAGAAACTCATTCAGTTTCTGGTCCTTCCTTTATAGCTTTCTGGTTCTCCTTTCTTCTTCTGAAAATCTTCAGCGGCTTTCTCATGTATATTACAAAGATTATACATTATATAATCCTAATACACAACTAATCTTATTAACTATGCTTCTATTACAAATATTACAATTGTTTCAATACAATACATGAAGCATCTCACACTTTCTTTCTCACAGTGGTTTCTTAATACAAAGAAGCTTTCTTATGCTATTACAATCATTTATACGATAGCTTCTCAATACAACTCACAAGGTTACATGAGTTTTGTTATTATCAAAACCAAATGAGGAATTACGTTAACATATTCAATGTATGAGGTGAATGTAGGTCTGGTGTCACCTGAAGAAGATTAAGAATAGGTACACCATGAGAAATATGGAGAAGAGAAAGTTCAGAGAGGGGAATTCACAGAAGAGAAGAATACTCACTATGCACATGCTTCCTTCGATGTCTTAGCCTCCCTAAAATGCATTCCTGCCTTCAACTCATTCTGTTAGAGTCCCCCCTTTTCCACGCAACTCATGATGCATACGGTTACCTGACTCGGCAATCCCCAGCTTGGTGCCACTCCCTTCTATTCCCTTACCTTTCCATGTATCATTACCCCCTCCTTTGAAAATGACCTTCCCCTCAAGGTCGAATGTGGGGTACTGTTTCAGCATGTCCTCAGACGATTCCCAAGTGGCATCCTGCTCAGGAACACTTTGCCATTTAACTAAGACTTGTTCTTGTCAACATTCAGTTTAATCATTTTGTGGCCCAATATCATATTCGGTTGCACTCCTAGCCCTTTTTCATCGAGTAGCAGAGGTGAGGGGACATTAACAGGGCTAAAACACTAAAATGAGCAGAGAGAGGGAGTTATACACGAATATACACCATTTGGAAATAAAACGCAAAATTACACTTAATAGTAAACCGGAACATCCCGTTCCGGTTTATGTTTTATAAAAAAAAATTTCAATTTATATAAAACTGAATTGTTTTACGTATCATTCGTGTATAAATCATTAATATAAAAAAATAAATAACATAAAATAAATATTATAACCTATAAAATATTGAGTAACATGAATTTTTTAGATATAATAGAAATTGAAGATTATATATTTTAAAATATGAGATTTAATTATTTTTTGAATCAAATTTAAAATAAAGATTATAACTTCTAAAATATTGAATCACATGAATTTTTTACATATAGTAAAAATTGAAGGCTATATATACTTTAAAATATGAGATTTTAATAATTTTTTTGTTGTATTATAAAATAAAGACTATAGATTTAGAATATTGAATCACATTAATTTTCCACATATAGTAGAAAATTAATTTGATTTAATATTTTATAGGTTATAGTCTTTACTTTACAATACAACCAAAAAGATTGTGAAATCACACATTTTAAAGTATATATCATTCAATTTTTAATATATGTGAAAAAATTACATGATTCAATTTTTATAGGCTATAGAATTTTTTATAATACAATAAAAAATTATGAAATATAACATATTAAAGTATATATCCTTTAATTTCTAGACAAAAATACCTATATAATATGAGAGAGAGAATATAGAAGCAAATAATTCTCTCTCTCATATTATTAGAATAATTATCCTTCTAACTAATTATTAGAATAATTAACCATTCTAACTATATAATATGAGAGAGAGAATATACAAGCAAATAATTCTCTCTCTCACATTTAGCCCTACTAATATTCTAACTAATATTAAAACTAAGCAAAATTAAATGTAAGTAAATATTTTAATTGTTTATCTAACATTAAACCTATCTAATATTAAAAATAATTAATAGTCTAAACTAACTAAAATTTATTAGTTAAAAGTAATTAATACATATATTTCAAAATTAATTAGAAATAATATGGTATTTGATTACTTACGTGATGATTCAAACGTTCTGCAATGTTAGTATAATGGTATATATATATATATATATATATATATATATATATATTAGTATATATTGGGACTCCAGAAATCCCAAGATACCCTTTTGAACATGCATGCTTGAAAACTTGTCTCCTAGAATAGGAGTTCGAACCTGCAATATTAAATAACAGATTTTTCCAATAATAAATATAGTTGACCATTGAGAAAGTTCATTTTCAGATTTGCAACATAAAGCATCAGAGATGTTCATTGATGAAATTTTGGGTTTCACAATTATCTGTCTCAGTGAAACCACAACAAAATTCTTCCTCTCATCATTTCAAGACAACACAACCTTCACATTTACCTCCCGGTATATACAAGCAAATAATTTTCTCTCTCTCATATTATATAGGTATTTTTGTCTAGAAATTAAAGGATATATACTTTAATATGTTATATTTCATAATTTTTTTATTGTATTATAAAAAAATTCTATAGCCTATAAAAATATTGAATCACGTAAATTTTTCACATATATTAAAAATTGAATGATATATACTTTAAAATGTGTGATTTCACAATTTTTTTGGTTGTATGGTAAAGTAAAGACTATAACCTATAAAATATTAAATCAAATTAATTTTTCTACTATATGTGAAAATTAATGTGATTCAATATTCTAAATCTATAGTCTTTATTTTATAATACAACAAACAAATTATTAAAATCTCATATTTTAAAGTATATATAGCCTTCAATTTTTACTATATGTAAAAATTCATGTAATTCAATATTTAGAAGTTATAATCTTTATTTTAAATTGATTCAAAAAATAATTAAATCTCATATTTAAAATATATAATCTTCAATTTCTATTATATCTAAAAAATTCATGTTTCTCATATTTTATAGTATAATATTTATTTATGTTATTCATTTTTTTATATTAATGATTTATACACGAATGATACGTAAAACAATTCAGTTTTATATAAATTGAATTTTTTTTTATAAAACATAAACCGGAACGGGGTGTTCCAGTTTATGCAATACATAATTTGCATAAATCGGAACGAGGTGTCCGGTTTACTATTAAGTGTAATTTTGCGTTTTATTTCCAAACGGTGTATATTCGTGTATAACTCCCTCTCTCTGCTCATTTTAGTGTTTTAGCTCATTAACAGTCGATGGGCTACCCTTGCATAATTTCAGCATTGATATATGGAAAACTTGGTGTATTTTTGCTGCGCGGGGGGGGGGGGGGGAAGTTGTATCTTATATGCCACTTTGCCGATTCTCTCCATTATCGAGAATGGTCCAAAATAGTCATTCCTAACTTCCGTTTTTTTCTTAATGCCACTAAATGTTGACAATATGGCTGGAGTTTTACATACACATAATTGTTGGGAAAAACATTAAATCTGTAATAATCCAAGACCACTCATATTGAATCATAGCGAAGGAGATAGAAACAAATGCAGAAGTGTACCTTACTCCATGAGAATCTTTGGGTCAGGGGCGAGGCCTCCTTATGAACAAGGGGGGCGATCCCCCCCGACTTTGTTAATGTTTTTAACAATAATATTAGTTAGTTTATGTAAGCTCCAGAATCCTTATGAGAGAAATTGATATATTTCTCTTCAAGAGATAAAGGTTTTAATGATAACAAAGTAAGCCATAAGTATAAAAATTTTACTTAAGAGTTTGCTAATATGTGCGCTCAAGTGTCTCAGAAAGCTTTAAAGTATTGCATTCCTTGAGAAAGATCAAGACAACAACGAGTAACCTCAAAAGCAAATGATGAATTCAATGCGTTAAAGATATCAGAAAGGGTGTCTAAGAAACGCAGAAGGTGAAAGTGTGTTTCTGAGGAAAGAACACTGTCGTCGTCTCAGAAAGGTCTCAGAAGACCTTCTCGACTAATGGTTCTCAGAAGGGTCTTCCCTCAGAAGGATCGTCTCAGAATTCCGTACATCACTCAAAAATTTGGATTCTGAAGCAACCAAGTGTCTACTCTCAAAGGATTTGCATTCATCCTCAGAAACCTCGCTACGACAAGCTGGACATGTTGGAACTTGTGCACTGCACACGTCTGAAAAGTTCCCCAAATCGCGCTGACTGTAGCATGGAGTCGTTCTGAGAAAGACACAGCCACATCAGCAAAGCGAAAGCTATTTCGGGCATTTAAAATGCCTATTATATGTTCAATTGCGAGCTTTGTGACGAAATTTTTGCGCTAAAAACTCTTGATTAAACGTGCTGAAACTCTGCCAAATTGAAATCATTTGCGAAAACAAAGAACTTTCTCAGAAAGACAACTTAACTTAAGTTGTTCTTCACTTTGCGAAAAATCTTCTAGTTTTGTACTGGTGTAAATCCTTACTTTTGTAAGTTAAATCTAGAAGCCTACTAAGAGAGAAATTAAGTTTGTATCTTAATCTTAGTAGTAGTTTTTGAAACAAAAACTTCATTCGAAAAACATTAAGTCCTTCGCTGTTTGAAGGCAATTTTAAGTCCTCGATCGATTGTTTGACGCAAAGTTGAAAGTCCTTAATTGTTTTAAGGCAAGTTAAGTCCTCGGTTGTGAGACAAGTGAAAGTCCTTAAGTTTTTAAAGCAAGGAAGTCCTCGTGTTGAGGCAAGGAAATCCACTTCGGGTTGTGAAGTGGTGGAAGTCCTTTACGTGGTAAAGGCAGTGTTGTCTGGGAAAGCACATTAAGAAGAATATCCAAGGAAACTCTCAACTGAAGGTTAAGGACTGGAGTAGGTTGGTTAGAACCGAACCAGTATAAAAATTCTCCGTGTTAAGCTTTTCTCCCTACTCTTTTAATTACGTATTTTATCAAGAAAACTACAAACACGATTTTAACTTAAATAATCCTGTGAAAATTCCTTTAAGTTAAAATCATAAAGCGTTTAAGAAATATTAACCTCAAACTATTTTCTTAAACTTCTCAGAAAGCTTATTCCGCTGCAAACACTCAAACTTTCTTTCTGAGTACAACAACTTTCTAAGAGAAGATTTTAAGAATCCAATTTTAAAATCAAGCACGATTCTACCCCCTCTTCTCGTGCACAAATACACCTTCAATTGGCATCAGAGATCGGTCCTTAAGGGGTTGAGCACTTAAGAGTGTCAAGGCAAAAGATCCAAGAAGGTACTATGGACTCACCATCTGCATTCATCTCAGATGGAGCCTCCATAAATAGACCACCCATGTTCCTTGGGGGATAGCTTCGACTATTAGCGGGATAGGATGACCTTGTTCATCAAACACACAAGTCTGGATCTATGGGATAGAATCGAAAATGGTGATTATGAGCCAACGCAAACAGTGACAGAGCAAGCTGTTGTTGTGGCTGATGTAACCCCCTACTAGATAGCCCTTAATGCTTAAGTCATTTTAGGCTATTTCATAAGGGCCACTCTCTGTTATCATGTTATATTCTTTACTTTAAAATATATACGCGGATAATAGGCGGGAGTAAAATTTTCGCAATTCGCTTACGATATAAAAATAAGGGCTTTGCGAAATACATAATCGATAAATAATAAGTCATGCCAAGATATAAACTGAATAGTCTATCAAATAAATAACTCCCAACAATCAATGGACACACAAGGAATAAATATTAGGCTTTACCCCATAAGCCAAAGGCAATGACTTATGAAGCTCCACCATAAATACATGTCAAATAAATAGCTGCCGGCTAACATAGGTCCGGACTTGAAATAAATAACTCCAACAACTGAAATGAATCCATAACCGAAATGCAAATCAATGTATATAGGTCTATAAAGCGGAGGACTGAAAATAAAACTAAGGCTGGGCCTGCTCCTCGCTAGCTCCATGGTCCTGCTCTGTCTGCTCCTCTATAATATGGGGGAAAAACATAGGGTGAGCACTGGGAAGTGACTCAGTAGAGGAAGCCGCCCCGGGTTTAATTATAAAATAAGTGAAGCATGAATGAGTTCATTTCAGATATAAGTTTAAAATAATCTTGTCCCGGAACGTCTTACCTAAGTGCGTCTTATCCATTTTAATTAGACAATTAATATGGCATAAATAAATAAAGTCTTGGTGTAGTGTAGTAGTGCCCTTACACATATAAAATTGATAACTCATAAGATAACATAATACATTTAGCCAAACAACTTTATCTTGCATTAATCAATCTTTGGCACTGCCCGCCCTCCTGTATTCCTCCACATCACCGGCCCCTAGGCATGAGCTCATGCTATACTATGGGGAGAGGGGGTACCGTCTTCTTTTACCAATGAGGCTATTCACCAAAGTTGCCATCCCTTGATTTACAACCCCATCAGTATCCAAAGACGGGAGTGTTTTATTATAACTGTAACTTTGTCTTTGCGTCCCTTTTGACGACTTTGCCGTTATTAATGTCTTACAGGATATATATACATATATAGCATCAATTGCATCACATAACAACATGTAAACAAATATCACCAATTATCTAAACATATAAAAATCATGCAAAAATCGTATATAACATTTATATGGGTCGTAGAACGTATTAGGGAACATAAAAGGGTAAAAACATGTCAATTTATACTCTTTAACATCATGGAATAAACATAACACATTCACTTACTTACTCTGACATCATGGAGAATAAATAAATACAACTCTTTATCAAATAAACATGATATACAACTACTTATAAATATTATTCTCAATGTTTCTATACCTTTCGTGTCATATGATCTCGTTTATTTTATTATTATTTCATACTTATACTTTATTCTAGTTAACTTGTACTTTATACTCTACCTTAAGTATCTTGTAAACTCTTATATTTTATTCATCACCAATGTTGTCTCTATGCTATTATTGTTACTATTACTATTATCATTACATATCATATATTATACATGTTGTTGTTCTTACTGTATTATTCTTTTATTATTATTATTATCATTATTATTTCTACATGTTACCTACCTATTATTAACTAATATACTGTTAATAGTATAAATTTATGTAATAATATGTAATAGTAATATACATATACTAATAACCTGTTTTTATTTTTATTTTTTTATTTCTATATATATTATATATATATATATATAGAAACCTCGCTCATCATGCTCACGCGGCAGGAATTCTCGCTCACGGTCACGTATATATATATGTCATGTGTATCATAATAATAATAATAATAATAAGGCACAAAAATTTCTAATGGGAAAACAACCATCACATTAATCTCATAAATCATCATCAATATACATGAAAATAGAATGCCTAACCCCTACCTCTCGTAGACCTCCTATGCTATGCGTAGAGACACTCATTTCCTTCTCACTTTCTCTCTAGCCCACGAACGGTACGAAGATGGCTCTTTCAAAATGGAAAAGGTAGAAGTGTTCTATTTGGTGAGAGGATCAGATATGTGATTTGTTTTGTGATTGGGTGAGAATTGGTATGGATTTGGGTTGTGGATGGTTATGGTTTTTGGTTTTGAGAGAGAGAGAGTTGAATGGGAGAACAAGGATTTGATGGAGGCTACCAAGAGTGTTTGAAATTAGGTTTTCTAAGTGGAGGCTAGGGTAGGTATATATAGAGGTGTTGTGGGCCCACCATTACTTAAAAAATACTAAATATTCTAAAACATCCCAAATAACACTACAATGCTCAACTAACTCTCAAATCTTTAAACATAAATTAAAAATACACATATAGATATATAAAGAAAATAAAATAAATAACATATAACATATAAATACGTACAATTCAAACACATACCACACATAAAGGTTTATTAAGGAGAAACTTATCCACTCCAACTTAATTAAATTTCTAACTAAGGTCAATTACTCTCAATTTTCCCTTAATTAGAACTTAATAAAAGTCGGGGTGTTACAGCTGATGCAGAGGAAGGAGCAGCTCCTCCAGCGCTACGAACATATACAAGGAGGGTTCCTAAAGCTGAATGGACAACAGACATGAAGGAGAAGATTCAGCTGAACTTCAAGACCAAGTACATTCTCCTCTATGCATTACCAAAGGTGGAATACGACAAGATCGTGTCGTGTGACACAACACATGAGATATGGGAAAGGCTCCACATGTTGCATGAAGGAAATGATGAGGTCAAGGAGACCAAGATCTCCATGCTCGTGCATAAATATGAATCCTTTAGCATGCAACAAGATGAGATGATTGACAGCATGTCAATTCGATTCCTTCACATCATCAACCAGCTGAAAGTCTTGGGAAAGACTTACTCAAACGCTGAGATGGTGAGGAAGATTCTCAGAAGTCTCTCTTCAAGATGGCGTCCAAAGGTCACTGCAATTCAAGAAGCAAAGGATCTGAACCAGCTTGGTTTGGATGTACTATTTGGCTCTCTCAGAACACATGAGATAGTGCTAGAAGGATTGCTCGGTGGACCATCTGCATCCTCTAAGCCTCAGAAGGGACTTGCTCTCAAGAGCCAAGTGATAAAACCTTCCAAGGCTCTCAAGGCTGAAGAAGTTTCTGAGTCAGAAGATGAGCCAGACTCAGAAACAGAGGATGACGACATCTCCTTGCTAGTAAGGAAAATGAGAGAAGCTTGGAAGAGAAGACCAAGTAAAGGCAAGGAGATCGCTCCCAAGAAAGGAAAGCTGAAGCCTTCAGAAGCCACTTGCTACGGCTGTGGAGAAAATGGGCATTTCAGAACAGAATGCCCTCAAAACAAAGGGAAGAAGAAATTCATCCCTAAGAAGAAGAAGGCTATGGCTGCTACATGGAGCGATTCAGAAGGAGAAGATTCTGAGCCTGCAAGTGATGAAGAAGCAAATGTGTGCTTCATGGCTGGCGATGACTATATTTTGGAAACAGAATATGAGTCAGAAGAGGTACCTAACTCTCCTCCTCTTTCATATTCATATGATGAACTTTCTGAGCTCTACGATGAGCTTCTGAAAGATTCAAGTGAATTAGCAAACAATTTCAGCTCTCTTAAAAAATCATTTAAAACCCTCGAAGCTGAAAATGCAAAGCTAATTCAAGAAGTAAGAACTCTAAAGCTTGAGAAAGAAGACTTCAAAGAGAGATATCTAAGAAGTCATGAGATGTATCAAGCCTTAGACGACATGTCTTCTATAACTGTTGAAAAGGCTTAACTAGCCTTTGTAGAGTTACAAAAGACAAATGAACTTCTTACTTCTGATCTGGTAAAGATGGTCAATGGTGGGAAAATGCTGACCCTTTTACTTGGAGGTCAAAGACTTTATAAAGATAAAAGCGGTCTTGGTTACGAAGAAGTTTTTGGACCCCATGACCTTGATCCATCTTTAGTTCAGACTTCTCGCACGTGCATCACATGTTTTAAGGAAGGACATGGTTCTGAGACTTGCCCTATGCTTGGAAAAGGGAAAACTTCTCTGCCTAAGAAGGCAAAGAAAATTAGAAAATCTCAGAAAGCTAAGTCTTCTCAGAAGACTAACTCTTCTCAGAAGAGTAAGACTTCTCAGAAAGCTAAAGCTTCTGATAAGGGCAAAGAAAAGGTTTCTGAGTCTCAGAACCACAATCCCTCTAAGAAAAACAGACAAAAAACCAAGAAAGTTAACAAGCAAGGACCCAAGAAAGCATGGGTACCTAAACCAATTAACTTTGTGTCTGTAGGTGCATCAACAAGCACTGCTCCACCACCAAGATGAGCAGTGGTACCTGGATAGTGGATGCTCGAGGCACATGACTGGAAGCAAGCATTGGTTCAGAAACCTCAGACCTAAGAAAGGCGGAACCGTGCGCTTTGGTGATGGAGCTAAGGGAAAAGTCACTACAATAGGAGATGTTGGTAAGGACAATTCTCACCAAATCTCTGATGTACTTTTAGTTGATGGTTTAACACACAATCTATTAAGCATTAGTCAATTCTGTGACAAAGGCTTAAAGGTTGAGTTTTATGCCAAATACTGCCATGTGATTAATCTCACTGACGGCAAGATCGTTCTAGAGGGAAAATGAGTTGGTAACATCTACGCTATCCATCTAGATGATCTAAAGGATCAAAATGTGAAGTGTCTTGTCTCTGTCCAAGAAGACAAGTGGCTTTGGCATAAGAAACTTGGTCATGCCCACATGAAGCTTCTTTCTGAGCCCTCTCAGAAAGGACTTGTAAAGGGTCTTCCCAACATCAATTATCAAAAGGATGCAACCTGCGACTTCTGTGAAAAAGGAAAACAGACCGAAGCTTCTTTTCCTAGCAAAAGTGGAATCTCTACCAAGAAACCACTTGAGCTACTTCACATGGATCTCTTTGGACCAACTAGAACGACTTCCCTTTCTGGAAAACGCTATGGTCTTGTCATAGTGGATGATTATTCTAGATTTACTTGGGTATTCTTTCTAGCTTCTAAGGAAGAAACATTTGAAAAATTCAAAGCTTTTGCGAAAAGAGTTTCAACTGAAAATTCTCACATACACACCATTCGTTCTGATCATGGTGGTGAATTTGAGAACCATGCTTTCGAAAAGTTTTGTGAAAACTTGGGCATTGTTCATGAATTCTCTTCTCCCAGAACTCCCCAGCAAAATGGAGTGGTTGAGAGAAAGAATCGAAGCCTTAAGGAGATGGCTAGAACAATGCGCTTAGAAAGTGGGCTTTCTAAAGGTTTTTGGGCTGAAGCTATAAACACTTCATGCTACATTCAGAATCGAGTCTTCCTGAGAACAATTCTGAAGAAAACACCTTATGAGGTTTGGAAGAATAAAATACCCAACATATCATATTTCCATGTTTTTGGTTCTTCGTGTTTCATACTCAACACAAAGGACAAACTAGCTAAGTTTGAGAAACTCAATATCTCTTCTAAGAGAGCCGAAAAGAAAAATCTTATAGATGATGAGAGTGATTTCCAACCTATGGAAAAACCATCTCCATCTAAAGATAAATCCAAAATCATCATTGAAGCTCCAGAACCTGAAGAATCTACTTCTCCAAACAAAATGGAATTTAGATTCTCAGAAGATCAAGCTTCTGATGACTCAGAAAGAGAACCCTCTGTGTCATATTCTCAGAACCCTACCCCTAAGGGGCATAAAGGTTCAAGAGACTTGAAAAATGTCTCTCAGAATGAGGTTCTTGGAAATCCTGATCAAGGTGTGAGAACCAGAAGGAATTATACGAATCTTGCTATGGTTTCTGAACTAGAACTAGCATCCATAGAAGAGGCGTTAGATGATCCTAGCTGGGTAAATGCCATGCAGGAAGAACTAAACCAATTCGAGAGGAATCGAGTTTGGAAACTATCTCAGAAACCCAAAGGCAAGAGTGTCATTGGGACTAAATGGGTGTTTCGCAACAAACTTGATGAAAATGGTCAAGTCGTGAGAAATAAGGCCAGATTGGTTGCTCAAGGGTACAAACAACAAGAAAGGATAAATTACGATGAAACCTTTGCTCCAGTCGCAAGATTGGAAGCTATAAGAATGTTGCTAGCATTTGCTGCACATAAAGGATTCAAACTCTATTAGATGGATGTCAAATTCGCCTTCTTGAATGGATACCTTTCTGAGGAAGTTTATGTAACACAACCTCCTGGTTTTGTGAATGATTCATTCCAAGAACACATGTTTAAGCTCACAAAGGCTCTATATGGTCTAAAACAAGCTCCTAGAGCTTGGTATGATAGATTGAGCTCATTCTTGCTTAAAAACGGGTTCTCCAGAGGGAAAGTTGACACCACTCTATTCACTCTCTCAGAAGACTCTGGCTTCTTGATTGTCCAAATTTATGTTGATGACATAATTTTTGGTGCAACCAATGAACGCTTATGCAAAGAATTCTCCAAGCTGATGCAAGGTGAATTCGAGATGAGCATGATGGGAGAATTAATATTCTTCCTAGGATTGCAAATCAAGAAAGAGTCAGAAGGGACTTTCATTCATTAAGAGAAGTATACAAAAGAACTTTTGAGGAAGTTTCTGATGGATAAAGCCAAACCTATGAGCACTCCCATGCATCCTTCTCAAGTCATTGACTTGGATGAAGATGGTGAGAAAGTCTCAGAAAGCAATTACCGTGGCATGATTGGCTCACTTCTCTATCTCACAGCTTCTAGACCTGATATCCAACTGAGTGTTGGTATCTGTGCTAGATTCCAATCTAAGCCTAAGCAATCACATTTAACTGTTGTTAAAAGAATTCTACGATATTTGATTGGAACTACTAATCTTGGTCTATGGTACGAGAAAGGTTGTTCTTCTGATGTTGTAGGATATTGCGATGTTGATTATGCTGGAGACAAGATTGATCGCAAGAGCACAAGTGGATGCTCTTGCTTCTTCGGAAAATGCTTGATCACATGCTCTTGCAAGAAGCAAAACACCATCGCACTATCAACGGCAAAAGCTGAGTACGTGTCTGCAGCAAATTGCTGCACTCAGATGCTATGGATAAGGAATCAATTGCATGATTATCAACTAAGGTATGAGAAAATTCCCATCCTCTGTGATAATACTAGTGCAATTAACTTAGCTAAGAATCCAATTCAGCATTCTCGATCCAAGCACATTGATATCAAACATCATTTTATTCGGGATCATGTGCAAAAGGGTGATGTTGAAATCAAATTTGTGAATATTGAGGATCAAATCTCAGATATATTCACATAACCCTTACCCGAGGATCGTTTCAATGTTCTGAAAGGGCTTCTGAACCTAAGACGTTTCTAAGTTGCTTCATATTGAAAATATTTCTCTTAGAAACTCCCCTTAGTCCTAGTCTAGAATCTGAGACACTAAGATTAGAACTACGCTTCTGAGCATAATGCAAAATCAGCAGAAACACTTTTTAAGAAAAAGGACTCTCAGAAGACTCTCCTCTCAGAAAGGAAGCCTTCTGAAAATTTTTCTCAGAAGATGCATCTCTCAGAAGGATCACTTCTTTCAGAAGAATACCTTCCGAGAAGTTACCAACGGTAACTTTTGGCAACGGCTAGTTACTAGCTAAAGCTATAAATACGCGAAGCAATGCTCCATTCGAGCACTTTGCTTTCTGAACTCTTGCCAAAACTCTGTCATTTTCTCTTCTCGATCTCAACCTTCTTGTTTTCATCTCTTTCTCTCTCTTCTTTCTCGATCCTTCATTTTTATCTCTGTTTCCAACTCTTCTCTTCTCTCCAAACTCAATATTTTCTTCAAAATGCCCACAATGGGAGAAATCAAGGGAATGCTGAGGAACAAACTTAGTGATGTCACTGAGGACATCCTCTACGAGGATGAAGAGATTCATAATCTCTTCAAAAAGTCATATCTTCCTCGCAACTTGGCCGTTGGAAGGATTCTACCCTTGAGCATCTACAATCAAGTGGATGAACTCCAACTCATTTTCATCAGCCAACCTGGATGGGCAGCAATGATGAGCTCAGAGGAGGTTTGCTACCCAAACCTGGTGAGAGCTTTCTATTCTCAAATGGAAAGATCCACTAACAAGGGCTTGAAAAGCCTAGTAGCGGAACACAAGATCAGATTCTCCTCCACTGATATTAACCAAGTTTTTGGGACACTAAACGGTGGTGTCGTGATTGCTGATGATGCTGAGTGGGTGAAGGAGGCAGAAGATGCTGAGGAGGAAATCGTTACTCTTCTAACTGGAAGTAACGATCTACCTCTCAAGTCGGTAAAGGTCCCCCACTTGACCCAAGAGGCGAGAATCATATTCTCCATTGTTCCACACACCCTTCTACCAAGGATCGGTGATATGGGGAATATCACCACGATGGATGTCGCGCTGCTCTATCACCTTCTAAAGAAAGACAAGGTGGATTTTGGAAGGATGATGATCAATTATATGATGCATCAGGCGCATCCAAAGAGGGCACTCACTAGCTTGCCCTATGGAAGTTGGCTTACAAAGATTTTCAACCATCTTTCTTTTCCCCTCGAAGACTACGAATATGTCTTCAACAAGAACAAATTCACCATGGTCACCTTCAACAACATCAAGAAGAAGAAGGTACCAGAAGCGAAGACGGTGAAGAAGGAAGAATCCAAGCCTTCTAAGGCTGCTGGTGGATCCAAACGGCCTTCTAAGGCCGAGAAAGGAAAGGAAAAGGCCACTGATCCCTCAGAAGGGAAGAAGAAGAAGCTGAAGGTGACTCACCCTTCTCTTACAAGGGTGACTCGAAGTATGGCTTCTGAGGAGGCTCATAAGACACCTCAGAAGGAGCCTAAGGTGGCTGAAGATTCAGAAGAAACTACTTCTGACCAACCCTTCGTCAGAAAAAGGAAAGCTTCTTCACCTCCTACCCTCAAGGTTCCTGATGTCCCAATCGAAAGCAAGAAAAAAGCGCGGTCGATTGGTAAAAGCTAACTCTAGAACTCCACCTTCTTTTATTAAAACTTGTTCTATTTCTGTTTCTGACTCCTTTCGATCGAAGACTAATCTCCGTCTTTCCTTGAAATATCAGGGAAAGAAACATAGAGGAGAGAGTTTTATCTCGAAGACCTCTCAGAAACAAAGCCCGCCTAAGGTGACGGGTAAAGAAATCGTGGCAGTAAGTACTTATCCTGCTTCCACTGTTGCTGCTGCTGAAGAAGAGAAGGAAGCTTCTCATCACTCCTCCCCTTCGGGGAATGTCTCTCCTGCTCGAGAGGACATTCAGGGGCAAGGAGGAAACTTTGCGGATTCCTCTTCTGAAGAAGATGGAACAAGGTTCCGAGTGTAACACCGCACTCCAGATGTTGGGAGTTCTCGAAAGGAGCCCAAGAAGAAGCAACCAGAGACTTCTGTGGATGCTGAGTCATTGACTCAGAAAATGGATGACATCCAGAAGGCTATTGATCAACCTTCTGAGACCACAACTGAACAAGCCATGCATCCTCCACCTCCACCCTCTCCACCGAAGACTCAGCAGGAGGCTGAGAAAACTCAAGAAGAGGTACCCAAAGAACAAACTCCTCCCTCTTCCTCTCAGATAGAACCAACTTCTGACGTTGGTCTCTTCTCTTCTGAGATCCCTCAAGAACATGAGGAAACTCATGTCTCAACATACATTGAAGTGCCAGGGACCACCAGCACTGGGCTCAGCTCAGAGGTGGCCACTGATGCTACTATGGCTGCAGGTGTTGCAGCAGTTGAGGCATTTGTTGCCGCTAGTTCCTTGGAAGGAACCCAGCAAGAGAAGGACTCTCAGAAGGAACATGAGGTTCTTCACTATGATGTGACTGAGATAGCCCCCTCCACATTCGATCAGCCTGGTCCTACCTTCTCAGTGGCAGACTCTATGATTTGATCTGGTTTCCTATTGGGGAGAATGATTCAGACTCCACCCTCTGTGCATTTTCGGCCATTCCTTGGTCTATCTGAGAAGATGAAGGAGATTGAAGCAATTCACAACCAAATTTCTACCTTCAATCTTTCAGACGATGCTCAGACTTCTGGTGCTTTGAAGCAACCCTCAGATGCACAACCTTCTGACCTGGGCATAATTCCAGTTTCTGAGGATACTCAGAAACAACCTTTTGGAACGGTCATAGAAGCTGAAGAAGAAGTTGTACAAGAAAAAGATCCCACTCCTGAATACCAGAAGAGGGATATTGTGGATGATGTCCTTGCGGCTGAGGTCTCTCGCCCCATTCCTCCACCTCAACCCTCATCTTCTTTTCAACCAGCCTCATCTGTTGTTTATGAGATTCCTTCAGAATCTCCTGTGAATGCGGGACAACAAGAGCTTCTTCTGGCGATGTGCAAGCTGCTGCGCTACATTGCTCGGAAGCAATAGGTCTAAGTTGATGATGATGTTTATGTAAAAAGCCACCCTTTTTGATGTAACAAAGGGGGAGTAGATATGATAATATTTTGGCTTTATGTAAACAATAGGCCTAGGACTTAGGGGGAGTCAAAAATTTAGGGGGAGCCAAATATTTAGTAACCTCACTTGAAAATTAATGAAAATCACTATGTTTTTTGGCATCTCATAATGATTAACTTTGTATTTCTGAAATTCATATTATATTCATCAAGAAATACACGCTATACTTCTGATAATCGTTTACAGTGTTTATTAATTGAATATCATAACTGTTGATTATCAATGCCTTCTAAGAAAATAACACTGCCTTCTCTCAGAAAGCAATGTTAGTTTCTATGAAAGAAAAAGTGCATTCTGAGTAAGTAATGAACTTAATCCGAAAACACTACCAACCTTAAGCAAAATTATTATCTTAAGACTTAAGTTGTTATCATCAAAAAGGGGGAGATTGTAAGCTCCAGAATCCTTATGAGAGAAATTGATATATTTCTCTTCAAGAGATAAAGGTTTTAATGATAACAAAGTAAGCCATAAGTATAAAAATTTTACTTAAGAGTTTGCTAATATGTGCGCTCAAGTGTCTCAGAAAGCTTTAAAGTATTGCATTCCTTGAGAAAGATCAAGACAACAACGAGTAACCTCAAAAGCAAATGATGAATTCAATGCGTTAAAGATATCAGAAAGGGTGTCTAAGAAACGCAGAAGGTGAAAGTGTGTTTCTGAGGAAAGAACACTGTCGTCGTCTCAGAAAGGTCTCAGAAGACCTTCTCGACTAATGGTTCTCAGAAGGGTCTTCCCTCAGAAGGATCGTCTCAGAATTCCGTACATCACTCAGAAAGTTGGATTCCGAAGCAACCAAGTGTCTACTCTCAAAGGATTTGCATTCATCCTCAGAAACCTCGCTACGACAAGCTGGACATGTTGGAACTTGTGCACTGCACACGTCTGAAAAGTTCCCCAAATCGCGCTGACTGTAGCATGGAGTCGTTCTGAGAAAGACACAGCCACATCAGCAAACGAAAGCTTTTTTTCGCGGCATTTAAAATGCCTATATATATGTGTTCAATTGCAGAGCTTTGTGACGAAATTTTTGCGCTAAAAACTCTTGATTAAACGTGCTGAAACTCTGCCAAATTGAAATCATTTGCGAAAACAAAGAACTTTCTCAGAAAGACAACTTAACTTAAGTTGTTCTTCACTTTGCGAAAAATCTTCTAGTTTTGTACTGGTGTAAATCCTTACTTTTGTAAGTTAAATCTAGAAGTCTACTAAGAGAGAAATTAAGTTTGTATCTTAATCTTAGTAGTTGTTTTCGAAACAAAAACTTCATTCGAAAAACACTAAGTCCTTCACTGTTTGAAGGCAGTTTTAAGTCCTCGATTGTTTGAGGTAAAGTTGAAAGTCCTTAATTGTTTTAAGGCAAGTTAAGTCCTCGGTTGTGAGGCAAGTGAAAGTCCTTAAGTGTTTAAGGCAAGGAAGTCTTCGTGTTGAGGCAAGGAAATCCACTTCGGGTTGTGAAGTGGTGGAAGTCCTTTACGTGGTAAAAGCAGTGTTGTCTGGGAAGGCACATTAAGAAGAATATTCAAGGAAACTCTCAACTGAATGTTGAGGACTGAAGTAGGTTGGTTAGAACCGAACCAGTATAAAAATTCTCTGTGTTAAGCTTTTCTCCCTACTCTTTTAATTACGCATTTTATCAAGAAAATTACAAACACGATTTTAACTTAGATAATCCTGTGAAAATTCCTTTAAGTTAAAATCAGAAAGCGTTTAAGAAATATTAACCTCAAACTACTTTTTTAAACTTCTCAGAAAGGAACTTTCTCAGAAAGGTCAAGTTCTTAGAAACTTAAGCTTCTCAGAAAGCTTATTCCGCTGCAAACACTCAATCCTTCTTTCTGAGTAAAACAGTTTTCTAAGAAAAGCTTTTAAGAATAATTTTTAAAATCAAGCACGATTCAACCCCCTTTCTCGTGCACAAATACACCTTCAGTTTATTTTAGTGCTTTTTAAATATTTTTATTTAATAATTTTTATCAATTTTATATTTAATTAGTTACTTACATACTATATTAATAAAGTTATATATGAGTGCCTAATTTTCTTTAATTTTCATTGTAAAATATTGAGTCGATAATTACTTTAGTACTAATATTTATAATTTAATATCAATTTAATCTTAATATTTTTAATTTTGACATTAATTTAATTATTTATACTACTAGAAAAGTGAGCATTTTTATTATTAAACGTGTCAATAAAAGTATTGTTATTAAAAATAATATTGATGATTAGTGACCGTCGAAAATGCTTAAAATTAATTTATAAGTATTTTCACTTGTCATTAATTGTCAAAGAGCAACTTATGATTATTTTCAACAGCCAACAAATGTCAACGTATCTTTTTTTGACAATATTTTTATCAATATTTTTGGACAATTACATATTAAAAATAATCATTATTGTTATAGTATTAATAAAAATAAGGTTTAATTATTCCGGAGGTCCCTATAGTTTCATCGATTTTTCAAATGGGTCCCTATACTTAAAAATTTTGTAATTGAGTCCCTATATTTTAAAATAAATTTTAGAGTAAAGGACAAATAGGTCCCTATCAATTTTTGTCGTGGACACATAGGTCCCTAACCAAAATAAATAGTTAAATTGTCCCTAACCAACCAATACAAAAGTTAGACTGATAGGTCCCTCGGTTACTTTAACTATTTGAACACTTAACGGACGTGATGACGTAACCGAGGGACCTATGAGTCTAACATTTGTATTGGTTAGGGACAATTTTACTATTTATTTTGGTTAGGGACCTATGAGTCTACGACAAAAATCGATAGGGACCTATTTGTCCTTTACTCTAAATTTTAATTAGGTCTCTAACACTAATTTTGTCACTTAGCCAAATTTTAGAAGTGTGGTTAAAGATAAAAGAAAAACATTATTACAACATTTTAATTATGTGGTATTTATAATGAAAAGAAAAAATAATAGTATTATTAAATTTTATTTATCTTTTCTTTTTTTATTTTTTGTAATTTTATTTTGCTTCATATTATATTTTATTTATTTTTTATTTAATTTATTTATTTTTATATTTATTTTATTTTGAATAAATTTATTTTTATTTATTATAAATATAAAATAAATTTAATTGAAATTAAATATAACATAAAAGTAAAGTAAAAAGAAAATAAATCTAAAATTAAAAATGTCTTAAAGTAAAAAAAATATAAATAAAAAAAAGTTAATAAGAATTTAAGAAAGATAATTTAAAATATTTATGCTATATTTAATTTTATTTAAATTATTTAATATTCTTTAATTATTTTAATTTAATTTTCATAATATATAAATATAAATTTATTCAAAATAAAAATAAATATTAAAATAAATTAATCAAATAAAATATAATATGAAATAAAAAAATTATAAAAAATATAAAAATAAAAGATAAATAAAATATAAATAAAATTTAATAATACTATTATTTTTTCTTTTGATTATAAATACCATATAATTAAAATGGTGTAATATTTTTCTTTTTTTTCTTTTATCTTTAACCGCACTTCTAAAATGTGGCTAAGTGACAAAAAATAGTGTTAGGGACCTAATTAAAATTTATTTTAAAATTTAGGGACTCAATTACAAAATTTTTAAGTATAGGGACCCATTTGAAAAATCGATGAAATTATAGGGACCTCCGGAGTAATTAAACCTAAAAATAAAGATCTAATAAAATATTATATCAATATTAAAATAAAAAATATTAGAATTTAAGTAATTTTGGCCCTCCTGAATAAATATTCTAGCTTCGCCCTTGCTGTGGGTCTCTTTGGTTCTTGATTTTGGTTGATCTAGTTCTTGATCTTCCAAAGTAGTGAGTGCTTCTTAGAGTTCTACCTCTCTGCTGATGGGATAACAAGAAAGGAGACAACACATATATTTTGGGGACCATAACCTCTTTATATAAACATCATAATCCTAGTTTCTAATTCAGCCCATCATAGAATTAGTAATTGTGCCCAAATGATATATACACATATAAAAGTCCATACTCACTTAATAAGATGTTTTTGCCCACACACTAATAATAATTTAAATTTTACCATATCACCTTAATATTGGTCTAAACTTTATAGTAACACATATTTATATTTACACATAGTCCATAAAATTCTAACAATCTCCCACTTGGACATATGTGTATATATAAATAAAAAAACCATAACTTTATGAGCTCTAAATTTGCTATTATGTCGAAAACATCTTTAAACAATCTCGTCCATCAACTATGTTGATATAGGACCAAGGCAACTTTCATCATATCTTTCATGACTAAGTCATCCATGACCACATATATCTACACAATCAACTGGCATAGATCTAGTATGGATGTGTAGCATAGAAATTACTCGTAATGTGATCACACATGCCTATTTCCAACTAGTCCAAACTTAATTCTTTAGAGATCAAATTAAATAATCCAGAGTGATAAATAAAACCAAATACTTTATTTCTGCAAAAAATATCCATAAACTTAAGGTGTGTCTAAAATACATGAGCATTCAAATAAATACTCCCACTAAAATAATATATCATATCAAATGATAGTACACCCAAATGAGTACTTAACTCATGAAAGACCATAGGTTTGATTTCCTTAGTAAGCGGATCCGCAATTATGGAGTTTATGTTATATGGTCTAAAGAGTACACCTTATTCACTATGTATTTCCTTAAATTATATGATTATCAACAATTTGTCACAAAATAACTTAAGTGGTCTTTCAACTTTGTTCAAGAATTTGCAGTCATATGACAAAATTACATAATCATATTAATTTGATACCTCTTAATGAGCAATGAGCTCAACTGCCTTGGTGAAAAGAGCAATGAATGTCTAATTGACACTCTACCAGAATATTGTTTCTCCAACAAGCATACAAATATAACCAAAAGCGGTTATATAACTGTCCTCACATCTAACAAACTTGGAATCTAGATTCTTGATGATCTCTAATTTCACCCGACTTCTTAAATGTGAGCATGTGATGTTTTGTTCTTCAATAATACCATAAGCCTTATTTAGTTGTTAACCAATGATTAATTCTCACATTACACAAGTATCTGCCTAAACCTCAATAATTTACACAATATCCAAACGCGTACAAAATTGTACATGTCTCAGACTTCCAACTTCTAGAGTATAAGAAATCTTTTTCATTTCTTTAATTTAAAAATTATTTTTAGGGCACTGATTGAGACTAAACTTGTCTCCCTTAACAATAGGGGCATTTTGTGTTCTACAATTCTGAATTCCATATATCATGAGTCCTTTAACATGTGGTAGCTCTTTTGCGACAATTGAAAAATAGCTCGAGATGATCTCGACACATCTGAATTCCTAATGCCAAAGAGACTTCCCAAGATCTTTCGTATCAAATTTCTTTGATAGACACCTTTTGATATTGTGAGCCAAAACTTTATCTTAATTAGCCAACAATATATTATCAACATGTAAGATCAAAATGTATGTTCTCCCAGTGAACTTATGAATTACAAAATCATGCTCTCATTTATCTCAGAGCCAAATGAGATAATGATTAATGATATTTGTAAAATCCTTTACTAGAATTTGGGATCTGACATAAGTTCATTGATGATCAGACCATATTCTTTATATTCATCTAATGAAACATATGATATTAATATGCCACATATGTTAGAGTGAAACCTTCTAGAACAAGATATGTTTTATCTTTTTCAATATTACCTTTTGAACCTCCAGATTTAAATATAAATCTGTAACTATTGAGATTTATACTTTCAAGTAATGAGATAAGTACCTAAAAGTCATTGTTCACCTCTTCACTCTTGACAATCAATCCACATCTGAGAAATGAATATACTTTTCATGTCTTGATGAAAGTTGATTAAATATTTTTCTTTCACCAATCCATTTCTTTCTTATATTCTCAGAGGAACATAATAACATAATTTTTCTTTTCTCTGTTGGACTGCCTGAATGAAATAAGTTATTGAGTTTGCTTTTAAGTATATTTTCTTTATCTTGATTGGGGAAAGTTATTAACATTCTTTTTAACATTATCTCTCCCCTCAAACTCAATATCCTCAATGAACTAAACTTTTATTTTACTGTTTTTAAAAAAGAAAAATGATGAACTGAGATCATAATAACTTTATACCCCATATAAATATCCAACTAAGTAGTTGTTGACCATCCTTATATCCAATTTTTCTTTATTTGACCGACAAAATACATCTTAATTAGCCAACTCCAAATGTATAAAAACCTTATATTGAAAAAATATTTTCAGTCTAAAAGTTCATAAGAAGTTCTGGTCACTACCTTAGTTGAAACTCTATTAAGAATATAAGCTATAATATTTTATTCCTTAAATATATTTATCAACTAAGACTTCTCATAGGAGATAAAGGTTTCATAAACTTAAATGGATCATGTTTTCATATGAAAATAAAATAAAACTAATAATAATAAAAGAGCTCCAAAAATTTGTTGACACCTAATCTCTTCCTGATTATTTATTTTCCTAATTAGATATTGCGACTAAAATAGCTCATTACCATACCAAAAAGAGAAGTATAGTTTTCCTCATATGTCAAATATAACATTTAACAATCCATTCTTTATGTGTCCCAATTCTGTTATAAGTGATAGCCAAAATTTATATATAGATATAAATTTTGTTCCCTATGTTATTTGTTCTGAAGTAGACTATTGATAGTAACTTTATTCCTTTCTTTATATTTTGTCCTTAGAGGTATTTGTCAAATGAGTACTTTCATTCTAGCATTAATACACTTATCTTCTTTTCAAAAATAGCTGAGCTATTTTTTTTCTTGTCAGTTACAATAACTAGCCTTAAACCGAATAGATTCTGCTTGAAGAGAAGTAAAAATTAAATGCATAGATACATTATGAGATAACTCTAACTTTAATGCATTTAGTTTCAAAACAAGATAAGACATATCCATGATGTACTCCCTTAGACTTTGTTTTCCTTAACACTTTATTGAAAACAAGTTCTACAAAATTGAACTTGTTTTACCTTATCACTTTTAATAAAGCCCTTAAAAAAATTATATTGGCACCTAATACCTTTTTCCAGACAAATTGTCCATGAATATTTATATAACTTGATGCTTCAAGATTATGAGACTTATGCAATCTGAATAATCTCACTCTTCAAAGTTCTCCTTTTTTTTAATTTCTTATAAGAGTCTTTATCCATAAGAGAAATGAGCTTATTCAAACCTTAGTGCGCAATCCAAGATCAAGCAACCATAACATGAACAATAATTAATCATATTCCTATTCCTTAGTGCAAGTGTAGTTCAACATAAGAATAGACTAATAATGACAGATACAACATAAACATATATAAAAATAAGGGAAAAAAACATTTGACCTCTCTGGATGTTTGGGTCGTTGCAATTTAGCCCCTGAACTTTCAAAACAGGCAATACGATTCCCTGTATGTTTTAAAACGTGCATTCTGCCCCATCTGTCACAACTCCATCCATTTTTCCGTTAAATAAGCACATGCAATGCACATGTCATTTATTAAATGACTAAAATACCATTTTTTTTACGGGAAAAAAAGTACTTTACCCCCCTAAAAGCACTTTACCCCCTAAAATACCCTTTTCTTTTATGGAGAAAAAAGCATATTGTGTGATTTTTTCCTCGTAAAAAAAGGTATTTTAGTCATTTAATAAATGACATGTGCCCTGCATGTGCTTATTTAACAGAAAAAATGGATGAAGTTGTGACGGATGAGACAGAATGCACGTTTTAAAACATACAGGGAATCGTATTGCCCGTTTTGAAAGTTCAGGGGCTTAATTGCAACGACCCAAACATCCTGGGAGGTAAAATGTTTTTTTCCCTAAAAATAAAATATAATTCGAACAAAATAACACACTCAAACAAATTTTATAAATTTAAATAACGGTGGACCCATCACAAAATACCTTACACAATGTTAATATTTAGTCTTTGGACAGAAATATTAACTTGTCAGTGGTACTCTAAATATAGTAATGAAGTATTGATAGTAAGTCCTGTCAAACAACAAGTTCTTCTTTGGACAAACATGTTGCTCACATGGAGCCTAATAACTACCACATACTCATTACCACAACTATAGGTATAATTCAGCAAGGTATAGACCTTCCTTTGAGTCGATCAATACCGTCTGAATTCTGAATAGTAGTTAAATATTAATAATAAATCATGTCAAACAATAAGTCTATCTTTGGATCGACTTATCATTCACATGGAACCTAACAATTATCACATATTTATCACTACAAGTGTGTGCATGTAATTCAGCCAAATATTGACCTTCCTTTGGGCCGGCCAATATTTGCAAGAACTACTTACTCCTAATTGTCCTTATGTTCCAGAATAAATTAACCTACACAATAGAGACTACTTTGACAGAATATCGCTTCAATCAGTCTATCATAGAACTCATACGATTGTTGTCAAAATCTTTATGTAACAATGTTATGAATTTTTGTTCATTACACAAGTGAGTAGGAAATTTGTTACAAAATGTATTGACCTTCCTTTGGGCTGATCAATACTTAACGAATTACATGCAACAATTATCCTTATATTTCAGAATAAATTAACTTACACAACAGATGCTAATTTGGCAGCATATTGTTTAGCCAATTTACTCCAAAATCCAAAATTATTTACAAATTCTAATGCAACAATCACCATAGTTACTCGATCATGTGTTCCCAATAGTCCTTATAAGTACTGTATCAAAATAAAGTACCTCAAATATATATATATTTTAAAAAATTCAAATAAGATATTTTAAAAATAGGAAATCACACATGGAGTTAAATCCTTATTGACATCTCGAAATGTCAAACCAAATAGGAAAGCACACATCCTAAAATTCATCAAATCCTGATAAAAAAACATAACAATAGCAGTAACTTAATTCCAAGTTCATACACAATATGAATTATAAAATTCCATAAAAAACAATCTCAAATCCATATAAATAGATAGAATTAATCAATTCACCCAAAGCTAGAATAAAAATACAATATGAATTGATTTACATTAACCACATATGACTGAGACACTTTAGCATCAAATATATATATATATATAAAGAGTAGACCCCCAAACTGGTCCCTGATAATTTTCGCGTCGGACAAGTTGGTTCCTAACAATTAGAAATACCCTACCCAGTCCCTCACAATGTCAAACCTCAGATACGCTAAGGTCCCTAGACGGATTCCGTAACGTTTGTCCTACGTGTCAGTCCAGAACAGTGCACCCGTGCTGACTTGGCCATTTAATGCTTGAAACAACGTCATTTCGTTAGAAATAATTAACATTAAACATGTTTGTTGTTGGATTGAGTCACAAATCACCCCATCCTCAGTAGTAAAAGATGTTTTGTTAATTATTTCTAACGAAATGACGTCGTTTCAAGCATTAAACGGCCAAGTCAGCACGAGTGCACTATGCTGGACTGATACGTAGGACAAACGTTATGGAATCCGTCTAGGGACCTTAGCGTGTCCGAGGTTTGACATTGTGAGGGACTGGGTAGGGTATTTCTAATTGTTAGGACCAACTTGTCCAATGCGAAAATTGCCAGGGACCAGTTTGGGAGTTTACTCATATATATATATATATATATATAACAACCTTACAATGGTAGCATCACAAGGTATGAACAAATAGATGTATACAATAAGAGAAGCAAAATGCAAAACCACATTACAATCCATATGTCCATAGAATCAAAAAATTGCAAAATGCATGAATTTATACCCTATTGCAGATTGAAAAGAGAAAATACAAATAATCACAAACAAAAGAAGAACTCCAAACATCAATAACAATTATTTTCTCAATAATTCAACTATGAATGGCTCTGATATCACTTGTTGGGAAAAACATTAAATCTGTAATAATCTAAGACCACTCATATTGGATCACAGAGAAGGAGATAGAAACAAATGCGGAAGCGTACCTTACTCCATGGGAATCTTTGGGTCTCTTTGGTTCTTGATTTTGGTTGATCTGGTTCTTAATCTTCCAAACTAGTGAGTGCTTCTTAGGGTTCTACCTCTCTGCTAATGGGATAATAGGAAATGAGGCAACACACATAGTTTGGGGACCATAACCTCTTTATATAAACATCATAACCATAGTTTCTAATTCATCCCATCATAGAATTAGTAACAGAGCCCAAATGGTATCTACACATATGAAAGTCCATACTCACTTAATAAGATGTTTGTGCCCACAGACTAATAATAATTTAAAATTTACCAGACCACTTTAATACTGGGCTAAAATTTATAATAGCACATATTTATATTTACACAAAGTCCATAAAATTCTAACAATCTCCCACTTGGACATATGTGTATATATAAATAAAAAACCATAAATTTATAGCTCTAAATTTTCTATTATGTCGAAAACATCTATAAACAATAATCCCCTACCTTGAGTTCCATATCCCTTCTCTTGTTATCTGCCTTCACTTTCATTCGCAGTTGGGCCTTCTGTAGGTTGGTTTTCAAAGTTGCAAGTATTTCATCTCGCTTTAGAAGTTGCTCTTGTACTGTAGGGAGATTGGAGGGAGATGGTTCATAGCGTATCAGAGGGGGAGGGTCCTTGCCAAAAACCGCCTTGAATGGGTTCATACCAATGGCTTAATAGTATGATGTGTTATAACTATATGCAGCCCAGGGTAGCAACTGGTACCAATCCTTTGGATTGTCTTGTGTGTAATATCGTAAATACATCTCTAAGCAGTGATTGAGCACCTCAGTTTGGCCATCTGACTAAGGGTGGTACATAGAGCTGTGTGCCAACAAAATACCTTGGTTCTTACAACATTGCTCCCAAAAATTACTATTAAATACCTTGTCTCGATCTGATACAATTGACTGAGGAAGTCCATGTACCCTAACCACATGTTTAGTGAAAGCCTCTACCACTTTGGAAGTTATGAAATCTGCTGGTAAGGGGATAAAATGGGTGAATTTAGACAATATATCCACTATGACTAAAACAACTGAGCAGCAGTACGATACTGGTAAGCCAATGATGAAATCCATTGAGATATCTTGCCAAGTGTGAGACGGTATGGGAAGAGGTTCCAATCACCCGCCTGGTGGTTGGGTGATGTATTTTTCCTGCTGACAGATGTTACAAGCTAAGACATACTCCTTGATCGACTTGGCCATTTGCTTCCAAAAAATTGACCTGTTATTCTTGATAGCGTCCTCTGGTAACCTGCATGACCCCTAACCATAGAGTTATGACACTCCTTCATAATGACTCGTATCAGTTGCGAGTGTGATGGATTACAAATTTGTTCTTCCAAAACCATATATTTTGACGTTGCTGCAGATTTCCAGAAGATAACTCATGCCCCGGATAATCACATTTCAGGTCGTAGTCTTTTAATTCCTGCTCCAATTGAGGTATGAATTTGCATCCAATCGTAGTTAAAGTCATTAAGGCCCTGGACAATGCATCCGCCCCTTTATTCTCACACCATTTCTTATACTCTATTGTGAAATCATAACCGAGCAGCTTTGAGAGCCAGACTTGCTGTTAAGATGTTTGGACCGTTTACACTTGCATTTCTTTTAGACTTTTATGGTTCGTGCATATTACGAACTTGTGTCCCAGCAAATAATGGCGAAATTTAGCTACAACTGTGATAATGTCTTGCATCTCTCTAGAATATGCAGACTTCCTTGATCTAGAGTTGAGAGTTTTTTTTAGAAGAAGGAAATTGGATGGCCTTGCTGACTTAGTATCACACCAATACCTGACTCGGAAGAGTCAGTTTCTAGAACAAATGCTTGAGAGAAATCTGGCAGAGCTAAAACTGGTGCCATTATAAGGGCTGCTTTCAACTGCTGGAATGCTACTTCTGCGTTTAGTGACCAATTGAAATTGTCTTTCTTTAGCAAGTCTGTTAGTGGCCTAGCTAATAAGGCAAAGTGCTTGATGAATTTTCTATAATAGCTTGCAAGCCCCAAGAATGATCGGAGCTGCCTAACCGACGTGGGTGGTGGCCACTGCTTGATCGCCAATACTTTAGATTCGTCAACTTTCACACCTTCATTGGAGACCATGTAACACCCCGATCTTTATTAAGTCCTAATTAAAGGAAAATTAAGGGTAATGGACTTTAATTGGAACTTAATTGGATTTGAGTGAGCATGTTTCCCCTGGCTTAAAGTATCTATGCTATGTGTTTTTATGAATATTTATGTGTTATTATGTGTGCTTTGATGTTACATTAAGTCATAATGGGTGTATGAATGTTATTATATGAGTTGAGACACTTTAGAAGTGTTTTGGGGCATTTTTCGCGCCCAGTAATCGATTACAACTCCTTGGTAATCGATTACAGCAGGTTAAGTTTCAGAATTGGGCTTTTTCGAAGGCCTGTAATCGATTACAAGCCCGATGTAATCGATTACACAGCGCGCAGAATGAGTCTTTTGGATGTTTTAAGTGACGGGTGGGCCCCACGATGACTCTTAAACCCTAATAGCTCAGCATATAAAAAGATAAACCCTATTTTTCCAGCTCATTTGGTCAGAAACACGCTCCCTCCTCATCCCAGAGCCTCCATTGTTCCTCTCTCAAGAACCCTCATAGCCATAGCCATTCCACGTCAAGAAACACCCCCAAATACTCAAGCAATCCCAAAGATAATTACATATTATTGATCCTCTCACCAAGCCGGACGTTTCTACCGGTTGCTTTTCTCCGAAAAGGGTCATCGTTGGAGTCGGGTCGTTCGTGAAACTAGGATTCCGTCTAAAAACAAGGATTGTCTACAAGAGGTACGGGTTAGGCATTCTAAACGTTATGTAAATGCATGATTATTGATGAATTAATGGAGTATTGAATGTTGTACGTTGTTTTTCCCATTAGGGTTCATGAAAGGGGTTTTATGAATTGAGAGACGTTTTAAAAGTATTTTTATGATTGTTAATGGTATGGCTATGTTTTCTATCGATTGGGACGATGTTGGGTTCATATTTTGGCCATTGGCAATTGAAAATCGTGTTTTTGGAACTCCAAAATCGTGTTTCACGATGTCGTAATCGATTACACGGGTTCGTAATCGATTACGATGTCCGAATTTCCAATCGCGAGAAAACGCTGCTCTCTGTTAATCGATTACAGAGCTGCGTAATCGATTACCAGTTCGTGTAATCAATTATAGTAATCAATTACCAGCCCGTGTAATCGATTACAACAGTGCTGTTTTTGCAAAAATGAACCGTTTTGACCCTTTATGTACCCTAATGCATTCTACAACTAGTATGGATGATATAAATGAGTTAATTATGGATTGTATGCAAGATTATATGCTGTTTGGATGATGATGTGTGGATATGTTATGTTTATATGAGTTAAATAATGATAATGTATGTTTATGTGAATTATGTGATGAGTGTATGTGTTATGTCTGAGACGTGACTGGGTGGCGCATGTATGATGTTAAGACGTCACTGGGTGGCACGTGGTTAATAAAGACGTCACTGGGTGGCGCGGAGATTACAGAGTAGCCTTCGGCTTGTGATTGAGAGGCTGTAGGAGGGGGTTGGCATCCTCGGCGCTACAGGTCCTTCACTTGCAGTTGGTGAATATTGTAAGCTCCAGAACCCTTCTGAGAGAATTAAGCATAATTCTCTTAGAGTTATGAAAGTTTTAATGATAACAAGGTAAGCCATAAGTATAAAATTTTACTTAAGGTTTTGCTAATATGTGCGCTAAGTGTCTCAGAAAGCTTTAAATTATTGCAATGCCATGAGCAAAGACCAAGACAAAACATCAAGTAGCCTTGAAATCAATTGATAAAATCATAGCGCCAAAGATATTAGAAAGGATGTCTCAGAAGCGCTGAAGGTGAAAACATGTTTATGAGGAAAGAACACTGTCGCCTCAGAAAGGTCTCAGAAGACCTTGCGACTAGTAGTTCTCAGAAGGGTCTTCCCTCAGAAGGTTCGCCTCAGAAGTCCGTACAACTCTTAGAAGGTTGGACTCAGAAGCAACCAAGTGTCTGGACTCAAGGGAGCGCAAACAGCCTCAGAAAGCTCGCTACAACTAGCCAAGGAAGTGGGAACACGCGCACTGTGCAGTTCTGAAAAGTTCCTCATTTTGCGCTGACTGTAGCAGGGAGCCGTTTTGAAAAGGACACAGCCACATAAGCAAAGTGAAAGCTTCTAATTTCGCGGCTCTTTGATGCCTATATATATGAGTTCAATTCCAGAGCAATGTGACGAAACTCTTGCGCAAAAACTCTTGATTAAAACGTGCCAAAACTCTGTAGAATTGAAAATCATTTTGCGAAAACTTAGAACTTTCTCATAAAGACAATTTTTACGAAATTGTTTCTCTAACTTTGCAAAATCTTCTAGTTCTGAATTGGTGTAAATTCTAACGTTTGTAAGTTAATTCTAGAAGTCTACTAAGTGTAAAACTAGGTTTGTAACTTAGTCTTGGTAGTTATTTTCGATCAAATCAAACCTTCGAAAAACGCTAAGTCCTTCTTTGTGTGAAGGCAAGTTTAAGTCCTCTGGTGTTTGAGGCAAAGTTCAAAGTCCTTAATTGATTAAGGCAAGGAAGTCCTCTGTTGTGAGGCAAGGAAGTCCTTAAGTGTTTAAGGCAAGGAAGTCCTCTAGTGTGAGGCAAGGAAATCCACTTCGGGTTGTGAAGTGGTGGAAGCCCTTTACTTGGTAAAGGCAGTGTTGTCTGAGAAGGCACATTAAGAAGAATATCTAAGAACTCTCAACTGAAGGTTGAGGACTGGAGTAGGTTGGTTATAACTGAACCAGTATAAAATTCTTTGTGTTAAGCTTTTCTCCCTTGCTTTTTACTTGCATAAATTTTGAGAAAAACTCTATCACGATCCTAATTGAGAGGTATCGTGAAAACCTTATTGATCAAAATCAGAAAGCCTTTAAGAAACTCAAACCTTAAGTCTTTTTCTTAAAATCTCTCAGAAAGGAACTTTCTCAGAAAGAATAAGTTCTCAGAAACTTAATCTTCTCAGAAAGCATTTTCCGCTGCAAACTCTTAATCATACCTTCTGAGTAAAAACAACTTTCTAAGTAAAAGTTTTAACAAGCAATTTTTAAAACTTGCACGATTCAACCCCCCCCCCTTCTCGTGCCCTCATACACTTTCAATTGGTATCAGAGCTCGGTCCTTAAGGGGTTGAGCACTTCACAATGTCAAGGAAAAAGATCCACGAAGGGAAATATGAACTCACCAGCTGCATTCATATCAGATAGGGCTTCAATAAACAGACCTCCGATGTTTCTCGGAGACAGCTTCGACTACTGGCGTGACAGGATGACGCTGTTCATCAAGCACACCAGTTTGGACTTATGGGATAGGATCGAGAATGGAGACTATCAGCCTCTGCAGACAATTACAGAGGATGCTGTAGTTGCAACAGACGCTGAGCCAGGAGTGGCACCTCCAGCACTCAGAACCTATACAAGACGAGTCCCTAAGGACGAATGGACTCAAGAGATGAAGGAGAAGATACAACTCAACTTCAAAGCCAAGTATATTTTGCTCTGTGCTTTACCCAAAGTAGAATATGACAAAATTGTGTCATGTGATACTGCACAAGAGATTTGGGAAAGACTTCATATGCTGCACGAAGGTAATGACGAAGTCAAGGAAACAAAAATCTCAATGCTCGTACACAAATACGAGTCCTTTAGCATGCAGCCTGAGGAAACTATTGACAGCATGTCAATAAGATTTCTCCATATCATCAATCAGCTGAAAGTCTTGGGAAAGACTTATTCAAACGCTGAGATGGTAAGAAAAATCCTCAGAAGTCTTTCTGCAAAATGGCGTCCTAAGGTCACAGCAATCCAGGAAGCCAAGGATCTAAACCAGCTAGGTTTGGATGTACTATTTGGTTCGCTCAGAACGCATGAGATCGAACTGGAAGGGTTGCTCGGAGGACCATCCGCTTCCTCCAGACCTCAGAAGGGATTGGCTCTGAACAGTCAAGTCATAAAGTCTTCCAAAGCTTTCAAAGCTGAAGAAGCTTCTGAGTCTGACAATGATGAAGGCTCAGAATCCGACGAAGACAACATCTCCCTCTTAGTAAAGAAAATGAAGAAAGCCTGGAGAAAGAGGCCAAACAAAAGCAAGGAATTCACCCCTAAGAAAGGAAAGTCAAAGCCTTCAGATGCCACATGCTTTGGATGTGGAGAAAAAGGCCACTTCAAGACGGAGTGTCCACAAAACAAAGGGAAGAAGAAATTCATTCCCAGAAAGAAAAAGAAGGCAATGGCTACAACCTGGAGTGATTTAGAAGACGAAGCTTCTGAAGCAGCAAGTGAGGAAAAAGAAGCTAATGTGTGCTTCATGGCAAGAACTGAATACATTCTGGAAACAGAATCTGAGTCAGAAGAGGTACAAAATTCCCCTCCTCTTTCATACTCATACGATGAGCTCTCAGAACTCTATTATGATCTTCTGAAAGACTCAAACGAGTTAGCTAACAGTTTCAGCGACCTCAAAAAATCTTTTAAAAACACAGAAGCTGAAAATGCAAGACTAACTCAAGAAGTTCAGAACCTAAGGCTTGAAAGAGACGACTTCAAAGGTAGATACCTTGAAAGTCATGACCTGTATCAAGCATTAGAAAGTTTGTCTTCAATCACAGTAGAAAAGGCTGAAAAGGCCATGATCGAACTGCAAAAGACAAATGAACTTCTAACCTCTGACTTAGTTAAGATGGTAAATGGTGAAAAGATGCTAAGTCTTTTGCTTGGAGGTCAAAGACCCTACAAAGACAAAAGCGGTCTTGGATATGAAGAAGTCTTTGAACCACATAATCTTGATCCACTCTTAACTAAATCACCCCGTATGTGCATTGCATGTTTTAAGAGTGGTCATGGTTCTGAAAAATGCCCTATGTTGAAAAAAGGAAAAATCTCTAAGCCTCAAAAGGCTAAGAAGAAAACTCAGAAAGCAAAATCTTCTAAGAAGACTGACCCCTCTCAGAAGGGTAAAACTTCTCAGAAAGCAAGTGCTTCTGAAAAGGGCAAACAAAAGGTCTATGACTCTCAAAACCATGACCCTTCTAAGAAAAGAAGGCAAAAATCCAAGAAAGCTAACAAGCAAGGACCCAACAAAGAATGGGTACCTAAATCTGTTAACTTTGTGACTGCAGGAACATCATCAAGCGCTGCTCCACCACCACGATGAGCAGTGGTACCTTGACAGTGGCTGCTCGAGGCACATGACTGGAAGCAAGCACTGGTTCAGAAGTCTCAAGCCCAAGAAAGGCGGAACAATGCGATTCGGTGATGGCGCTAAGGGAAGAGTCACTGCAATCGGAGATGTTGGTAAGGATTCCTCTCACCAAATCTCAGATGTACTTTTGGTCGATGGCTTAACTCACAATCTATTAAGCATTAGTCAATTTTGTGACAAAGGCTTAAAGGTTGAGTTTTATGCCAAGTATTGTCATGTGATTAATCTCACAAATGACAAGGTCGTTCTGGAAGGAAAACGTGTTGGTAACATTTATGTTATCCATCTGGATGATCTAAAGGATCAAAATGTGGAATGCCTTGTCTCTATCCAAGAAGACAAATGGCTATGGCATAAGAAACTTGGTCATGCCCATATGAGACTTCTTTCTGAACTCTCTCAGAAAGGACTTGTAAAGGGCCTTCCCAGAATTAAGTATCAGAAGGATGCAACCTGCGACTTCTGTGAAAAAGGGAAACAGACCAAGGCTTCCTTTCCCAGTAAAAGTGGTATTTCTACTCAGAAACCACTGGAACTGCTCCACATGGATCTCTTCGGACCAACCAGAACAGCTTCCCTTTCTGGAAAACGCTATGGTCTTGTCATAGTGGATGATTACTCCAGATTCACTTGGGTTTTCTTTCTAGCTTCTAAGGAAGAAACTTTTGAGAAGTTCAAAGCATTTGCGAAAAGAGTTTCAACTGAAAAAGATTCGCATATTCATGCCATTAGGTCAGATCATGGTGGTGAATTTGAGAATCATGCTTTTGAAAAGCTTTGTGAAAATCTGGGCATAGCTCACGAATTCTCATCTCCCAGAACCCCTCAACAAAATGGAGTAGCTGAGAGAAAGAATCGAAGCCTTCAAGAGATGGCAAGAACAATGCTCTTAGAAAGTGGACTTTCAAAAGGTTTCTGGGCTGAAGCAGTAAATACTTCATGCTACATTCAGAATCGAGTCTTTCTAAGACCAATTCTGAAAAAGACACCTTACGAGCTATGGAAGAATAAAATACCAAACATTTCTTATTTCCATGTATTTGGTTCTTCTTGTTTTATTCTCAACACAAAGGACAAACTCTCCAAGTTTGATCCTAAGTCCGATGATGGATACTTCCTAGGATACTCCTCAGCCTCTAAAGCTTACAGAGTATATAACAAAAGGAGTAAATGTGTTGAAGAGACAATCCATATTAAGTTCAAAGAACTTAGTAAGGACCTGTTTCAGAAAGATGCTAACTTAGAAGATGAATTTGAGAAACTCAACATCTCTTCTGAGAAAGCCAAAAGGAAAATTCTTATAGATGATGAGACTGACTTCCAACCCATGGAACAATCATCTTCATCTAAAGAAAAATCTAGTAACATCATCGAAGCTCCAGAACCTAGAGAATCTACTTCTCCAAATACAATGGAACCTAGATTCTCAGAAGGACAAGCTTCTGATGACTCAGAAAGAGAACCTTCTGTGTCTCGTTCTCAGAACCCTACTCCTAAAAGGATCAGAGGTTCAAGAGACTTGAAGAACATCTCTCAGAATGAAGTCTTGGGCAATCCAGAAAGTGGCGTAAGAACCAGAAGGAACTATACAAATCTTGCTATGGTTTCTGAACTTGAACCAGATTCCATAGAAGAGGCGTTAGATGATCCTAGCTGGGTAAATGCCATGCAGGATGAACTTGACCAATTCGAGAGAAATCAAGTTTGGAAACTGACTCAGAAACCCAAAGGCAAGAGTGTCATTGGGACTAAATGGGTGTTTCGAAACAAACTTGATGAAAACGGTCAAGTCGTGAGAAACAAGGCCAGATTGGTTGCACAAGGGTACAACCAACAAGAAGGGATAAACTATGATGAAACTTTCGCTCCAGTCGCAAGATTGGAAGCTATCAGAATGTTGCTAGCTTTTGCTGCACACAAAGGTTTCAAACTCTATCAGATGGACGTTAAGTCTGCCTTCTTGAATGGATACCTTTCTGAGGAAGTTTATGTAAAACAACCTCCTGGTTTTGTGAATGATGCATTCCCGGATCATGTATTCAAGCTTACAAAGGCTCTCTATGGTCTGAAACAAGCTCCAAGAGCTTGGTACGATAGATTGAGCTCTTTCCTGCTTAAAAACGGATTCTCAAGAGGGAAAGTGGACACAACTCTTTTTACACTCTCAGAAGACTCTGGCTTCTTGATTGTCCAGATTTATGTTGATGACATAATATTTGGCGCAACCAATGAATGCCTCTGCAAAGAATTCTCCAAGCTTATGCAAGGTGAATTCGAGATGAGCATGATGGGAGAGTTAAAATTCTTCCTAGGATTGCAAATCAAGCAAGAGTCAGAAGGGACAGTTATTCATCAAGAGAAGTATACCAAGGAATTTCTGAGGAAGTTTCTGATGGATAAGGCCAAACCCATGAGCACTCCCATGCATCCCTCTCAAGTAATTGACTTGGATGAAGATGGTGAGAAAGTCTCAGAAAGCAACTATCGAGGGATGATTGGCTCACTTCTCTACTTAACTGCCTCCAGACCAGATATCCAACTCAGTGTAGGGATCTGTGCTAGATTCCAGTCTAAGCCTAAGCAATCACACTTAACTGCAGTTAAACGAATTTTACGATATTTAAGTGGAACTACTAATCTTGGTCTTTGGTACGAGAAAGGTTGTTCTTCTGATGTTGTAGGTTACTGTGATGCCGACTACGCTGGAGATAGGATAGACCGCAAAAGCACAAGTGGCTGCTGCTGCTTCTTTGGAAAATGCTTGATCACTTGGTCTTGCAAGAAGCAAAATACGATCGCCCTATCAACTGCCGAAGCTGAATATGTATCTGCTGCGAATTGCTGTTCTCAGATGCTCTGAATTAAGAATCAGCTACTTGATTATCAAATAAGGTACACCAAAATCCCTATCCTCTGTGATAATACAAGTGCTATCAACTTAGCTAAGAATCCTATTCAGCATTCTCGATCCAAGCACATTGATATAAAACATCATTTTATTCGGGATCATGTGCAAAAAGGCGACATTGAACTCAAATTTGTAAATACTGAGGATCAAATCTCAGATATATTTACAAAGCCTTTACCCGAGGATCGTTTCAATGTTCTGAAAGGATTTCTCAATCTAAGACGTTTCTAAATGCTTTGAAATTTAAAAACTCTCTCTTAGAAACCCCCCTTAGGCCTAGTTTAGACTCTGAGACGAACAATAGAACTAAGCTTCTGAGCTAGAAGTAGGAAATCATAGAAAAACTCTATCTGAGAAAATTTGTTCTCAGAAGACTCATCTCTCAGAAAGGAGATCTTCTGAAACATCTCTCAGAAGGGGGATTTCTCAGAAGGACCACCTCTCTCAGAAAGGTGCCTTCCGAGAAACAAGTTACCAACGGTAACTTTTGGATAAGTGGCAGGAAACGGCTAGTTATCAGCCATGTCTATAAATACTTATAGCATTGCTTCATTTGAGCACTTTACGCTCAAAACTTACCAAAACTCTGCCAAAACCTCTCCTCGCTTTCCAATCCTCATCTGCTCTCTCTCTGTCTCTCTCTTGTTCTTCTCTATCTCTTCTCAAAACTTAAAACCTTTCTTTCAAATGGCCGTCTCTGGAGAAATCAAGGGCTTAATGAGAAACAATCTCAATGAGATATCCGAAGATATTCTCTATGACAATGAGGAAATGCAGTCCCTATTCCACAAGACTTATCTCCCACGGAATCTAGCCATGGGAAGGGTATTGCCTCTCAATGTCTACAATCAGGTGGACGAAATTCAATTCACCTTCCTCAAGCAACCTGGATGGCCAGCCATGATGAGTTCCGAGGACGTGTGCTACCCAAATGTGGTGAGAGCTTTCTATTCGCAAATAGAAAGGTTCACCAACAAAGGGGTCAAGAGCAAGATTGGTGACCAACAGATCCGCTTCTCCTCCTCTGACATCAACAAAGTCTTCAAGACCCTGAATGGTGGTGCTGTCATCGCCGACGACCCAGAATGGGTCAAGGAGGTAGATGACTCAGAAGAAGAAGTCGTGACACTTCTGACTGGTAGCAACAGCCTACCACTCAAGGGGGTAAAGGTGCCTCATCTCACGCAAGAGGCTAGAATCATCTTCTCCGTTGTACAACACACCCTTCTCCCTCGGATTGGAGACATGGGGAACGTTACCACCATGGATGCCTGCCTGCTATACCACCTGCTGAAGAAGGAAAGAGTAGATTTTGGGAGGATGGTGCTCAACTACATGATGCACCAGGCTCATCCGAAGAGGGCTCTCACAAGTCTACCTTACGGAAGCCTTCTGACCAGAATCCTCGACCATTTCTCCTTCCCACTTGAAGACTATGAATACGTCTTCAACCACAGTAAGTTCTCCATGGTCACCTTCAACAACATTAAGAAGAAGAAGGTACCAGAGACGGGGGCACCTAAGAAGAAGGAGGAAGCAAAGCCTTCTAAGGGAGCTGCTGGTCCCAACCAACCCTCTAAGGCTGAGAAAGGAAAGGAAAAGGTTTCCGATCCTTCAGAAAAGAAGAAGAAGAAGCAAAAGATGACTCATCCTTCTCCAACAAGGGTGACAAGGAGTATGGCTTCTGAGGGAGCTCAGAAGACTCCTCAGAAGGAACCTACGGTTGATGAGGCTGCTGAAAACTCAGAAGAAACAACATCTGAGCAACCCATGACCAGAAAAAGGAAAGCACCTCCAACTCTCCAAGTCCCAGACGTGCCACCAGAAGGGAAAAAGAAACGTGGTCGTTTGGTAAAAGCTTACTCTAAAACTCCACCTCTCTTTCTTAAATCTTCTTCTACTTCAATTCCTGTTTCTGATTTTGTTACTGGTTTTAAACCCACCAAATTTAAAACTAAACTCCTACATTCCTTGAAATATCAGGGAACGTCTCACAAAGGAGTGGGGATAAAAACCACTCAGAAACAGAGCCCGCCGAAGCCGACGGGTAAAGAAATTGTAGCTGTTACTGCTACTGCCGCCACCACCGCTGCTGCTACTGCTGCTGCTGTTGAAGAAGAAGCAGAAGCTTCTCATCACTCCTCCCCATCTGGGAATGTCTCCCCACCAGAGAAGACATTCAGGGGCATTGAGGAAATGTTGTTGATTCCTCTTCCGATGAAGAAGATGCGGCAAGTTTTCGCATTGAGCATCGCACTCCAGATGCTGGAAGCTCCAAGAAAGAGCCCCAGAAGAAGCCATCTGAGGTTTCTATGGTGGAACTTTCTGAGGCAACCACAACTGAAGTTGCCACTGTGAATGCTGAGTCATTGGCTCAGACGATGCTTGACGTCCAGAAGGCACTGGATCAACCTTCTGAGACTCCAGAAGCTGCTCCGATGCAACCACAACAACAACTACAGCATGAGGAAGCCTTAATTGAACCAACTTCTGAGGTTGGTCTCCTCTCTACTGAGATCCCTTTGGAACATGAGGAAACTCATGTCTCAACACATGCGTAGTGCCAGGGACCACCAGCACTGGGCTCAGCTCAGAGGTGGGCGCTGACGCTGCCATGGCTGCCGGAGTTGCAGCAGTTGAGGCATTTGTTGTCCACAG